>VZRZ01004923.1:498017-630877 GCA_013398175.1 Climacteris rufus
CCTGCCTGGCGCGGCCGCCGCCGCCGCCGGTGTTTGTTGTTGTCGTCAGCCGCTTCCGGCGCGAGGGCTGCCGGGAGGGGGCGGCCCGCGGGAGGGACCGTGCGGCGGAAGCGGCGGCGGCGCGAGGGCCCCGGGCGGAATTCGGGACGGGTTTGTGTTGGAAGGGACCTTGAGGATCATCTGGTTCCAACCCCTTGCCCTGGGTAGGGGTACCTTCCACTACATCGGGTTGCTCAGAGCCCGACTCAGCCTGGCCCTGAGTACTTCCAGGGGTGTGTTCAAGATCTTCCCACTTCATCTCTGGGCAACCAGTTCCAGTTCCTCACCACGGTC
The DNA here is from genome assembly GCA_013398175.1 of Climacteris rufus. Lineage (NCBI taxonomy): Eukaryota > Metazoa > Chordata > Aves > Passeriformes > Climacteridae > Climacteris > Climacteris rufus. Next base: position 498,351 of record VZRZ01004923.1, read on the forward strand.
ACAGTAAAGATTTTTTTCCTGGTGTCTAATCTAAACCTACTCTTTTTTAATTTGAAACCATTCACCCGTGTCCTGTCACTACATGCTCTTGGAAATTGTCTTGCCCCTTCTCTCATCCAAGTTCCCTTCAGGTACCAGGAGGTCACAGGTCATCCTGGAGCCTTCTGTTTTCCAGACTGAGCAATGCCAATTCTCTCATTCTTTCCTCACAGCAGGGGTGCTCTATCCTTCAGATCAACTGGCTGGCCTCTTCTGGACTCGCTCCAGCAGGTCCGTTTCGTTCCTGTGCTGGGGACCCCAGAGCTGGATGCTGTATTCCAGCTGGGGTTTCACCAGAGCGGAGCAGAGGGGCAGAATCCCCTCTCTCACCCTGCTGGCCACGCTGCTTTTCATCCAGTCTGGGTCATGATTGGCTTTTGGAAGTCAGGCCTCAGCCTTACCCCAGCAGGATCTCTCTTTAATTTAATTTTAACCTGAGATGACAAGAGACCAAAGATTTAGGAAAGCTACAAAGGGATCTAGAAATCTGTCCAGTATGTTTTGAGTTTTATTGTAAGAAACTGCACTGACATAACTTCTGTGCTTCATTGACATTTGATTTTTTTTAAAAAAGGTGGGTTTAGATGTCTTGCAATCCTTTTTTACACCGTGCCTAAACAGAAAAATGTCAGCTCCTACAAGAGAAACCTATCAAACACTTTTGCTATGAAATCTAACTTCTCACTACATAGACAGCCGTTCCTACCAAACTTCTAGGTATCACCTGTCAGTTGAAGAAAGTGAGACTGCCGTGGCCAGTCCAACCAAAGAATGCGTCTCTTTCCCAAACAGGAATTTTTTGAACACTTCAAGTAGAGGCTGAGAGAATTTGTTTTGTTCATCCTGGAAGAGAGAAGGCTTCAGGGTGACCTAATTGCAGCCTTCCAGTACCTGAAGGGAACTTGGAGGAAAGATGAGACAAGACTATTTACATGAGCATGTAGTGACAGGACAAGGGTGAATGAGTTTAAATTTTAAAAGAGTAGCTTTAGATTAGATATTAAGAAAAAAATCTTTGCTGCAAGGTCTGGAACAGGTTGCCCCAGAGGTAATGTGGATGCCCCATCTTTGGAAGTGCTCAAGGCCAGGTTGAATGAGGTTTTGAAGAACCTGGTCTAGTGGAAGGTGTCTCTGCCCATGGCAGAGGGTTGGAATTGGGTGATCTCTAAGGTCCCTTCCAACCAAAACCGTTCTATGATTCTGTGATTCTATATGTTCAGTTAAATAGCTAGGTTCATTATATAAAGCACTTTCTTCCCCTCACAAAAGTTCTCCTTTATGTGTGCTTAGACATATACACAGCCCTTCACTTGATTTAACTTCTAATTCATCAGCCTGTAAGTCCATGACTTCTCACAAGCTGGGACAGGCTTATGGTTTTCACAGGAAACTCTTTAGTATTCGCCTCTCCTACATTGATTGGAGAGCTTCCTGCCTGTTTGACATGTTAAAGACTATGTTGAATAGTCACAGCCTGTCCAGGCAGGAATTTTTTGGCTTTTAAAGTAAACCCCCAGTTGCCGCCTTGTGGCACCCCATGAACAAGGTCTCCACAACTTTGCAGCTGGTTAGGAGATGTGTCCAAACTACCCACGTTCTGAAAGACACTTTCTGCCCTTCAGACTACAACAGTGAATGGAGCTGAGAAGTCATCAGTATTCTGACAGGTGTATTGTAATGGGAAATACAATACAAGTTTCAAAACAATTCAAGGTAGCTTTCTGCAATATAACACTGATTATAAAAAAGTTGTGTTATTTTAGTTCTATACATATCGACTTCTGCCTTTTGCATCTCCTAAAATGGTCTTCATACATTTTTTGATTGTGATGAAGGACTAATCTTTAGTGTGAAAGGAATAACATCCAGATAGAACTCGACAGAACAAATGCCACGCCTGCTGTTACCAGAGGTAAAAAAAAAACTTTTGTGGTCTACTAAGCCTGAAGTACCAATAAGTCCCATGACAGTTCTCTTGAGAAGATACTACTGAGAGTGACCTCTTGAAGTCTGAGGATCTGAGACATCAGCAAGAGAAGCAGCATCATCTCTTCCAACACTGAGATGGCAGTGCCAATAGTAGTTTTCTGGCAAAGCACCCCTGCCACTCAGGTGTTCAACAATTGCATAAAATGAGGCTTCAGGCACTTAAGCATTGTTCAAGCTTTTACAGCACGTGTGGGACAACTGTTGATTGATTTGAGAGGGAGGTCAGGCAGGACTAAAGCAGAAACTTCAGTTCTGGGGATTAAGCAAAATGCTGCTAGCAGAGCAGGTTGTTCTGGCTTGTTCTTGTAACATTTCATTATATTGCTTCCTCTCAAAGTGTTCCAGAGCCACTTCATGCCAAACAACTAATTACAGGGTTTTTTCATGAGCCTGTCTGAACAAAACCTAAAATTTAACATTATATGTAGCACTTCTATCCTAAAAATGCAGTATTTTATGATGTTTTTGCTCCAGGATATACAAAAAGAAAACACTGAATTGGGATTACTGAGGTTTTCAAAGTGCTGGGATTTTCAAAGTGCTGTACCAAATGTAAGTTATTATTCTTTCAAGATACTGTTTAGGATCCACCTATATATTTTTTCACATTCTGTAAAATGACCAGGAAGGTTGAAGTGTTTTTTCACTGTGTGTTTTTAATTTTGCGTGCTAAATTTGGTGTACTAAAGACTGTGTCTCTTAAACTACATATTTATTCACCTGTAGTTAGAGCAAAATGAGCAGGCTGCTCTTCAAGGGAAGGCAAACTGGGAGCCAAAGTTGGTAGCAAGGGGCACTGTCATGGTCAAGGGACACAGTCCCACAGTATCAGGGAGGTCTGGTGGCAGTTTTTCTATATGATTGTTATCTGCCATGCTGGTAATGGACCAACACTATCAGTATTTATTTAGTTCCAAATGTACTCGAAAAACCACATCTTCCTATTTTCTTTAGCTCCACTTGCCTTGAATTCTCCCTGTGTACTTCTGCTTCCCTTACTGCTGTGTCTTGCTTTAACCTCAGCCAGCTGCTAAGTACCACAAAGCTGCTTGCTCACACAGCTCCCCCCTACAGTGAGATGTGGAGGAGAATGAGGAAAAAATTGTAAAACATGAGTAGAGAGAGAAACAGTTTAATCATTAAAATAAAACAATAGTAATCAAATAATAATAATAATAATAATAGTGAAAAAGGAGACAACAAAAAGAGGGAAAAAATAAAACCTGAAACAGACATGTGGTGCCTAAGATAGTTGTTCACCACCTGCTGAGGGATGCCCAGCCCTGCTTTGAGCAGTGATGGGCTCCCCCCAGTTTATGCACTGAGCCTGACGTTCTGTGGTTTGGAATGACCCATTGGCCAGTTCAGGTCAGCTGTCCTGGCCGTGCTTCCTCCTGGCTTGTGCACCTGCTTGCTGGCAGAACGTGGGAAACTGGAAAGTCCTTGACTTGAAGTAAGCACTGCTTAGCAACAACTAAATCATCAGAATGTTATCAACATTATTCTCACACTAAATTAAAAAAACCACAGCACTGTACCAGATCTAAGAGGAAAATTAGCTCTGCCCTAATCAAAACCAAAACACATTGTTATATTCATCAATTTCCCTTGATTTTTGTCTTGTCAGGGTATTTTGTTTGTTTTTTTTTTCTTTTTCCCATTTTTCAAGTACTGGAAACAGTTTTGATTTCCCTGCTAGGTCAGGCTGATGCTTTAAACCCCTGTTCTTTCCTTCTCTGTTGATGCTTTGTGGCATGTTGGAAAGTAATCTTCAACAAGTATTCATTTTCAATTTAAGTCTTCCTACAACCAAAAACCTACTTCAAAACCCAGTATTTTTTAAAGTACAAAGTATATATTAGTGTTCTGAACTGGAATACACAAAGTAAACACCAGTCTCCAACAACACAAGTGCTCCTGCATGTGTCAAGGGAGACTTCAAGAACTTCTGTTATCCTGTAATGTAGCCTGCCAGTCCATAGCAAACACCAGGTACTGTCTCATCTCTTGCTTCTTTTCCAGAGCACTGACTGGACCATAAGCAATCAGTAATTTGTTTTTGAATCGTCAATGACTCAAGAGCAGCTGATGCCGTTTTGAAAGCATGCCACTCCCTCTGGCCTCTTTATGGATCATTCCTAACCAGTGATTTTAACACTCTGTGGCTTCCCAATGCTACAGTAATTCTGACTACACAAGTTTTGAATTCATAAATGGTTCTTTTAGTTTACTGCCAGAGCTCCTTGCAGGAAGGGAATAGTTAGCTTCAATTTCACATCTAGGTCATGAGATCGGTTCTTGGTCCTAGGCAGAAATATGCAAAGGACATTTAAACCTCAGATAAAATAAGCCAGAATGGACATACCCTTAGAAGTGGTTAAGGACAGAAGCTCTCAAGGGAGGACAGGCAGCCTGAATAATCCTATGAAAATCCCCTGCTGTGCATTTTCATTTAAGAGGCTCCATTTGTGTAATGGACCTTCCCATACCACCGCTTCTCCTCAACACTTAGATGATACTGAATACAAGGTCAAACAAGCAATACATGGAACAGTAAAATTGTTAGTAATATTATTGTTATACAGTTGTAGCTGTATAAGCATTACTGAATATTTAGTGTTACTTAGAATAGAATTCCCATTTTCTACAATCTATCAGCTTTTTTTTTGTATTAAAGTACTTAAGTCATGCTCATAGAATCCTGGAATGGTTTGAATTGGAAGGGACCGTATAAAGATCCTCTAGTTCCAACCTTCCTGCCATGGGCAGCAACTAGACCAGGTTGCTCAGAGCTCCATCCAACCTGACCTTGAATGTTTCCAGGAATGGGGCATCCACCACCTCTCAGGCAGCCTATTCCAGAGTGTTAAAACCTTCATTGTAAAATCTTCTTTCTTATGTCTTAGAGCTTTAGTAAGGACTGGAGTTAGGGAGATGCTAGCGAGCAAATCAGTATTAGTCATGGGCCTGTATTCCATTTTTCCCTGTTTAAAACCAGGGGATTTGCTTCCCCTTTTCCAGTCAGTGGGAACTTCACTGGACTGCCATGACTTCTCTAATATGATGGAAAGTAGCTCAGTTACTTTCTATGCTAGTTTTCTCAAGACTTGTGGATGTATCTTATCAGGTGCCATGGACTTCTGCATCTTCAGGTTCCTTAGATGGTCTCAAACCCAATCTTCTCCTACAGCTGGCAGGTCCTCATTCTTCAAGTCCCTGCCTTTGCCTTCTGCAACTCGGGTGGTGTGGCTGGAGCACTTGCCAGTGAAGACTGAGGCAAAAGAAGTCATTGGGTACCTCAACCTTCCCCATGTCCTGGGAAACCAGTTCCCCTGTTCCTTTCTGGAGAGGACCCACGTTTTCCCTAGCCTTCCTTTTACCACTTATGTACCTATAGAAGCTTTTCTTGTTGTCATTGAGATCCCTGGCCAAGTTTAATTCTATCAGGGCTTTAGTTGTCCGAACCTGATGCCTGGTTACTGGGACAATTTCTCAGTGTTCCTTCCAGGTTACCTCTCCTTGCTTCCACCCTCTGTAGGAGTCCCTTTTCAGTTTGTTTTTGTCCAGGAGCTCCTTGTTAATCAATGCAGGTCTCCTTGTTCACATATATAATCATAGTTTTAAAATTTAAGTTTAGTTCCTGCTAACAAAAAAGTAATTATGTAAGCAGATATTTCAGTTGAAAAAGTTATACCAGGAATTAGTTTGTTCTGCATGAATCTTTCTTTTTGCAATTATGAAAAAGAATATAGTGCCCCTATTTACAAAATAGCATTCTAAATATCTAATGATCTTTCTGATCACAGATGACATATTCTGATCATTTAATAATTTGCATCAGTCACTCTCCTGGTTCTGTAGCCATAAACACAGAATTTATAAACCAAGGGGCACAAGATTCAGCTCCTCCCTTAACCCTGCCAATGAACTTGTCTCTCACTGTAACCCCTGGAACAGTATGGGAATCCAGATACAAATGGCAGTGCTGTGCCAGGAGCAGGGATTTTAGGCATCTCCAGCTAAAACCACAGGCCACAAGCCAGCCAGCAGCAGAGCAGCTGGCCTGGAAAAGTACCTCATCAGGCACTCCAGAAAGCAAACTCAAATGCTTCTAGACTATGTCCATTCCTTCTATATTTAGATTTTAATGTGCAGTCTATTTTAAAAAGCTAGAAAACTATGGTTATATTTAATGAGTCACTAATTTAGACATTTAGGGTTTTTTACATTTAGTTAATAAGTACTAATTGCCTTTTTTAATAAGCATCTAAATTCCCCTGTCCTTCCCAACCTTTCTAGTAATACAACTAGAAATTCATTATACAGAAACTCTTTGTTTCATGTATTGTATTGATATATTTAAATAAACTATAAGAGCCTTAAACCAAATAAATAAAACCCACTTTTTACTTACATAAAGATGAATTGTTAACTGAAAATATCGTGTATTAACATATTGAATGAACTGTTTGTTCTTTGTTCTGGTAACTTACAGTATTCAGCCCTTTTTCTTTCATTTTTATTTCTGAATGGAATAGAAACAAAACCATTTTCTTTTTTTTTCACAGCTTGCAGTCTGAATTCAAAGAATTAGTCACTGACCTCAATTAACAGAGTAAACTGAAACGATGAACTAAGTACCCTGAAATGACAATTCTTTACATCTCCAGAAGAGACTACACCTTTCAAGTATTCCTAAATACCTAGTTACATTATTTTAAAAGATAACTGTAGGAATAGACTAATTTAAAATAGGTTTTTAATAATTTTCAAAAAAAAAAGAAAAAAAAAGAAAACTCACTATTCTGAGTGCACTTGCATTCATTACTCATTCTTAGGACCTTTTTTATATTCATTGATGAGATCAGGCGTGGGTGCTGCTAGAGTCCTCTTTCAGAGCTTTTGCAGCTTTGAAATCTGCTCTTCACTTGAGCTTTCCAATGCAGCAGCTCAGATGGCTGCTGGTTTGATAGCATAGTTTGTGTTTCCTATGCATTTTGAAAGCATGTATAGATTGTTGAAATCTGTGTAGACAGGGAATTTTTTAGATCGATGGAGACTGTGGTGGGCTATTTTGCAGTTAGAAACATCAAAGCTCTTAAATTAATGTCTGTCTAAAACACATTTCTAAAATTACTTCATTTTGTATATTTATATGCCAATATAAGAAGGACAACCAAACAGAAACTAACACATACAAATCTCTACTAATTACAAATTACTCTCTTCTACTGAAATAGGCAAGTTAGAGGTAATAGAGATCAATACCTGCCTAATTATTTGAGCACAGGAAAGAAAATTTTCTATGTCAAAACTGTAAGGCCAGGTCTGTCTCATTGGAGTGCCTGGCTGACTGCTGTGATGTTGGCTGCTTGTGGCTTGTGGTTTCAGCTAGAGATGCCCAAAATCCTTGCTCCTGGCAGAATATTCTTGCTTCCTTTAAGACTGCTTTGGGGTTTTGCTTTTCTTTATTTTTTCCACTGTAGATACAAAATCAGATTTGTGCATAGTTTGGCATTATTTCTTTTTTAACAGGGAAGAAATTAACTTCAGTAAGCAGTATGTGGTTTCCTCAAATACATAATTCCAGTCAAGTAAAATTTACTGGTTTTGAATCCATTTTCACAAAATCTTCCTGAGCAACATTAACTGTTCTTAATCCTTCTGTCTGTATTAACTGAATTGAACCATGGGCATCATAAAGAAAAAGAGTATTGAAGGCTTCAGATCAGACCATATATGAAGCAGTTTTGTCTATTTGCCCTGTTTGAACATTGCCCTAATACTAATACTTCCAGTCTTCTGAAGTTTCCCTGATTTTCACATTTTTATTAATACTAACTTTAGTAGACCACAGTGTACAATCCCAAGTTACCTCAACTTAAATTCCTTGTCTGTCCAGTAAATTTCTTAATTAGCAGCAGACAATTTTCATGTCATTAATAGTTTCAGCACTTTGTTATAGGCTCGGTGTTTAGTTCTAGGACTTTGGGAAAAAAAAAAGAGGAAGTGACCCCTGCCTTGACTTGCTATGTACAATGTTTCATAGCTTCCAGTTCACATTACTCCTATCAGTTTCTCTTTTTGTCTACTTTGTTACATAATACTGATTAGTTTTGTTGCTGCTGTTGTTTAATTTCAAACTGTATGTTTATGTAACTGCTGAATCTGGATAGGCTATTAGCCTCTAGATTGTGGAATTTGGGCTTTTTGTCTACTTATTGAATCCTTTGTAAGATACTCGATTTTCATCTACATTTTCATTTGTATGTGTCCTTTCAATTTCTTTTTCTCAGTACTTTGATCTCTGGAAAATTAGGCAAAAGTAATTATCAAGTTTACATATGTCCCCTAATATTAACAAAATATACGTGTTTTGAATGTGAAATAAAAACCATTGGTTGTCACTGAACTGTCACAAAACCTATCTGAAGACTCAGTTTATCTAGATTTATATGCAGAAGAAACGGTTTGTGGGTTTTTTTCCAGCTTAGTTATGAGGTTATTTTTTAAAGACAGAGCTGGAGAAACTGTCATAAAGAATTTTGTTTACTCTTTCTCTAAGCACTAACTCAATTTATGAGTTTGCTTAGGATGCCGGAGAGGAGAAACCCCTGGTCTGTCACAAATATTTCTTATAAACTGACCCTGCTTAAGCTTGCGTTTCCATTATGCTCTCCAATGCTGTATAGAAATTCAGGGATTTCCTGCAATTGTCTGTAATTCAGAATTCTCTAGATTGCCATCTCAAAAAGCCTTTTTTTTCCACACACACCCTTAAGATCATTGTGCCTCTTCATTTTTTGTGAAGTATATTCTAGTATGAATCAGCCTGTTTTGTGAATTTACTGCAGACAGTTAATCTAAGAAGCAACACACACTGCTGATGCTCTGTATGGGATTTCAGATCACTGAAGCAGAATGAAACTTGCTTTACACAATTGTAAGAAACTTTGTGTGGTTCAGCCAAGGTTGCAGAACCAGGGAAGGAAAAATCCACAATGGAGTAACCCAGCCTGAACTCCGTGTTGTTACAGCTATAGCACCACAGTGCTGCTACCAATTTACAGCCAGCAGAGTCAAACCTTTGCCAAGAGGTTTTGTGGTGATTTTCTCTCTAAGTACAGGATTACATTTCTGAAAGTCTGTGATAAAAATAATCTCAAATTGCAGATAAAGATTGGCTAGAGAATTGCACAGGTGTACTCTGGAAAAAAAAAACAACATATCAACATAGATATTGGAAGTAACAGTAAAATGGGGGCATTTAAATAAAATCAAAGTGATAAAGAGCACATGAAAACTCTTACAGCTGTGAGGAATAGCTCAGCATTGTATTTAGCATTGCTGTTAAGATGAAAAAAAGAAGGCAATATTAAGAAGAGGAAAAATGAGGTGCAAGTGAGAACAAGTGAGATCCAAAAGTCAAATTAGACACAGCAATGTTACTCTCTTCAGTGCTTGGTGACCAGAGGAAGCTGTGGAAAACCTCATAAGATCACTTTGTGCTTCCAGTTCAGCTGTGTTTAGGAAGTACCCCTGAATTGTCAGGTAAGCCACACAAGGATGTCACAGTGAATTTCCTATGACCTTTTTAACCATCCTGTGGCGATTTGTCCCTAAAGACAATTTCACTTCTTAAATAAGTGCAAAAAAAAAATCTAAAAGCAAGGTCTGAGCTGTAAGCCAGGAATTCTGAAGTGTCAACAAAGACAAGTAATACGTTTCCTCTCAGGCCTCAATGGGCAATTGATTAGGTCCCAGTGCTGGCATTTTGTCATTTTATAACACATTTGTGCATCCAGACTTTTTTCTTTCTCATGACTGATAAAACCAGTATGCAATAGAGACATTTGCCTGTGAAGGGGACAGTAATAGCTTTGTGCTTGCATGAAGGTCATCTTAAAAAGCAAAACTGCTTTGTCCTTTCTCCACAAATGGTCCAAAGTATGTGTGTTCAGCAATAGTATGAAATATAATGCCTCTTTTTTACTCTTCTTGTGGGGATTTCATTCACTATCTGCTGCTCCCGTTGTCCTACCTGCCCTGGGCTTATAGCCAGTCAGAGTGGCATCTCATCTGATACATAATCCTTGTTCTTGAACCAGGTACAAAGAAAAGTACAGAAAGTTACCCCCTGTATAATCAGAAACAGATGGTTTCAACCCAAACAATATTCCACTATTTTTTTAAACTAATTTTAAGGGCAATGACAGAGTATTTCTGCTGCTGTTAGCTTTAGTTAACAGACAGAACATTTTTTCTTTGAGATAGTTGCTTCTGTGTCGCACTAGTAACTGAATAATACCGTCTAAAATTCCCTTGATGCTCCATGGATGCTGTGGTTTATTGCTAGCAAGAGTATTTTGCAGTACTGAAAGTGTAACACTAGAGGTCATTGCTAGGCTTTACATTTTTAATCTGTCTGAAAGCAAGTGCTGAAGCTCAGAGTTTAGTGATAGGAGCTGCTTTTTTTGATTCTTTAAGCATACATAGTGTGGAGTATGTTTGGGATCCATATCCACTCTTGAGCTATCATTTCATAAGATTTCATACTCCCTTTTGTTTTTTTTTTTTTTAATATTTTTTAAATAGTCCTTTAATTTTTTTTTTTAGTTTTTTTTTTAGGAATTTTTAGGAGTAAGACAGCAATCCCAGGACAATTATAGATACACAATAGAAACAATACAATGGTCTAGCAACCTGCATGCCAGTCCTGTGCAATTTATTTATTTATCTGTAATTGGTTCTCACTTATTTTTCCAATCTCTCATTTAGAGAGGATGGATTTGGTTTTTGATATTTTTCATTAAAGGCCAATATTAGGAATATCTGCTAAATTCTGGTGCAGAACATTGTATCCTTTGTGAGGTTTAGGAGAGTTTTCAGAAAATTATTTTGTCTTTATTCTATTTCTTTTACAGTCAAACGATTGCAACGATGTCTGAAAGTCTTTTACTATTTCCAAAAGTTATATGCTTGAGTATTTCTAATGCTCTAATAAACAGCAAGCAGAAATTTAGTGGTCCAATGCAGCATGACCTCAAATGTTTAAGTACTGATACAGACATATTAAACTAGACACATATACTTAATTTCAAAAAGGATTGAAGTTTTTTGAACTGCTTAATGGATTCCAAGTTATGTTCCAATTGAAAATTACTGTGTTCAGAAATAAAAGATAATCATAACAAAAAAATTTGGTTTTGTTTTCTCAAACAACAATTTAGGTGGGTATGGTATGGGTTTTTCTACTGAGTTACAAAGTTGCTATTAAATTTCCTTTTGGCATGTTTTAATTCAAAGAAATTATGGTTCAAATTTATAGAATAAATTGTTGTCTTTACAGAAAATGAGTTAAAATACTTTCATAACCTGGAGCTACTGAAATTTTGTTAGTTACTAGGTGAAGCAATAGAAAGGAAAACAAATCATGCACATATTTCACTGGATTCCAAATGTCTTTGAATTTGCCATGTGGACTCCCCTGAGGACATACTGGGACTTAAAAATCACCTTCTATTCATCTAACTCTAGCACTAACCATAATCACACATCACCACTCATTACAGCAAACAGCCAACTGAAAGGAGTGTGTTTTCTTTTGCTCACTGAGAACTGGTAAATGTCATTGTTTATTACTAGATGTAATAATTACAGGAAGAAGAGAGTTAAGAAATGTAATACTAAGCAGGCTGAAACCTTTATTCCCCTCTCCTTTTTAAGTTCAATACATACCTTAATCAAGAATGTGGAGTTTATATTAGTGTTCCACTAGCTGCAAAATAAATATTTTTAAATTAATTTTTTTGTGAGGGTTTTATTATTTTTTTAATCTAAAGTTGTATGAACACCTTGTAAGAGGATGAGCAGATGAATATGAATCCATTCTTTTCAAAATTTTAAATCACTGCAACACTTACCTGTTCTATTATTTTTAATTATTATTAGTAGTAGTATTATTAGTATTATTAGTATTAAAAGAATAATTGGTGGGGCTTTGTAGTTTTGTGAGGTTTGGCATTTTGGTTTGTTTTTTTTTCCACAAAGGCAACTTTTTTGTAAATATTTTTTTTTAATCACCCTTTAAAATATTTTCCATGTTAATTAATTGCCCTTATGTAATTTTGGGTTATTTAGTTTCACTATACTGCCTTTTGCCCTTCAAGTAACATTTATGGAGTGAACAGGTATTGTACATTTGGCACCAAACTTACATTCAAGAACAGGTATTAATGCCCTGCGTTAAGTTTCTCATATTAATTATCTGGTGCCATGGTTCTTTGAGGCTAGTTTTACAAGGGCTAAATAGATTAACATCATCTCAGGTTATTTATGTTTATTTTTAATCCTGTTTACTTTCAGATATGTGAGCATAGTCCTCACTTTACTCAGAATAGCTTGTACAGTATTTGAGTGTTGTGAAATGAAAACTGAATTTGATCTTGTGGCTATGGCAAGAACATATGAGTAGAAACAGTAGTTTCATATGATCTTTAATTTTAAAACTAGTAAATATTTCCTTGCAAAGGTGGTCAGATATTTTCAGTGCAGATATATATTCAGGTCAGATATTTTACTAATTAAAATTATAAACATGGGTGTTTATGAAGAGTTAGGCTAAAACATACAAGCTATGAATATGCCTCTGCTCTTCTCTGTGCAAGCTGAAGCAGTGCTCACTGAAATACCTCACAAGTGCCCTAAGAGAGCATGACTCAAACCTGCTATGTTGGCTTTCTTGCTACTTTATGTAGAAAAGATTAACCATTCATGGGAACATATGAAATATATTTAATGCATGTTCTTGTTTTGGCAATTAAATTTTTAGTTGTTTTGATTTTTTTGGGAATTTATTTAGCAATATGTTCTAATGTTTTTCTTCACTAGATATATATATATATGTACACTTATTTCTTCTGTTCAAAGGTACAGTCATATTTTGGCTGTGCTTTCTTCTGGCCCACAAATCCGTTAAAGCCCTGACACAACTGAGACCTGAAAACCCTGTTCCTTCCATTATCTTCTGTAATGGTATTGGTCTTTAACCCTCTGTATTTCCTCTCCATTTCATATTTCCTTGTTGGCCGTGCATGTTCAGCAGCATAGGCTTTTCAAGGTTGAGTAACTAGATGGACAGAAGTAAACCTCAAATGCCAACTTTAGGAATTGCTTTCTGATTAAAAGTTTTTGAAGGAAATTGGGAAAAATTAGTGCTTCATTCTTCTGTGCAATCACCAAACACTTGCAGAAAGTATTTTTGGACACTAGATGACAGTGAAAGATAGTAACTGCAAACAAGATTTTGATAACTGATAATTGGAAACACATATTCTGTAAGGTTACATGCTGTGATCATTGACATACCACTAATGTTATTTCTGGAGTTAGATATTTTGCGTGTAAAAAGGAATATTATTGATGTTGTCAGTTTTGCTTAACTTTGTTTTTGTTTTAGTATTTAAAATGTTAATGACCTAATTTTATTTATTTTCTTAGAAAGTTGTGGCATGTTTAACTCGAAGATAAAGGGGATTACTGCTTTTGTGAGACAGCTGAGAGCCAAACTTGTACAACAGAATGACAATGGGATCACTGCACTAGAAGGGCAGACCCATACTGCACTTTAATTTCATATTAGACTTGAGAGAAGAGACTGATAACAGAAAAAAAATATTAAAGTTAATTTATGGACAATAGAGAAACATTTTTTTTATATCTAATTACCATATCTTGATAAAGCCAGAGATTTTTTTCTTAGACTCAGTGGCTATTTCTGAAAATCACAACTTCTTAGTAAAGTGAGCTTGTGCTTTGGCTCACAGTCATTTTAGAACTAGATGCCCATCTCTGAAAAATGGTCCAGTTTCTGAAATCTGAGATGTTGAATGTGTACAACAAATCCTGGTGAGGCACTATTCAGTCATTTGCAATTTCCTTCTCCTGCATCCAGCTCACAGACAGAGCTGAGACAGATAAATGTAAAGTATGCTCTGGTAAAAGGTCTGCTTTTGAATTCTTTATCAGGACAAAAAATATGTTTCATTCTGTATGTAAGGAAAGAAAACAAAATTTTGCATCACTGACAGTCTCATCATTAAGGACTTGGAAAACCAGATTTAAACAGGTACTTTATCTATTAATTCACGTGCAGCAAAGCTCTGTAGTCTGAAAAAGCATTCATCTGAATTTTCCTTGCCTTGAGCCATTGTTATTCCTGCTATCAACAGTAAATCCAGTGTAATAATAGATAAATAAAAGTACACTTTTTTATAAGCATCTTTGGAAGGAGCAAACTAAAGACAGTCATTAATTAAACATGACAGAGCCAACAAACTGGCGACATATTTCCGTTTCAAAGGAAAATAAGAAAAAGTAATAGGGCAGATATAAAAGAAATATGCTGTTCACAATGAAAATGGAAAAGTTATATAAATCTGTGCAAATGAGTCCCAGGACACTGCATTTTAGATGGATGAGATAGCCTACAGAACTTAATTTAAAACCATGATGCCTTTTGGCAAACAAAGACAGTATGTGTCGGAAAGTTAAATTGAAAATATTAGTTAACAGTCTTTGTTACAAACATATAGGTGACATTGAAAAGGAGAACCTAGTCCAGAGGTTCAATCACAAAGCCTTTTCCAGAATACTACAAAGTGTTCTGATATGAGCTCCAGACTGCCTCTGGAGAGGCAGATCTAGCCTGTAAAGGGGAAACTAGAAAAGGCTGTTTACGGTCTTACTAAAAAGTGACAAACTTACACCTAAGATATAGTCCAAGAATATTGAGATGATTACGAAACATGGTTGAGAGCAAATGATAAACAGAATTATCTTAGATTTCTTCAGTGAGTCTAAATCAACATATGAATCAAAGTATGTCTTTTTTTTTAACATACCCCATGATTTAATTGGTTTCAGGATAGTAGGGTAGTATACTGAGTACAATAGAGCAGTATGAGTTGTCTTATTAGTATAAAGACCTCCTTATATCTGTCAAGCAATTCCTAGTGTAGCACAAAAAATAATCCCAAAGTGATTGGTGAATTGCTTCATTACTGTCACACTCAGGTAAGGTTAATGGTAAATGCTGACATATAAATGCATCTTGAAAAAAACTGAAGTGTGGATTGATTATTTTCAGTCAAGGAAACTTTAAGGCATAATGAAACCTGTTAAACCAGTGTTCCCGCACATTTCTTCCTCTGAAAAATAAGTGAAACTAAAGAAACACAGAGATATCTTTTGAAGCCGTACACTATTTTGCAGCTCAGTGATGAGTCCTTACAGAAGCCCCCTTAAGGAGTGTCAAAAGTCTGTCTGTGTTCAGAGATAACCTTGTGCCAAGTTGTGGAATACAATGGAATTTACACAGAGGATTTGTACCTGTTTCAGAGACGTATCATCCCTGTGACACTGTCAGCTGGACCTGAGCATCTAAAGACAGCATGTAGGTAGGCTGAGAAAAAATCAGTCCCAAAATATGGGCAGTAGTAAGAAGTGCATCTCCTCCATATTTGTTTAGAAATTGAATTGATATTGTATATCCCAAGTAAACATATATTTTCTCTAAGATGTTTGTCAGTCCTCATTTCCCAGTTGCTTTCTTAGTACTTCAGGAAAAAAAAAAACAAAAACAAAAAACCAACTCTTTTCAGCTTAGAACTCAATTTTATATTAAAGGTCTCAGCCTGAAAAATAGCCATGTTACTGATGTGTGACATGGTGGAACATCTGAGCCTGCTCTCATTGGCAGCAAGGGTAGCTGAGGCTGAAATGGTGGTGCTCCAAGCTTACAGACAGCCACAGTCACTGACTGGATGGCAAATAATCTGTGTCAGGGATTTTTGCTTGGGGATAATTACCTTTTGCTCAAGTTTTATATCACAGACTTAAAAAAGATAAAACTGATCAACAGAGTCGTGCTTTGGGCCAGGAAGTATTCCTGGGAATTGAAAATACAGTCCAGCTGGTTTGTGTCATCGTTTGATAAAGATTCAAATTGAAGGCATTCCTGACATAATGCTGTTGTAGGTGTAGAAGCAAGTTAGATACAGAAAAAGAAATGTTTCATACATAATGTTAAACTCAAAACTGTTTTATGCACGCTTTTTAAAGCATAAGGTATCTGATGACAGAACAGGAAACTTAAAATTGCATGGACATAGCCTTTCATTTCTATACTTTGGTGGTAAATAGCAGAGCTTTCTGACCTCTAATGTGTGATACAGTAATACTGTGTCCGGTGCTGTTTTCTATGAGAAGACATTTTCAGAGAGACATTCAGAGTCTGATTTATAAAACTGCTGCAGCTACTACTGTTGAAAAAAAAAGACTGGGAAAAGCATCATTTGTTCCTTCATTTTGGTGGTTGGAAATAATTGTGAGTGTTTCTCTCCAGACTCTTCTCCATACACCATTTCCATGAAAAGGGACTAGGGTGCATTCCTTACTACAATTAGTGGGGATGAACCACTTATTTCATTAAGGTCAAGATTACATTTTATGAACACCTATATCCATAAATGGTAGTATAATGCAGCACAATAGTGCCTGTGTCATAGTTTTGAAAAGAGATACACAAACCCCTTCAACTCTGAGGCAGACTACTAAAGCATAGTACATGGAGTGCCAATGGGAGATGCCCAAAGAAATAATACAGATGTTCAGGGAAGTTTCACTACACAAAGTAAGTTTCAGCTCTGCAACTGATACATTTATCTGATAAATCATCACTGCCAAAATGTGTCACTGGACAGCAAGTGGCAACGAGTAGTCAGATTGTGGAAGCTCTAATGTTGGGTTAGCTGAAGGCAGCATTTAATCAATTTCCAACAGCACTAGGGAGGCATTTATTTCTTTCACTGACCTTATCAGAGTGATTAAATGTAGCCATTTATTACTTTCCTGGGAAATAATAGATATCCTCTCTGCTTAACTTGACCTTAGAATTACAGAACAATATAGGCTAGAAGGGATTTCTTGCCTTGTCCAGGCATCTTTTAGATATCTGCAAAGATGGAGATTTCACATTTTTGGTCAACATATTCCAGTGCTTAACCACTCTTATTTTTATATTTTGTTTTCCTTTGTACTTGTCAGAATTCCCTCTGTTGCAGCTTGTGGCTATTGGCTGTCATTCTATACACTTAATAGGGAAGCTGGAGTGAGAGTCTTCTATAGCCTGCACTTATATTGTTGA
The DNA here is from genome assembly GCA_013398175.1 of Climacteris rufus. Classification (NCBI taxonomy): domain Eukaryota; kingdom Metazoa; phylum Chordata; class Aves; order Passeriformes; family Climacteridae; genus Climacteris; species Climacteris rufus. Next base: position 515,584 of record VZRZ01004923.1, read on the forward strand.
AGACTAGTTACACCCCCTCACCTTTATTTTTTCTTCTCCAGCCTGAAATAAACCACCTTTTTTAGTGTGTCCTCATATGTTAAGCTACAACACCCTACCCATGTTAGAACCTTTCCGCTGGACTTTTTCCAGTTTCTCAGGCTGTCTTTTGTTCTGGGGAGGAGGAGTACACAGAGAGGACAGAGGTCAGACTTACCCTTGCAAGTGCTGACTGTAAAGGAATAATCACTTCCCTTGACTTCTTGATACACTCTTGCTCATGCAGCCACATCATCACTACAAGGGCACACTGCAGCCTCACCTAAATTCTGGTCTACCATCATCCCAGGCTGTCTTCTGTTGGGCTAATCCCCAGTCAGCCAGAGCCAAACCTCTACTGCTGACTTATTTGGAACTGCACATCCTTTATTACATAGAGGTAATAAAGCACACTAGTTGATTAAGAAATAAGATAATTAAAAAAAATTACATTTGTTTAAGTAAGTCAGTTCTAATAGAGATTCCAAAATACTACCTCATTCTCGTAGTGAGACTCCATCAAATAATTTCATGGGTCATGAAAAAGCAGAGAATTTTTCAAAAGCAAATCAGATTTTTCTCCAGATTATATATGCAAATTCTCTAATTTTAATTTCAGTGTCTTGACAGATCATGAAGATCAATGACAGTAGGGAGTTTTATTACAGAATTACATTTTGTTAACTAGATTTCATAAATAAAGCTTATTTTTCATGAGAATAGAAATTGCACTGTTTAAATGAAAACTTACAATTTTAGAGTTACAGCTGAATACATGTCTAACCACTTGCTTCATAGTTCAGCAAATGTGTTAATACAGATTTTAGGAGCTGTGGATTGTCACCTAAAACCTTTATTTGAACCAAGCCAGCTGCTCATGGTTTAGCTTGTAAAACCTCAACCTGTATCAAGCCAGCTGCTCAGCAACAAGGCTGTGCCATCAGTTGGGTTGGTATAGCAATAAGTGGTCAGGAACCTGAAAAATCTTCCAGTCAAGCAGCAGCACCTTAGAATTGTGACAATGAGAAAAAGCTGGTTTTCTGCAGGAGATGACACCATGGTAATGGAAAACCAAAAAATGTAATGTGTTATCTATGAAGGAAAGGCACTTTCACTGATTAAATCCATAGTTTTGACTTGGCAAAATGTATAAAAGTTGAAAAATTTGCTTGAGTTACTGAAACACATAAAATTTTGGGGAAGGGACAGCAATAGTTTTGGTGCTAGAGCAACTAGCACATGAAATTCTTCCTAGTGTAGCCTAAAAAGGCTAGCCCAAAAACTGAGGCCTGTCAGGAGTAAGGGAATAAAAGGTGGGTGTTTATTTGAAAAGCCTGCAAAGGTACACTTAGAGCAGACAAAGCCCCCTCCTTGGGGCATCACCCAAAATGGACAACGAGTCAGGAGTTCTCCACACCTTTATAGGTTTGGTCCATTTGCATATCAGCATAGATTTACCAATTAAAACTTTACAATTTCCCCCTAGTTCCCTTAGCTTGCTCCCCCCTTTAGAAGTGTGGGTCTGGGCAGCCTGAATGTCCTTGAAGGGTAAGTCCAGAGATGCACTGTTATGTCTATCGAGAACAGCAACTAACGAGCTATGAAGCATACATGCCAGGCAATGCAGAATTTGAAAAATGTAAGGGTTAAAACCTAAGGCAACAGTGTCAGGCCGATAAATTCACTCAAGTCCGTATCTAATTCTTTCAAATTGTTGCTTGCATAGAAGCACCTAAAACTAGCCTACAGAAGCAGCCACATCATGAGAAATGAAAAAGTTGTACTGTAAATGTGACAACTTATCTTCATTTTTTCATCCCTCAGTACAAAATCTATTTAAAAGTATGTTTTTCCTTCCCTCCAGAATTTCACCCTGCCAGTAGTAAAGGTGAATGATTCAACTCAGTGGAAAATAACTTCTTAGTATGGAAAGTCATGCTCAAGTTGATTTAGAGATGTCAAAGTAGGGAATATCTGAGAAATAATTGTCTAAAAAGATTTTGTCTTTCCATGTGCATAGTTTTGGGAAACTGATTGGATACAGGCAAAAAAAAAAAAAAAAACCAACTAAAGGGGCAAAATTAATTAAAAAAAGTCTTGCTTTGATTATTCTAACTAATAAATAAAACTGTTTTCACACCTTCTTATTCGAACCTTCTAAAGGGATTTATTACATTATATGCTTAGAGATATTTATTTAAAGATATTAAAGATAAACAGGACTGGAACCTGTAATTATACTCCTTCAAATTCCAGCATTATAGAAATGCTCTGAAACGGTATTTCCAAATCCATTCTTTAAACAAAACAAAAGCAAAACCAAAAACCATTTAAAACCATTTAAAGTGAAGAACATTTTTCAAAAATAAGAGGAATATACTGTGGTAACATTTTGCAGAGTTTGCAGAAAGGAGTGCAGACAGGAGAAGCAAATATGGAAGAAACAGAGTTACTCTGCACAGCTATGGCTGAATATGTACTACTTTCACAAATCATCACTGAATACAGATTTATGGTTACATACATTTTGTGAGCAAACCATACCTCTGTCCCTCAAAACTAATTGGTCATACAAATTGGCCTATTAAAAATCTGCGGTCCTACTTCTGCATGCATTTGATCTAAAAGTTACAAATCTGACCATTTACCTAAATTTAATTTTTTTACTAAAAGACATTTGAATGACTTTTGAATTACAAAAGACTACTGAAAAGAAAACTTTATCATTTACAAATAGAAGTAATTTCACAGTGGAAGCATTTAAGGATTTCTTTGAGTAACAATATTTACATTATTTAGTAAGAAATATGTCTTCATAACAAAAAGATATGCTACATGATTTTAGTGAGGCATTCATATGCTTTCTCAGTGTCTGGTGAATAAGTTCACTGAGTGCTTCATACCAACTTCAGAGGACCTTAGAGCTGCAATTTAGTGTGAGCAGAAAGAAACCATCTTAAATTCTTTATCCATCTTTTCCCTTGGTGCCAGGAGATTGCTGCTATTTTGAGACATGCAGTCTTCAAAACAATTCAATAACAATATCAAACAGCAGGAAAAGTGAAATGTGCAGAAAGGCTGAGAACACTAGATCAAAGAAAAACTACCTCCTTAAGCAAGAGAAAATGTTATTAGGAATTACATAGTTCTCAAAAGTAAAGATGGCACTATATCTAGGCAACCATAACCTTGCACAAAAATATGGTCAGGAAAGAAGACAGCACAAACCAATATTAATATCAATTTCACCATATATATGTATTTAGGAAAGTCATTGTTCCGCTTGTTCAGTAACAGATACATCCATGAAGTCTGGAAAGAAATGGAGTAAGGGAACAGTAACCAAAGAATTTTTTGCTAATTTTGTTGAACGTTTTATGTGCATTTGGTTTCCAAATATTTGAAATGGAAATGAGGAATCAGTATCCTGTTAGCGGGCTGCTTCTGCTAGGATGGTAAGTGATGAAGCAATACGCAGTATGAACTTTAATATCTTTAAATTTCAGAGATGGTGTTTCATTAAAATTAATTCACAGTTCATAGCTCTCAAAGGATAATTTCAGAAGAGGAGAGAAGACTCACAAGCACTTATACCCAGCTCATCATGACAAGGGAAAATCATAAGTTTATACTTATATTTCTTTGAACAGTTATGTCAGCTGTTGTTCCAGTTCATTGCTTCGTTTGCACCACTGTGAATGCGGAGTTGTGTGATAGACAAGGAACAGGGACAAGTTAAAAACAGCCTGTTTTCACTACTGGTTTAATTTTCAGCCATGAATTTCCCCTTCCAGTTGGTCACAATATGTTGGTAAGAGTGGGATAGGAGCAGGCATCAGGGCTGGAAGCAGCTTATATTTTTATTTTAAGAAATAACATGCTGATAACTTGGAGGTACTTGGAGGGTGGGAACAATTTGACATCTGGAAGGTACAAGATGTGGGAATTCCTGTTTGAAACACAGCTCCAATTCTTCTACTTGGGAACCTAGCTAAAATGTTCTCAAGTTGCAAATTTTCTCCACTAGTATTTTTTACCACTTGAAATCTGGCTGTGCAACTTGATCAAATTATATACCCTCTCAGAACACAACCAGGGAGAATTACAGAGGAGAGAGTGACTGGGTTTGTAGTGAACTGAAAAAAGGAAATCCCATTCTGCAGAAAATTCCAAAATTGATTACTTTTACATTTATTCCGCATCAGATCAGCCCTTAGCTCAACTAGGGGGAAAGGTCATGGTACACTGCGGAGCTATGTTAGATATTTGGCAAGCTAAGTTGATCTCTTGGAAGACTGAAAGTGTGAATGAACAGTAATTTTAAACAAATATAAGAGCAAGTGACTTGGACATATTTATTAATATTGATAAAATATAAAATTCAGACTACATTTTAAGTCAGTACAACACAACATTTGTGTCATTCCTTCAGAGAAATGCCACTGAAATATTTATTCTCTTGTGATTTTTTTCCAATTGAAACCTAATTGCTATTATTAAGGAAGAGGAGACACTATTAAGTCAAGAAATTAGCAGAGATCTTGCAGTAGAGAAGTGAAATTCTCTCTCTTCTTGTTAGAAGATCAGTATAGAGCAATACATTAGAGATTTTTTGGATGCCTTTCAAAATGCATAAATAAAATATATTCACACATAGGCCCTTCCATCTGCTTTAGCTATCTAAAGCATCACTAAGGTGTTTTTGAGCTTGAACTACTTTTCTCATAAGTCTTTCAGAGTTCTCCAGGAAGAATTGAAACCCTCCAAAGGACAGCTTGAATTTTTACTTACCCTGATTTAATGTCTATAAATGTATGTCAGGCTAAGTCTACTTCTCATGGTGGAGTTGAAAAGGATATGCCATATGACTGATGATGTCATCATGGGAAAAAGTACTTCTGTATATACAGGCAGCACCTCTCTTTTTTGGTGTTGTGCCTGTGCTCTCTTGTACTCCCACTGCTGCACTATGAAGAACCAGTCTCTGTCTTCTTGATATGGTATCATGGGTATTATGTGTGAAAGTAAAAAACATTTTTTATGTTTGTTGTTAGTGTGAAAATATACCTTTTGAGTGGTTCGTGCAATCACATTTCTAGTTGGCTGTGCAATTTTTGAAGAAGACTAGGAATACATAGCAAAATAGTAATTCTGTTATTTCCAGAGCACCAAAATAGACTCGCATACTCTTAGATATATGGTGGTATTTGTCAGTAACTTAATACCTCAACCTAAACTCACTTAAGTCTATTTTATTTTCAGTAAGGGATGCTGATGAAGTGCCACATCCAGACACCTCTTGAACAATTCCAGAGATGGTAACTCCACCACCCTGGGCAAATTATTCCAATGCCTGATGACTCTTCAGCTAATTTTTTTTTTAAATATATTATCTGAACTTCCACTGGCACAACTTGAGGCCATTTCCTCTCTTCCTTTCCCTTGAGATTGTGGAAGAGACCAACACGCCCCTCATTAAAACCTCCATTCAGTTAGTTGTAGAGAGCAATGAGGTCCCTTCTGAGCCTGTGCTTCTCCAGACAACAACCCCAGTTCCCTGAGTCATTGCTCATAAGTCTTGTTTTCTAGACCCTGAAGAAGCTGCTTGATTTCAAGTTTAGCTTTACCAGTGCTCAATCCATAATTTTCCAAAGGTCAACAATTTGCATATTTTTCAAATATCCCAGTTATAATTTCATTTTGCAGACTGCATATAAGCAAGAAAGGTAATGTTGACATTAACTTAAGCTTATTAGAGCTCTGATCATGTAGCACAATTCAGCCGCTCTGCCTGTGTTCATGAGACAAGTTGAGCATATAGCAGTGCAAGGACATGTTTAACCAGAGGGTTCACACCCTCTGTGTGAATCAAGCTGTAATCCCCCTGAGACTGGCAAGAGACCATCCACTGCAAATCCTGAATAAAATGTTCCTGTTAATTTAACTTAGGATAGCTCTGTAAAATAATATAAACTCCATTAACTTCAGTGGTGGGTGTCTGTGTGTTGGGACAGGGAAATTAGATGAGCCTCATACCATACTGTTTAATTGAGTGTAGAGAGACAATTATATGCAGTAAACCAAGTTAGGACTGTTGTAAGCTTTGCTTCCCTGTAATTTTTTTTCTGTCACCGAAAATTGTGGGGATGAAAATTCCGCAATCAGTCAGATCTGATTACTGTTTTCTGAGCAAGCAGATGAGAAATGTTATTAACATTTGCAGACAGGTGGGTTAATCCTTTAGTTCTCCCTCTTAGATATATTTTGCATTTCTAAGAAAATATTTGCATTGTCCTGCATATGTGTCCTGACAAAATTAATAACCACTTGCTGTTAAAACGATTACTCCAGTGCCCAAATGTTGACATACTGCTGCTGGATCTGGAAGCTAAAAACTGGTTTCTAATATGGTCAGCCAAAAAGTAAAAAGGTGCTTAATTTTAAATTTAAAAGACAAGACACAACTCAAGGTGAATTATTCTTTTAAAAAATTTACCATGGAAGTATACATATACAAGACCAAGAGGAGGAAAATAAAAATATATTAATGTGACTGATAAAAGGGAATCATATAAAAATATTTTAGCATGTTCCAGAGAATGAAAGCCCTTTTAATTTAAACTCTGTACTTGCTGAGTTGAAATGAAAACTGTGAGAAAACAAAACTCCAATACATATCAAAGGGGATTATAGGCTAGAAATTCAAAGTGATAACAATGAAATGCAAATAAAGTTGATGGTTATAAATAGGAATACATGAAAATTATGTCCAAGAAGGTTAAGAATGAGACATTTTTTAATATTTTTAAAACACTAGATTCCAACTCTAGTACAGGTTCAATAGAGTTGGCAACATCACAACTGCATTTGAAGCAGGAGCATTACACAGGGTGGTTGTAGTAGGCACAAAGATCAGGGCCTGAGATAAGAACAATTTATTGGAAACAGTAGACAAGAAAATGAACAGTAACAACAACAATATGAATAACAGAGGGTACAAGAAAGAGGCAAGTGATTCTCATAGAAATACCCAACTGCTCGCTCTGCCACACTTCCCCCATCATGGAAAATGACATGGAGTGGTGCAGAATAACCCCTTGGTTCCAGCTGTGTCCTCTCCTGGCTACTGCAAAAATTAATCCTGTTCTGGCTGGAACCAGGACACTCTTAAATGTACTTGAAAAACAGGTGAAAGCACAACTGTACATTTGTGTATCCTTGAGAACTTTTCTTGCAATGCTTCTGACTACAAGGGCTTTCCCCAATGGGTTTAGGGATTTTAATACTGGCAGGAATAGAATGACTTGATATATTAGAGGAATCAGGATTCATTTTATCTCTAGAGACCTTTTTGAAAGACAAAACTGAGCATTTTTGAAAACAATTGCAATAGAAAACAGGTGCAATAGAATTGTAATAAAAATTCCCAGTGCTATTAAAATTTCGCTTAACCAGAACTTCATCCCATTCATTTCTGAAGTAGACTCATTACCTTCTACAGCTTAATCAGGTACTGTCCTGCCACAAAATGTCTATGAGGTTTCAATTCCTTTTTTTGCCTTAAAATAAAATTCCTGTATTTACTCTCTCTTTCCTTATGCCTATGCATAGTTTTATGTCATAGCATGTGCTTTTATGAGAGAAACCTTCCTGTGGTTCATGCTGTTGTTGCCTGAAAAGGCTAGCCCAAAAACTGAGCCTAGACAGGAGTAAGGGAATAAAAGGTGGGTGTTTATTCGAAAGGCCTTCAAAGGTACATTTAGGGCCCCCTCCTTGGGGCATCACCCAAAATAGATGACGAGTCATGAGTTCTCCACACCTTTATAGGTTTGGTCCATTTCCATATCAGCATAAATTCACCAAATAAAACTTTGCAATTTCCCCCTAGCTCCCTTAGCTCGCTCCCTCCTTCCCCCCCGCCCCCGCCTTTAGAAGCTTAGGCCTGGGCAGCCTGAATGTCCTTGAAGGGTAAGTCCAGAGAGGCACTGTTATGTCTATAGATAACAGCAACTAACGAGCTATAAAGCATACATGCCAGGCAATGCAGAATTTGAAAAATATAAGGGTTAAAACCTAAGGCAACCCTGTTTTCCATCTAAAATTGAAAAAACAAAACATTTTTTCTCTCTTAGTTACTATTACTTATAAAATCTTATTACTATGCATGTTGATGGTACCATATCTTTTTAAGAGATGTCCTATGAAATTTGGACAGATTTCACATGGGCATTTTTTGCATGTCTCAATGAAAGCTGAATTCATGATAGTATTGATGCATCATTCAACACCCATCCCACACATGGAAAGCTCAAAGAACAGTCACAGATCATGTCTTTTGCTTATGCCAGAAAACTCTACACTTTTAAAATGGAATTTAAATACACCGTTGGCTAGTAGAAGGATGAGCAAAAGCTATGATTACATTTTTGATGGGAAGGTACACATTGCATAAGAGTGTTCATTTATAACTTAGTCTCATTCATAGTGTCATCCTCCTAAGTCCCATAATTAAGACATATTTGAAGCCTTGGGAGTTTCTCCAAGAGGAAAAAGAGCAGAAGATATTAACAAAGGTTTTGTTGTAAGGTTTTTTTTAATCATAAAAATAAAAACTTTGTTCAGCAAGGACTGAGTAGGCTGTTTCATTTCAAGCCTTTCTAGAATGCTCCTCAGCAGAACTGACTTTCCAGTCATAGTTTCAGATGATCTGAAACCTTCCTGGAGAGGAAGACTACATACCACAGCAAAGACACACTTTTAGCTTCCTCTCAGTACCTTCTGACATCCAAAAAGGAACATGATCCTCAGTCTACAGGTGTAGACTCTCCAGATGTGTCCAGCTGCCTCAATGAAGGATTATGACAAATGCCTGTCAAGTCCAAGTCTTGTTCCTTGTGCTTCTACCAATGACAGCATGTTAGAGGTTTATAGATGTAGACTTCAAGATCAGGTCAGACAGACTTTGAGCAAGCTGATCTAGTTAAACATGTCCCCACTCTGCAGAGGGGTTGGGCTAGATTACCTCTAAAGGTCCTTTTCAACCCAAAACATTCTATGGTTCTATGATTATATAACTCTTCCCAAAATGCTTTGTGTTTTATTAATCACTATGGGCTGGGAAATGCAATTTTTCTGTAGCTACAAACCCTTTTTACGTTTTCTCTTGCAAGACTTTGCTGCTTGTTGCAAACATGCTGTTGATAAAAAAGACAAGAAAAAAACCAAAAAAAAACCCCAATTTGTGTTTACCTTCAGCCTCCTTACTAAAAGCTTCTTTTTCCTTGCATAGTTGTCTTCTTATGTAGCTCTTACCCGAGGTCAAAGCCCTTTCAGGCTCAGCTGTCTTGTTCCACGAGGAGCTGAATTGTATTTTCACATAGAGAGACTGTGGCAAAGGCAGCCTCTGTCAGTGACTGCTCTCCCTGCAGCTCTGCCCACATCTTCCCTGTAGCAAACACATCAGTTGGAAGGGTGGCTGGAGCATTCAGTCAAATTTGTCTTTAGAAGACTGTGCTTCCTGTGAAACAGACAGCTAAAATGTCTGAAACTGTATCTACGTGGTTAGCTTTTATCTAGTGCATGAAATGTCTTTGATGAAGAAGTTGCCGATTTTATTTTCTCTCTGAAGATTAAAATGAGGACCAAGGAAGATTTTCATAGGCACAAACCTGAATTTAAAGGCAACAAAAGTGTTAGGTTTCACACAGTTTTGTATGACCAACCTTTTTAACAGTATTGTTAAGAACAATTAATAAAATGAAGTACTCATTTGAATTTCTGAAATGCATTGGTGATACTATAAGCTAGAAGTTTAAATAGAAAGTTAATAATAAAAGAATTTGCATTTGAATTGTTTCTTACACGTCAGTGAAGGAATTATATTGACTTACGGATTTTGCATTATTTTTTGTGAACTTTCTTCTGAATATTTTTACATTTTCAGGCATGAGTTGCTAATTATGGCTAAAGAATTACTTTATGAAAGATTTTGATTATTTTTCCCCATACGAAATAGAGGCAATTTACTAGGTGCAAGAAATTTATCCTTATTTAGAGACTAAGAGAGAGAGAAAAAAAAAAGAGGAAATAAAACCAGCCCATCTGCTTTCATCCATCTGGTAAAGTACTATTAAATCTGTAAATAAGTGTAGTGCTATCACCATGAGCATGAGGAGAGTAGTCAGCATCAAAAGCAAGAAATGGCAAGTCAGTTTTCGGATCTACACAAGAGATAATAAAGGACACTGAATGGAAATGCATTTGAATTTTCATTAATTAAAATCAAATGAAGACGTAGCTTTGAAATGAAATTGTGTTTCAATGTAACTGAAGTTTTTATAAAATTGCCTTTATGTATCCATGGAAACGCAATAGAAGTGTACTGTGACAACTACCTTTGTGTGACTATTGTCCATTAGCATTTTCCAAGCTGATGCCAGAGCCTTTTATGTAAGTTCATTATTTGAGTTAGACCTGGATCCAATGCACCTACGCACATGCAGTGTTTCAGGACTGAATATTGCCTCTTTCTAGCAAAGACTTTGTAAACTGAACTCCTCTAGGGGAAGCAAATGAGGGATGTACATCAAGTTAGTTGTCAAAGGCAGTATAGATACACAACAGAAACAATGAAAACTTTGCCTGTATGCGGAGTAGTTATAATATCATATACACGGAGTTTTTGAATACACCCAAAGAAAGCTAAATGAGCCTGAAAAGCCAAGGTGAGAGTCCCTAGCCAGTGCATGAAACCAAAAGAATCAAATCTACATTTCACAGCAGAAATAGTAATTTTCACAGAGTAAGCGTATGTCCTCTGTGCTGTCACCGACTGTCACAAGTAGTAGTGAAGCAGAAAGATTAACAAAATTCAAAATAGGATAAGAGATACTGAAAAAATAACGGAGTTACAATATCAAGAAATTGAGAGAAAAATACCAAAGGTGTTTGAGCACTCCATGCTTTTGTGAACAGCTGTCAGTGTCTTACTGTCTGCCATGAAGAACGGCACAACAAAGTGTTCCCTGTCAAGGAGAAAGTCAAAGCCACCACTTAAACACCTTAATAGACCTCAGATTTTACAGTGCTCCTTTTTAACTTAAAAATAAGAGTCATTATATCAGGATGTAATAAGTGTCTCTTAACTAAACCTTCTTTAGCACGTACCAAAGCAAAAGTCAGAAATTCTGACTTCAGGTAATGCTTTTGGATGTTGTCTAAGTCAAACCTGATAAGCTGTGCATAGCACTGCCTAATATATCTTTAAAGGTTTGTTATCATATGATGCATGGTATTGGAATTAATAGAATTTTAAAGCGTGATTTAAACCTGCATGTCTCAAATCCCCTCTTACGTTTCTGTTAGCAGTAACATAACCACAAAAAAAAATCTCTTGACCCTAAGCAACAAAATCTAAAGAAAACAGAAGAAAACAGATATTGCAGGGATTTAATTATTTAGCTTGAATAACTTTTTTCCCTAAAAAGACCCATAAAAAATAGGTATAAGATTTGTTAGGTTTTGTGGCTTTTTTCCTGTTTTTTAGCTGTGGTATCACTGAAAACCATGTGGCAGAGCATTTCACCTCCACTTGTCTGTGTTAGTCACTGATAGATCAACCTCAAAATGGTTTAAAAAGCACTCCCACAAACACCAGAGATGCAATCATCTTCCAAACTTTTAAAATTATATTATGTTACACTTCTTTTGGTGATCATCAATTCCAGAAAATAAATATTTTTCATTTTGCTTTTGGAAGTTTTGTTTTGCTCATGCCAGTGTAGTCTCTTGGGAAAAAAAAAAAAAAAAAAAAAAAAAAAAGAAACCAAACAATTCTGTTGAACCAGCTAGGATTTAAAGCTTTCTAACAACATTTTGTAAGTGATTTGGCTGTTTCTATAAAAGGATATTTTTTTCTCTTTTTTTTTCATTCTTTGAAATATCAGTCCCCACATGAAGACTAAGCCCTTGGCCAGCTGTCCTTCCTTTCATCACATTAGGCAGTGCATCCTGGGTAGCACTCTTCCTCCAAGCTTACCCACAGCTGCAAGTCAAAAGGTTTGTTTTACAAATTTCTGTTTTCCATCTGCATCACTGGCACTCTTCAGAGTCCTCTTTTTCTCCTCCAACTCATTTCTTGTTTTTCCACTTGACCAACTCTTGGTCATCTTCATATTCCATTAAAATGTATCATTTTGCATCTCTAAATGTCTCAGCAAGGTCCTTGCTTTCCAAGCTGGTCCAAACTGCTGTTTCAAGGTCATACAAAATTTTACCCTCATCTCCCAGTTATCTTACTGTGTTTCAACTTATCTTCATAGCTAGGTTTCCACCAAATATATTATAACCTTTATAACTTTTTCAGTGCTGTCATATGTTTCTCTTTTGTCTATTCAAATCAGCTGTAGTCTGAAATCAACATTTCACTTAAAACTCCTGTACATAATGACACAGACTTAACCAGTGGGGTTAAGACCACAATATTATTTATCTACTGCACTATATCTATGCAAAATACTTCATAAAACCAAAGTTTTTGGAACAAAGTATTCATTAATATAATTAATCTTCATTTCTGGTTATACACTGTTAAAAAATATTTTATATGTGGCATTGTGGTAAAGGGGAAAGAATTCTGTTTGGATATTAGAAGGACTAGTACACCAAATCCACTTTGTATATCCCAGGGTCATGCTTTGCACTTCACACTGAAGTGTCTTGGTTTCCATTGGTACCTGTGCTGCACACCCACAAGGTAGGTAGTAGTACAAACGTACAGCAGACCTGCTGATTGTGTCCTGGCTGGCAACAGTCTGTCCTTCCAGAGAAAAGGCAGCCAGGCTAGAAGGAATCAGCCTGAATCCTTATCTTCCAGGGCAAAGAGAATTTTTCCCATTTAGACAGGCTTCAGCAGATTTCATAAGGTTTAAACAGAGAAGACAAAGCATATTAATACACCTTTTCCTACTGATCTGCAGTGCAATTTGCAGCTGAAGAGCTAATAAAGTGAATCACCAAATTAAAAACCTGAGGAAAAATTGCTAAAAAAATCTATGGTTTTTGTAAATTCTCATCTGTAGAGAAAGAAAAAAACAGCTAAGGAAGCAAACAGCACTTACGGCTTATTACAGTAATGCAGTGCTTTAATTTTCTTAATGCCCATTTGAATTAAATACCTCATTGTATACAGCCTAGGTATTTAAACTTTCCATTTTAGTCAATATTATGTATCAATATTTCGTTAAAGGTTTCACAAAAGAATTGAGAAGTTTTAATAGATGCTTCATGCTCACTTCTATTTGGAAAAGTCCTCAGATGGTGTAATTTTCTTTCTGGTGACTTTTTAAAATAGAAGTGAATTTGTAAATAGTCAGATGAGTCTTAAGGCCTATGTAGCTTTCAGGGTCTATATTAGGACAGGTTGCAAGATCTTGAGATGCATTAAAAAAGACTTTTAGTAGCTCCATTTTGGAACTGCACAAATGTAATCCACTTAATCTATGACTTTACACTGAAAAACCCAACTGGGATGTGTTTCAAAATCTGTGGATGTTTTGGTGGATAACAGCAAGCTTGGCCAACCTCTGTTTATTTGATGGACATTCTGAATATCACAGGAATTAGCTTACTAAAAGTTCATGGATCAATTCAATATATGTGTAATCAATACAAAATCACACACACACACACATAAAAAGGAAAAATGTAAGAGTTCATTTGAATGGAGAACAACTCCTTCTACTAGATTTTTGCAAACTAGTCAGTCTCGGCAGATATTTTCTCTATCATTTGAAAACAAAAGCTGATTTTAAAAATTTCCAAGAATTTCTCAATCAGAATGAAGTAAGTAACAAAAATGGACACTGTGTTTAAATATGATCTGTAGTCCTATCCAGTTGACCGGGGTTTGAAGAACCATTCTTTGGTGTGAAATAAGTTATTCTCAAAACTACCTGAATTTGCCAGCAATAGGCTAAAAAGACTAAACAAAGTCATTGATGTGAATTGAAAGCACAGACAGTATTTTAGAGACTGTGATTGTAAGCTCCCCAGTAGGCTAGAAATTATGGTTAATTTCTTTCTAGTTTTTAGAAGCTTAATGTTTCTTGGTGAGGTTTTTGATGCTTTGTTTACATGATTTTTCCCTTCTCCAGAAATCCTGCTGTTTTGTTCTAGTATTTTCATAAAAACCTACAGCATATAATGCATAATACAATTAATTTCATTTTCACTAATGATAGCTTTCCATATCAAGCTGTACCCAGCCCTTTTATTTTATGCAGTCCTGCTGTGCTTGAAATGTTATTTACATGTGGAAGAAAAAGACCAATAAAACAGAGAAATGAATTTCCATAAACGTCTGGCATAATTAGGATTTCAAATAAAACATATGTTATATTACAATGGCACTTATTTGAGAAATGGGTGTATGAGTAATTAAAAAAATCAAATTTCTAAAAAGACATTGTGGAAGTCTATTACTGAAATAATAACAGTGAAAGCAGATGTTTTCTCTGGTTCAGAATGCAGTATTTGAGAGCAAGAGAGGCTTGGGACCTGAACCTGTGACTAGAGAACATCCTTACAGCTGCTTTTGAAGTTTATCCTTGATTTTACTTTTCTTCTTGAGGAAGAAAACCAAAATTTGGAACATCACTTTTTTCACTAAACCAGAATTCTGCTTTTCTGAAAAGGCTATTTGAAAGTGAAGTTTGAAATTATTTTCCAAATTCAAAATCTTTCAAAATTTAATTCCAAATTAACAAGTTAAAAAGAGCATAGATTCAAATATACCTACACCAAACCAACCCAAAATTTATCCAAAATCAATGGTTTTCTTTTCCCTCCTTCCTTCTCCCATCTCATTGAATTTTGTTTAAGTTTCTTTTCAGCCTGAACCCAAATATTGAATAAAGTCATGGAAATGAATGGTTTGGGTTGGGAGGGACCTTGATGATCATCCGGTTTCAGGTCTCCTGCCATGGGCAGTGATGCCAGTAGACAGTATTGCTCAAAGCCTCATCCAACTTGGCCCCTGAACACTTCCAGGGCTGGAGCATCCACAACTTCTCTGGACTACCTGTGCCAATGTTCTAGCATCCTCACAGTAAAGAACTTCTTCCTAGTATCTAATCTAAATCTCTCCTCTTTTCAGTTAAAACCATTCCTTCCTTGTCCCATTTCCATACTTTCTGTTTGACTGCTGCTCTATCATTTCCATTCTTTTCATCCTGTAACAGAAGCAATGTAGGAAAAAAAACCATATTTAATTGAAATTACATACTTTTCTACTTTGAGTAGGCAGGAATACTTGATAAAAGGAATATTTTATGTATGTCCTTCCACACACACTGAAATTTCTGGACAATCACGTCAGTCAGCTCTTTATGTTACCTCACTTCCAGCACATTTTCTAATAGAATAGTGCCTAGCACAAGGCACCACTCATTGTTCCTGGGCTATCACAGTCTGCACTGAGGGGTTTGAACAAATCTCATGCTGATCCTTCACTTTCTTTGACTTTAGTGTTATCATCACTCTTCTCTTTTGTCTGCAGGAGTCTGCTGTTCATCAAATCCTCTTCCCTAAATCTCTTTCTTCTGGCAGCCCTGTCTAGAAAACAGCAGGAAAGGACTCACACTTCTGAATCTCTCAGTTTCAGATCTGATACAGTAGCAGGAAGACTCCATTCCTTCCTTCAGCACTAATATCCTTTTACCTTTAAGAGAGACAGGTAAAATTTTTACTAGTTGATTCTTGTTCTTATTCTGCACATATATATGATTCAAGATAGCCTTCAGCAACTCAGCAATTCATAACAGCATTCAGCAATTATGACTGTCTTCTCTGTTCCATCACTAAGTATCCTTGTAGTGAGACAAGAAATGGGAGCATATCCTTCTACCTTGCTTTCCTAGTAGATGGCTCAGCAGCTTCATTTCAACCACCTTCTCCAGGAGCAAATCTAATTGAGCAGGCACTTTAATGGTTCAGTAAGATGTGGGATCACAGACCACTCAGCAACCTGTAGTTTACCCAGTGCAGCAGGGAGGTCAGCTGGGTGCTCAACCACACATCTCTCAGGGCCCTCAGAAAATGTCAGAAGATTGTCTCTGATCACCCCATCAACAAATCAGCTGGAGTGGTAACCTGCACTGTGGCAATTAAAAAGTCATTGCAATTACTTATGTATTAAGTTTATCTGCTATTTTCAACTTCCTTTTGCAGAGCAGAGAAAAACAACTTTACAGCTGGTTATGTTGCCATCTACCTAACTTTATTCCAACAGCCAGCACAAATAAAAAATTCACTGAAAGTGAGAGAGAGTGAATTAACCTTCTCCTTAAATCCAAAAATAACCTCAGAAATAATGTCCAGCCAGCTGCTATTGCACCCTGGGGAATCTCTGGTTCCATAAAAATAAGCATGGAGTTATCCCTGGCTCTAAAGTTCACCAGAAACCAGTATATGTGCAGAATTGCCCAGCAATAACATTGTTGGACAAGTAACTAGCATATTTAAACAAGTTGGAGAGCCACAAAGGGAGTTTTCTCTCCCAGAAGGGATCTGTCTAGAACAGCCTCCATCAAGCTGTAACGTTTGTTGGAGCACTAAGCCAAAAAAATGTCTTTTTACCTCCTCTGCCTAATTTATTGTTAGAGCTCCCAGATTCCCAGCACACATCTAAGCAAAGTGGTCATATGATATGTTGTTTTTCTAACAACACATCACTACTCTTTCTCCAGCTGTGGGACACTGAAGAAATTCAACATTTTTTGTAACCTCTGGGTTTACACACCCACCTGTTGCAGTGAGCATCCTGCCCCGGCTGACCCAGCTTTGAGCTGGGAACTGGACTGTTGTCTCCAGAGGTGCCTCCCAACCTCAGCCACTTAGAGCTTGCAAGATAGAGAAGACCTAGATCCAGGCCTCTGGTTGGAATATTATCTCCATGTTTTGAAATAGGAAGATGTGGTTTTACCTTCTACATCAAGACCCACCTGCCATGCCACGGCCGTCAGAAAGCATAAGTGTGCTTGTTCATTAATATACCTCCATATCATCAAACAACTTTTTAGGGTCAATGTTAAAGTGAATCAAAATTTTTCTTCTGTTTTGTAGCAGTCACACCTGCCTTGTCTTCATAGTGGTTGCATGAAAATAGGTACCTTTCAACTAACCATTTTTGTTTGACTGTCTAAATTATTTCCTGTTATTTAGTCTGCAATGTATTTTATTAATTTTGTTTCAGATATAACTGCTTTTTCAAGATGTAGACTGACTAGTTTAAGATTAATTTGCAACCCCAAGCAGATGATAAATTAAATGTGGGCTACACTGGGCTCTATATGCATCACTCACTTTTCACCAAACTAGGTCTCAGAGCAAATGGAAGATTTTCTTCTGTGTATCTCTCTAAAAGGACAGGGTAAGCATTAGCTTGTGCTCTTGAGTTATCTCTCCTGCAGGGGGTACAGAGAGAGAGGGAACAAAGTGAATTTGCTAACCCTTGTTCTGAGGATGACAACAGTAAAAAGGCAGTATTCTGTTATATCCTTAAAACTTTCTTCTAGCACAGGGGCTAACATTATGAAACTAATTAAATACAAATCAGCTATTTCCTTACTGTGTCTGGTAGCCTTGGCATTTTTTTTACATATATTTTTCTTCTTTATTGCAATTTTCTTTCTATTTCCTCCTTTACTCCTTGCTACTGTATTTCCAAGGGTCATATTTTCTCTCTGTGTACATGTGTACACAAAGGGGGAAGGAAAAAACTTTCCAAAGGATTTAGAACTCTTCCATTTTCCTTGATAGATACCATAACTAACATGGAAGTCTTGAAGGTCAACAATTCAATTTCCGACATCATTCAAGTTTTCTTCCATATTGTGTCCAATGAAGAGCTTTGGGAAACCTTCCTTCTTTGTTGGTCACTTCCTTCATACAGTAAAGCTTTCTTCAGAGTTAGTGACCTTCCTTCTCCCCCTTCTGGTCACCCCAAGAAAGCTCCTGTGGTCCAACAGATAAAGAATTAGTGACATATTTTATTTGTTAGCATAATCTAAGAAAGGACTGTATTTCAGTCTACTAAACCAACCTTTTTTGTCTCTTAAAATTATCCATTTTATAGTCACAGAAAAAAAGAAAAAAAAGTACTGACAAAAATAAAATGGCAGCCCTGTAAAGGTTTTTGAAATGTGGCAAATTCTTATACTTAACAACGCATTTTATTAACACAAAACAAAGTTTATAAATTTTAAATGAGTTAATTACATCCTTAAGATATGTAGGTCTCAACATGACCCGACACCTATCTTATTCTCATTTTATTATTCACCCTGGATTTTGAATTTGGGAAATCTTTGTGACTCATTTTATTTGTTCTTTCAACATCCATAAACACTAAATATCTAAAGAAGCTTTACCAGTAGGAGTTATCTATTCCCTTTAATAACCAAGTTATATGCCAATATTCACACAGTACCATAAGAAATACCTTATTTATAAGGTATAAATACCTTATAAATACCTTATTTATAAGAAATACCATATTTATAAAATGCAAAACTTTTTTTTTTCATAATACATGGTAATGAGCAATGATGCAAAGCAAAATTTTATTTTGGTGGTCTTTATTTGCCTTTCTTACAGAAAGGCAATCTGGTCATGATGAAATAAATGTGACGGAAATGCGAAAGAATAAAAAGCTGCCACAGCCACACATCATCCATCTGATGAGCAAACACACACAAAAGAAATGCTGTAAATATCTTTTTATACTCAAAAATGTCTTGGCTGTCTGCTGCTTTCCCTATGTCCAATTTCAGTCCTAATGAATTTTGTTTACCAGTATCATGGGAAGTGTATATTGTCTCAAATGGTCAATATAGGTAATGTTTTCAAGTATTCCTACAATTGCTCTATAATAAGATTTAATTCACCTCCTGTTTAGACTCTCAGTATTTACTCGTAGTCTTCTTTCTTATTGAGTCATTTGTATTCATGGTGGTGCATTTTCTTCTTTCTAGGATGTACTACCCTGATGCATTCATTGATTTCCCCTAGATGCTTTGATTAACAAATCACTTATTTCCTCACTTCAGCCTTTCTTAATTTTCTGTCTCCCCCAATAAGTGTTCAATTATAGCTAGTATTTCCATTTCCTTACTATCCATTAAATTGTCTTCTTCATTTCCTCTTTCTTGTTCCATGTTCGTTTGCTCCCCTAGTGTAAATTTTTGACCACCTCTAAGCCATAATATCTAGTTTAGTCTTCAAATTTCCCACCTCTTCCCTCCAGAAAAAAATTAATCCTTCTAAATACCTATTGTGCTTTTTTAGGATCCTGCTAACTTTTTTTCACCATGGTAGCTACTAGTATGGTTAAGAAGCTTCATTTAAGGGGAATAAAATTCTTCTTCCCCTAATTCTGAGTGTATATTACTGGTTCAGCATATGAATCTTTACCTGGAACATAACAGTGCCAGGATCTACTGATGTAAATCAGGACTGATTTTAGCAATACTTCTTCTAAGTCACTCCAGTCTAAAAGTGCAGGAAGCTTACTACAAACATGCTGTAAACCCTTAAATTTCTGATAGCTTCTCTCATCATCAGGGAGTCACTGTTGAGTCTCATCATGTGAATGTATTCTCACCACAGAGAAGCTGTGTTTCAAATACAAGGTATTTCACCTCCTCTAAACAAGAGCATGTCTCTTTTCTCCCATAAGAACCTTAGAAGTTGTATTGAGTAGTTATCTGAATGTTTACTGTTTGCAAAGAACACAGGGTAAGCAAATGTTAATAATTTATTTTCACTGTCCAGAATTAGACAATAAAGTTAGAAAGGTTTCATGAATAGGTTCACAAAAACAAAAAACGCTGCAGGCTTTCATCAGTATCAGTGTAAGAGCTCTCCCTTCTTGTCCTCTAATTACAAGCTCAGCTCTGTGTCTGCTCTTACATAAACCTTAGGTCTGATACACTAAGAAGGGTACTGTAATCCAAGGACACAGGTAAATTCTAAACCTAAATCTCTTCCTGCATTGTATTTTCCCAGCATCCAGATTTCTGAGAACAGAAATCAGACAGGACTTTGAAGTTAGCTTTTTCCTTAAGGAAACTTTCTCACATACCCATACGTTTAGAAAACGTTATTGTTGAAGTGAAGCCATATATAATCAGATATAAGCAGTTAATCTATCTTCTGAGGTCAAAATGTGCTTTGCCTCCTGGCAGAGAGAAATTGACATGTCAAGACAAAAGCAGATTATCCACCACCTATTTATAAATTCTAGATCTATGTTACATGCGTAAATAAATAAATAAATAAATATGAGATTATGCATGGTTTTTAATTGAACTATGCACAATAGGAATAAAGTACATTTTTGGATTAATGACTTCCTGACCCTGCTTTGAAGCCTACTATGGCAGACACCTCACATTTTCCTACAAACCAGTATCTATTCTGTTTCACTGCATTGTCTACGGTCAAAGAAGCAACACTTTTGTTATCCTCTTATTGGACAATCAGTTGCTGTAGAAGGAGGATTTCTCTAACCACCTTCCTTTTTAGTTAAATCACAGAATATTCGAGATAGAAGGGACCCACAAGGATCA
Source organism: Climacteris rufus (assembly GCA_013398175.1). Lineage (NCBI taxonomy): Eukaryota > Metazoa > Chordata > Aves > Passeriformes > Climacteridae > Climacteris > Climacteris rufus. The sequence continues at coordinate 536,229 of VZRZ01004923.1, forward strand.
TCTTGCCCAAATCTTAAGTGAATGGCCCATATGGGAATCAAATCTGTGACTTTGGTGTTATTACTGTGCTCTAACCAACTGAGTTAATCTCATGGTGTATTTCTTCATTGCCCATTTCTGTCCATTTCCATGGCCCAAAACCTCTAATGTGTATTTAGAAATCTGCCTTCTTTCTGGTACCAAAACCCAGTTATTCATAAGCAGTTAGGAAAATAAATCTCAGCCTTCTCTTAGAGAATCGGCCACTGTAAATATCGGTGTTACCAAGGAAACCTGCCAAGCAGAGATGAATGAAATGACTTACAAGTAAAATAACTGGTAGCAATAACTCATGACAACAGGAGAATTTTCTGCTACTCCAACTGTCATCCCAAATGGAAATTTATTACATATCTATCCTCTTTATTTTGTAACTTTCCAATTGCAATAAGAAAACCAAAAGTAGTAACAAGCAATTAACATTTACTTTACTTGATTCTGAAAGTTTGGTCACAGTTGCCAGTTTAATCTGCATATAAGCTGACGGCCTGGCAAAATTGGCCTTTAAAAAAAACATATGGTAGAGTTAATCACTGTGAAATCCTTAAGGCTTTGCAAATCATTGGAAAGGCATCCAAGCAAGCTGTTCAGCAACATTAAATCTTTGCAGCTCTGTATTAGGTACCAGAGATCAAAGTCATGTTCCAGTTTTTGCTATCACCTTAATGTAAAGATCATCTGTCACTGTTATTGAAACAAAATTATTCTGCATTATTCTGTATTATTCTGTATTTGAATTACTGTCAAGTTCTTTTATTTGTTATTAATAATAAATTATATGTGAAACTGTTTCTGCATACTTATTCACAAATAAATATTTAGTTTTATATGTAAAATGCTTACTATGAAATTATTGGTTACTGAATTTCTCAAGGTATTTCTCTGGTGATTAATTTTTCTCTTGGTAATTATGATAAAGACAAAGTTTGTATGTAACACCTCTCCCACTGCATATGAACAGAAATGTCTGTGTAGATACTGGACTGAACTGGTTTGTCTGAATCTTCTGCAAAAGCACTCATAAAAACCTGAGACAAACTGTTGTCAGGTCTATAGCAATAATAGTGTCATGTGAAACTTTCTTCTAAGATATTTTTGCTTAGGATAGTACCAGATTTCTTATACCAAATTCTTGTTCTTTTTACCACCATCTAAGAAAGGAATGTTGGATGCTTCCAATTGAAGCATTAATCATAAAAACAGAAGGTACAGGTATTACCAGTCTGTCTTTTAAGGTGGGATAAATTGTATTTTGCAGCCTCTTAAGGGACTGACTCACACATGATCGAACAACTCAGGTTTCAGGCCTGGAAGTTCAGCTTTTTCAGACATCCTTCTCAAGCTTCACTCCATCACCTCACAGAGATATGAAATAGATATACCATCTACATTTTCTCACCTTCTCACAAATCAGATGATTAGAGTTTGAAAACATAGCCATAGAGTTAACTCACTCTCCTTAATTCCTAATTCCTGGCAGTTGGAATTGGGATTAAATAAAGGAAAAAGGGAGAAAAAAAAAATTGTGCAGGTTTTGGCCACTTAAATAAACATCATCTGAAAGCCATAACCTTATGTTGGCTAGTAATCAGGTAATTGTTCTCCTAGTGATGGGACTAGAGGCAACAGACACAAACTGAAACTCAGGGAGTTCCTTCTGAACATCAGGAAACACTTTCTGACTGTGAGGATGACCAAGCACAGGCACGATCTGATCAGGGTGGTATCGGATATTCCATCCCTCTGGAGAGAATCAAAAGCTGAATGGGCACAGTCCTGGACAACTGGTTCTGGGTTACCTTGCTTGAGTCAGAGAATGGATCAGATGCTCTCCAGAGGTCCCTTCCAACCTCAACCATTCTGTGATTCTGAGAACCATTAAGGAATTAAATACAATTTTGTCTAGCCTATGCCCATTCTCTCACTTCTCATTTTAACATTTTCCTTGCTATATGTATACAAGCTTGCATCTGTCTCAATTCTGCATGAAAAGTGTTAGTTTAGATTTCTCCTGAAAGTCCTGAACTCCTCTTGTATTTGTTTTCTAAAGGCAACTGGAAAATTCGTACCTGTCACAAAACCAGAATTATATTTTCCAAGTTACACATATTTCCCTACACCTGCAACTCAGAATACAAAATCTTCAGGCATCAAGCAAGCTACTGCCCAAGCCTACAGCCTGGTTAACAAGATTTTAAAAGAAAATAATTTTCCATATATTCTGAAAACTCACTATTCAGCTGACTATGTCAGAAAAAGTTCCCAAAACATATTTCAGTTGTTTGTCCAGTTCAGTGTAATAACTGAAAGTTGTTTCCATTAGGCAGTGAACTTTTATACAGTTTGATAGACCTTACCATTAGTCATGTTTTCTAGAATTCAGCTTAGATTGCCCTTTGCTCCATTTGTTTCCTTCAGTGTTAATTATAAGCATTTATAGCCACCAACCGTTTTTCTTTCTTCCTGGTGCACAATCATTTACCAACTGCATAATGATTTGGTCTCATTTGCATAATGCTCAGTAACTCTTTGGTCTATCAGAAATCCCACTGACTTCAATAGGCTGTAATTATTGAACCAAGTCTTCCATCATGACATTCACTCTTAATACCAATATGTCCAGGAACTGCATTTAAATAATTTGAATGAACTCAGATTGTCTCATTTTGGGATCAAGTCTGCAGGAATTTTATCTTTTTTTATCTTCCCCAAGCAGGGAAGATGACGAGAAGCAGAAGAGAGAGCTGCAGTGCCATATTTGTCAACTTCTAAGTAAACAGTGTGATGTTTGAAAGCCTGTGATAAACAGCCACTGCATACAGCTAAGATGGCTTTTAAAATGAAAAACATGCAAAAATATGAGTTTAAAGATGGAGTTCTGCCATGATTTTTCTCTTAAAAAAAACCCCTAACCTGATCTTATTATTAAGTCTACCTTCCTGATGGCAAATAGAATATAAAGAACACAAAATAGTCTAAAATTATACATAATGTGCATATAGTGGTACACTCAGTTAATGAGTGGGGTGTTTCCTAGTCAGTTCATTCCTCAGATGTTTTTTCTACTTGACAATTACTTGGAGAGGAGGCAGGTCCCCTTTTCACAAGCACTGTGGCATTTTTGCAGGAGTCCTTTTCCCTCTTGGTGAGCAGTGCGCCCAGTCACTGCTGCCCGCATCCTTCTCCCAAGGCCAGGCTGGTCCAAACTTAGGGTGGGAGTGAAACAAGGCCCTTTTTACCACAAATGACTCCCTCGATCCCCAGGAGCAAAGGCCTCATTATCCGCGTCAGCCCCCTCCAGACCAAAATCCCTCCTGTAGGAGTCCCCTCCTCCTGCTCCATCGTGGGGTGGATCTCGGCTCCTTCATGGACCCTCAGGGTGCAGGGAAACACTGCATTAGTACAGTCCTTACCACAGGCTGTGAGGATGTCTCTTAGAAGCACCTCCTCTCCCTCCTTCTTCTTCTTCTGACTTTGCTGGTGTCCATATCTGTTGTTTCTCCTACATGCTGTACTCCTTCTACATCTACTGGCACGCACGTGCGTACTACTGTGACCCCTTCTTAAATACGTTGTCACAGAGGTGTTACCTTCTTCTCTAATTGGCCCAGCTGTGGCTTCCGCAGCATGTCCATCTTCAGAGCCATCAAGGATTGGGCCTGGCCAAACAGCTGTGGAAGCTTCTGGCATCTTTTTACAGGAGCCATCTTTCTGACCCCTACCACATCCAAAAAGCCAGATCCTGTCAAACCACCACACATAGCTATGCACTAACATGTCACTGCACAAAACATAGATGTGGTTTTCTTTCTTAATATAAAGGGTTTTAAAATCTCCACCTGATACTACTCTTAAAGGTACAAATATCCTATAAGCAAAAATACCTTCTCTTTACTTTGGATGAACTGTATTGGAAGTGAAGACAAGCACTCTATGTGTCTGCTTCTGTTCTGCAGAGACAACTGCTAAAATCTAAACTGCAAAACCAGAAGTAATAGAAGCAGATACATACACCTTAATTAATATTACTGACCACCCCATGTGTAATTACTCCCGAATTAGTCACATTCACAAGACTTCGGGGAACCCGTCTTCTTTTCTAAGCTGTAGTGAAATTAGAAACCTTAAAGAGAGGCATGTTCAGACTTGCAAACTTTGTTACTGCCTTTTAGGAATATAAGAAGGCTGAGGTCACATAAAGTCACGCATTGCAGGTACAGACGAGGAAACATATCTCCTGCCAACTCCTAGCTATGTTTCTCACAACCTGATACTTGTAATGTATGTCTGCTTTTGAAGATATCGTTTTGACATTTCAGGGAATGAAATCCTGCAGGAGCAGAAAAGTTAGATGCCCAAAACAGAATTGCAGCAATATTTTCCAAATCCTGCAAATACTTTTAAAGTCAGAGCACCATACTAAAGTGTCTTTTTCAGAAATATCTCAGGAATACTAAAATACCTTTTTTTTTTCAATGTTCATCTAAATGTTTATTTATTTGTATGCTTCCCTTGTAGTCTTACTTTATTGAGAGCATTAATTTCCAGGCTTAAAATTCAATTGAACCAAATATTTCCTTGTCTTTTCTGAGGCAGTGACATAAAAATATATACATGCTCTGCCTTGTTTGCTGTGTTGGAGTTTCACTAGCAGAAAGCATTCTTGTTTTCACTCATGGCTTTTTCCACTCCTGGTTTTCTGTGAGAGTTTTACTACTGCAAGAGGAAAAGTACTGACTCTTTTGTCCAATGATTCTCTCTTAGGGACACACTTTACCTTCCCACCCTTGCTGGCTCCAGTTGATAAGGTTAAAAAGAAGTGGAAAATGGTTTGTTCCATGTCCATGTACAAATGCCATTTCCATATGGAATCCAGGTTTAATGTAGTCAGTGGACATCACAGTTGCATCTTGCTGCAGTTTCACAGACAGACTGTACTGGCAGTTTCACAGTCAGCATCCTTGTTCCTGAACCGAGAGCACACAGCACAGCTTAGGACCTCAAGGATCACACAGTCCTAAGATTTTGTTCCAATCTTGTGCCCCCTGAGTGCAGCATCTCAGAGTAAGAAGGATATTTTCTTATTTGCAGGCAGAAACTGCAATATGAGAAGAGAGCCCAAAAACAGGGGTTTGAGGAAATCATCAATCCATCAGTTTGCATGCCAAACTGGAAAGGTAAAAATATTTTAAACCAAAATGCAAAATTTAATTTTTAAACCATCTAAGTTTTTGGGGTTTTTTTTTGTTTTCTTTTTTCCAGAAATTCAACTCTTCACCTGATCCCTAAAAATATTGTTCTGGCAAAGTCATTGTTTCCAGACACTCTCTGAACTGTAAGTTGACATAAAGAACTAGAGTTTGAGAGAGGAGAGTCTGAAATCCCCTTCAGGCCAAGACAGAGTATGAACACCCAGATTTTCCACCAGGCAATATTCTAACATAAGGAAGAAAGGCAGGAACTTTATTAGCCTGGACTGCATAATAATGGTTGATATCCAACAGTTAGGTTTTATTACTTCAACACTCACAATAGCTGGAAAAATTTTTTAAGCAATACAATTAAAGAAATTTAATTGACAGTCCAAATGCTAAAATCTAAAAATTGAAGATTCAACATCACCTTAATCAGGCCTCAGACCTCCAGTGTGCATGTCTGTAATTATGTTATGAATTTAATGGATTGTTATTATATCAGGTTCTACTTAAAACTCATTAAATCTTAGTACTTTTGAGTTGATATACCTAAATGAAGTTAAGAACTATTGCATGAAGTGTTATAAAAGACAACAATAACCATTTTATTTGTTGAAGTATTCACATTAAGAATGGCAAAGGAAATGCATCAAATATCACAGGATGTTTAATCACTTAAAAAGAAAAAAAAAGCCAAAAATAATTTTTAAAAAAGCACTCTTCATACCCTATAGATAGAATGATGAAAAACTACATTAGGATTTGAAATGCACAGAGAGAAAGCTGAAATTTAACAACACATCCAAAAGGCATCACTTTAAGTCGGCATGACAAATTAATTTTTGTCTGTTTGCTGAGAAAAGCCTCACAGGGTAATAAATCTCATCTGTATGGGAAACAGTAAGCCTGTAGGCTAAAATTGCCTACAAGATGATACAAACTGTTGTGTTTTCTATACCAGAGAAATGGCATTTCCATCTAATAAGAGAGGTATTGAGAAATTCTTAAAATCCAAACTTCATCATTAGTAACCTTAATGAATGCTGTATTTTTTTCCTCAGTTGTAGGCAAAGTCAGATTGAATTTCCAGAAAAATCATCTTTAGCAAGTCAGTATCTAAGGAACAACCATGCTACCAAGGCAACAGAACAAAGTGGAGGTAATTAGCCACCAAAAGCAGGGGTTCAATAGCTCTTCTGCATTATTCAAGGAAGGGAAAAGCGAGGTGTGTGACCTAAGTGCACACATGATATAGCTTTCCACTTGAAATACTTTCCTCTGATGGAGAAATTCCATCCATCTTGTAGACTTTAGGGAAAGAAGCTTAAGAATTGCTTACTTGCCTTTAAAGATCAGAGAAGCTGGAGGTCTTAGGACTTGCTAAAGGAATTCTGTTCTAGATGATGTCTTACAGAAATAACACGTATAAAAATAAAGATTTCTCTAAGTTTGCTTCAAAACACGTCCTGAAATTCACCTTTCAAATTGGCAGCAGTTGTAATAGATGCCATCTCACCACCTCTTTTAAACAAATTTTTAAAGAGGCCAATTGATCAACATTTGGGATCAAGTGTATTCAGAATCTTGATTCACATTCCTATATTCATGACCAATATGGAATCACTTTAATGTTCCATAGCTACAATGGGCATTTGATAACTTCACAGTAGTCTCAGAAGACAAAAGAAAATTAGATATGCAACTGAGAGTCTGATTGTCAGAAAAGAGGTGGTTTGAAGTAAATAGAGCAACAAATAGAGCTGTTTTTTGCCTGTAAGCCAGAGTTTTGTTATCACATTGTCAGAGACAACTTGGCACAGTCATTCCATTTAAAACTTCAAATCATGCATATTTTTATCCTACTATGTTTTTATTTTCACATCTGATACTACTTTCAGCAGGCAACCTGTGTAATCTATAATCAAGATTCTTAATTTCTCAGGAAATCAATGTCTAGCAAAATGAATTTGCATTTCAAAACAGACACATGGAAAAATTTTAAATCTTCCTTCTAGCACTTTATTCAACAAATATTAAAGAATATCACAGCTTTCTTCATGCCTTCTCTACTTTTCTCAGTAAAAGCAGGCTATGCTAGACTGATGAATTATAGATAGTGCCTTTAAAAGTTATCTTCTGTAGAAAGCATAAAAATACAATTAGGATAAAATATTTGAACACATTCCTTCATCTAAGAATGACAAACTGCAATATCTCTCCATCTGTCTTGTAGACATCTATACCTCCCACACAGTTGTATCTGAATATTATTTCCTTCAAGATTAATTTGACTACATTATACATGGTTTAAATTCAAACCTTTAAACTTGATTCTGTGCTTCAAATTATAAAATAAATATTGGCCTTTCAGAATGATCCACATATTGAGAAAAAAGTTCATCTATGAACAGATGAGTCTCCCCATTAGAATTTCTGAACATGTGTTTTCCATCAAGTAGGCCTCTTAACCACCTCTCCAGTTTTCTGTTGATTACAGCATTATGCCACATTTCACAAGGAATTTTTTTCAGCCTGTCAATATTTACCTGTGTCACCATTCAAGCTTTCCAGTATTTACTCAAGATCTTAGCTTTTCTGGGAGCAGAGACAGAATGTTTACTAGCTCAAAATCTTCAGCATAGGTTACTAATCAAAACAAATATATGTTAAAAAAAAGAGTAATATTTACCTTTTGTGACAAAATGAATGCAAGACTTCTCTCATTTAAGCTTATTTCAATGGGTTATGTGCATTTTTAGAGTTCCAACAAGATGTAGTGACTTAATAACAGGAGCCAATTGAAAAACCATGTCCTTCTTTCCAATGGAAAATAATAGTTTTACTTGTTTCCTGGAGAAGAATATATATTTTAAATGAAAGACAGATTTCCCAAAGAAAAATAAAGATAATAATATGTGGAAGAAATGTGAAATATGTAGACAACCAGCAAAACTATGGATTGGGAATGGCTGGTAATGAAAAGTGAATTATTTGGTGGGATGAAGTAAAACACTGAAAAGAAAAATATTTGCCTGAACAGACTTTTCTGCCAGAACTCCTGAAGGATGGGAATTGGGATGAATCTGAGTATTTTCATGCATATTTTTTTGTACAAGACAAAATGCAGATTTTCATCTACATTTTTTTGTCTGTTATTTTGATGTCAGGGATATTTATTGATAAATCTATACTAAGAGCACTGTCAATACACACGAAAATGGAAATATTCTGTAGTAAAATTAAGAGCACTTGATATTTAATTACTTTTTTTTTTTTTTTTGCTGCTATTATTGCCCATTAGTTTGTTGTAACTGAGAATGACCTGGATATGGCAGGCAATTTCCAACCACAAGTCAATATAATGATCAACCGATGAAAAAAGACAGATGCTATCCCAAGTTGCTTCCACAGAGTCAGAAAGACATAAATTCAATATATGATGTACATTCAAATTACTATTTACAATGTGATCATATAAATTCAAATTATTGAATTAATTGAAATTTTAAAAATACAATTGTACCTATTAAAAGCCACAAAAACTCTCATAACTTGTGTGGCTATATGATAAGAACTAAAAATTACCAAATGTAGAAAGAGGAGCTAATATATGTGAAGATACTGTTTCCAAAACCTACTTCCAGAAAGATTTTGGAAACACTTTTGATGAAAAAAATTCCAGTTACAATTCAGGCCATAATTAAGCAGGATTAAGCTGAAAAAGGAAAAACAACACAAACAAATCAAAGCTGGATTTTTGTATTTGTTTGTTTATTTATTGGGGATGCGTGGTGGTGTTTGAAAGCAGAGACTGTAGGAAAAATGAAGTGCAAGTTTCTCATAGGCAGCTAAGAAACCGTTTTCTAAGATAAGTTACTATACAGAACATTACATGTTGGGTTTTTATTGTTGCCCACAGTATTGTAAAATTACATTCCCTGGGACATATAAACTTACTTTGAGTTATATGAGAAAAGAAAACTAAGGTACTGCATGTTTTTTGAACAATGGTATATTATAGAAATTTGTTGCCTTTGGGAAACGCTGTGTCAGAAATTCTTCTAATATTCAATAACATCAGATAGGGAACAAAACCTTTGAGGCAGGAACTGATCTGAGCTCAGAGCCATGCTGGTAAAATCAAGAAACTGGATTTCACTGAGTCCTTGTAACACAAAGTTTCCCAGGTATCATCTATTCCAACTTAGGCTCTCTATTACCATCATTTTAAAATAAGCAAAGAAAACTCATTAATGCAAAATTAATTTGATTTTAAGCGTTTGATTAACCTCTTTTAGAGTACCATGTGGAACAATTTTTGCAACATATTTGAACTTGGCAATTTGCCCACTGCTGATATAAACATAGTCTGGACATGTATTGTCATCCCAGAATAGGTGGGATGTATCTTGGGTATTGAAGAGGGTATGAGACAATACTTTCTCCAATTGTTACACATAACCTAGTTTATATTCTTGAACTCATTTCCTTCACTACTCTCATTTCTCCATAATCACTTTAAAATCAGTGCCTTAGGCATTAGCTCAGTCAAATCCTCTGTGTTTACTTGTTTCTCTATAGTGCTTGAAACCTCAAGTCCATCTCAGTCTTAAACATAGTCCTGTAGGACATCTGACCATGTATGGATTGATCCTCAAGCAGCACCAGGGAAAGTTATATTAGACATCAGGAAAAAATTATTTACTGAGAGAGTGATTGGGCACTGGAATCATCTGCCCAGAGAGGTAGTGGAGTCACTGTCCCTTGACGTATTTAAAAAAAGATTAGACGTGGCACTCAGTGCCATGGTTTAGTTGATGAGGAGGTGTTAGGCTATAGGTTGGACTCAGTGATCTCAAAGGTCTCTTCCAGCCTGGTTTGTTCTGTGATTCTGTTAAAAAAAAAACAGAACTACCAAGAAAGTTTTAGTGGCAGACCTTGGCTTTGAAGAAACTATTTTTCTGAAACAGCAAATAGTTCCAGTAGGCCTGCATACAAATTATTTCTTGATTTCTGTAATACTCACATGCTATTTTTCAAACAGATTGAGTGAATGAATTTATTTCTAAGCAATCTGAAGCTATATTCAACATATAAGATTGAACAAATAAGTCTTTTTATTACCTGTCATATTTCTTCTGTGTTTATGTATCTAGAACCAGTCTTTTCCAAATATTTTCTTTTCCCATAGTCTGATCAACAGAAACCAAGGCAGTAAGTAAAGTTTATAATTTTTAGATGAGCTGAGTCCACTTCAAAGTAGTTTTTCAGCTGCATGATATTCAGATCTCACCCTGTATTATCTCACCATAACCAAAGCAGCATTCAAGTGCAATTTTGTCATCTTCTTGTCATCCAGAAAAACGAATAGAGGATCTTCAATCACCGTTATGAGTATTACGGGCAACACTGGAGAGGGTAAGAGAAGAAAGGGGATTTTATATGTTGAGTCAGAGCAGACCAAAGGAGACCCTGGCACAGAGGAGTCATGTCTCAAAACTTAATGCGAAAAATGCAAACTTTCAAAGAATCTAGAAAGCTTTACTAGTTTATGTTCAAACAACAGCAAAACTTTAGAGACATATTTACTCTCCTAGCTGTAATTGGCTCTAGACTCATCCCACTGACCATTTAGTCCAACCTTGTTCCAGGATCAGACACTTCAACAAAGTGTAACACACTGTAAGAGGGCCATGCTGTAATCTGGCTGCTTTTAAGGTGAGTTACTATACATCACTGTAGTGGCCCTTGACAAAGTTACCCTGAACAAACCCTTGGGAACTGAAATAAAGATCACAAATTATGTTAAATCTGAATTTTTCTTTTGCTTTCAAATTCTACTCCTGTCTGAACAATAAATACAGAAATAGGAAAGCACAGCAGTAAGTATCCAGCAAGAATATCTCTTGCAAAGGGGGAGGCAGTTCTGTCAAAGTACTTTTTCAATTTCCCTGTTGTCTGAATTAATGCCTGAAAACAGTCACATCCATTGAAGACAATGAACAAAGCACCAAAAGAAGAAAAGTTCAATTTATTAGTAAGATATTAACACATCGGACTCTGATTTTTATTGAAAAAATATAATAATTTGAGTTAGAATCATAGAATGGTTATTTTCTGTCCTCTCTTCCTTTTCGTTGTCCGTCAGAAAGGAAGAAAATCTAGTTCTGGGTAGATTGTTCATTCTTTAGGAACCTGTACCACTCATTGCATATTTCCCTGCAAGGCACTCATTACCTGTGTTTTTATCCTGCGTTACAGATTACTCTGCAAGCTTTCTGGTGCTGTGCCTGTCTTTGTATTTGTACAGCCTCTGGAAGAAACAACCCCCCCGGCTATGCCCACTGTATAATAAGAAGGATGCTTAATGTCATCTTACTATTTCCCCTTGGATAAATCAATCTTGAAACCAGGAGATCAGCTGGAAAAGTGTAGATTTGTAAATCCAGCCCTGTAAAATGCTTTAAAGATACCTGTAAAGACTGGTTTTCTCTTTTGTTAATTTCTTAACTCTTGCTTGTTTTGCTTGAACTTTTTGTTATGAGTAAAACTGCAATGTCCATCTGCTATGTTCTGCAGTGTGGTTCTTGCTAACATTTCCGTCCATATGCCCAAAAGTAACACTTGGAAGATATTTTGCAACATAGACTGGCAAGCTGAATTCAACTTCTTAACCCCATTTCCTAAAAATTTACGCCATTTTCCACATATAGAGTTCTAACTTAATTTTCAACTGCCACTACATGTTTGCTGCATTTAGTGAGCATTTTTAGATCAGGAACTGGGCAGAGCATGCAGTCAGTCTCACATAGCATAGTTCACATGGGAGGAGTATTGTAACCACAGTTTGCCTTGGGTTGGGGCAATAGGACCATATTTATGCTACCAGTTTTGTAGTGACTTTCAACACCTCTGAATTTGGCACAAACTAAGCAAATCAGGTCATTAGCTTCATATCTCTGGCTTTATTGTTAGAGATTTATTGCCACTAATGTAGGAGCAAAATGTTCTGTGAAGACTTCTGTGCCCTTTCACTTGTCTCCATTTGCACCATGCACCTGATCCACTCTATGGACATATAAAATTATTTCATAGAAGAGTGACAGCTCCTAGGAAGAAGTACCTATTTCATTTAAATTCTGAAAGACAGGAATCTTTAAAGGCCCAAACCAAGACAATGCATTGCTGGAGTAGGGTTAGATCACTGGGAGAAATCAATGTCACAGAGTACGTCTTTCCTAATGACAAAAAATAAGCTGTCAAGTTATCTTATGCAAGTAGATTTTTTTCCTGCCATAAAATCATTCAGAAGAAATGCTAAACCTAACAACTGAGGATACAGGTGAGTTTAAAATAAGTTTCAGTTTTCAAAGAGGTACTCACAAAAACAGTATCATTTATAACTGGGCAAAACTTCTCTTTCAGTGTTTCATTTATATTTCTCCTATCACGTTCCCAAAATTGGTAAGCACCAAACACATTTGAAGATCTTGTAAAATTTTACTGAATTGGCCAGTATAGTAAAACCATATGAAAAAGGAATCTGTGTTCTGATGCTGAGACCTCGGTGCTCCAATGAGTGAGACATTTGCTGATTTTTTTCCAGTGAAGATGCAGAACTGCTGGGAGCAACAGGATTCATTGGGCATCCTGAACATTTACAGGAAACATACCATATGTGAAGTAATTTTTCTTCATTAAATTTTAAAGAACTGAAAATTCCTGCCTTGTGTTTAGGAATAATCTGTGAATACACAATGTCTTTTAGCAAATTTTTTTCCTCAGCTGCATAATCTTTCTCTCCTCAGTCTCAGCAGAGTACTTGAGAAAGACTATTTTACAGCTTACTTTAATTTAAACCACTCCTCACAGAATACTCTATAAAAAGGAACTCCCTGGCACATTTCCGGAAAAGGCTGAGCTCACTATAGGAGCTGATTTTAAGATTTTTAATCTGAATTTCAATTCTGTGTAACCAAGTATCAAGACATCCATTAGCTCCACTGAGTGTTACTTGCTCTTCTATAAGAATTAATATGAAAAGACTTCTAAAAGTCCCCTGTTGTTTGCTGAAGGGGATTACAAATTGAATGCAGAATATTGTCCACAGGATTCTTGTAACCTGTGGACAAGAGAGAGAAGATTTGGCAGATTCTATCACTACAATACCTCCTCAAAAGCAGAACAAGACATCTGGGATGAGAGTAAACCTCACAGATAAGAAATGATTGAATACATTATTCCCACCAAAATTTCAAGTAAGAGAAATTAAAAAACTTTTATTATGTTTATGTTACCTTCTTCATGCAAAGTGAATTTCATATTTATGCTATTTGCAACTGCTCTGTGATCTTCAGGGAAATCTCACAAACAGTGCTGGTTTATGCACAAAATATGCTGGTTTGTCTAAAGGTTAAGTAAAGAAGAGAGTGATAAAATCAGAATATATTTCTGAGAATTTTTCTATTGATGTAACTAAGAACAGTGTTTAGGTTGCTGTCCTCTATTCTTTCAGGGATATCTAAGAGCTGACTTAGAGTTACCTTCCTCACGTATGTTACCTCCAAGTGCCCAATGTACAATTTCATTGTAGATGAGAATCTGGTCCCAGTGCTTCAAGGCCAGGCTCCTCCTTTCCCCTAAGTACTTGGTACCTCCATTAAAACCACAATGGTGGAAGCATGCAGCATTTCAACAAACTAGGCACAGATCTGCCACTGGACAGACAATCACAACAAATTACAGCAGTAGTTTGTTTGCTGCAATAGACAGCGATTCCATGGGGCATGCACATTTGAAATGATGAAAACAGTCGTGAGAACCATTGTAAACAACTGAAATAATCTTAATAGATAATCTAAAAAAAACCTATTTCCTCCTAGTAATATGACAAGAGATATTACACTGTTCCACTGGTAAAAAAGCTTTGGAATAAACGGCCTGTGATTCAGGCAATACAGAACCTGAAGTCCAGATAATTGATTCAAACTGACTCAAAAGTCTTATTTGACCTATTGCATTTGAATGCAGGATGCAAATGGTAAATGTAAAAACTCACTGAAGTGTCTGAAGATGGCATAGGCTGATCAAGCACATGACTTTTTTCCTCTGTTTGCAACAAAGAACATTAAATGTCAATGAAGGAGAGAAAAGGTGGAGAGTATTGTTCGAAGTGGTGAAATACTTCACATCTCCTACAAAAAGGTTGTCTGTCTCTAAACCTTTCTACATTTTCATTTCTAATTATTATATATGTCCTTATCTGGTTCCTTATCTGTATTCAGTCACATAATTGCAGAATTAAATGGCTTCTTTTATGCTGAGTCTATTTTTCAACCAGTTCTTCTACTCACACTCCAAGGAAAACCTCACAAAATCTCACTTCACAAAGATTAGGCACAGTCTTTCGTGTGCTCTAGCATTTTTTTGCATTTCTCCCTCATCTGAACTTCCTCCCTTCAAATGTGTTGGATTAGTCTTCAAAAGTGTCATTATGCTTACTTCTCCTGGAAATAATCTTTCTCGTTGGATATGGTCCTACTCTGAGGCTCAGACCCATGACTGATGGCCTGAACAGCTGCCTTACACAACAGGAAAATTAAAAGCTCACATTTTCTTCTGCCTCATGCCAAAATCTGTGTGGGTGAAGAAAACAAGAGAGGGGCAAAATCAATAATGAATAGTTTTGTAAATTGTTCAGAAGCAGAGAATTTCTCTCCTAGCACCAGGAACAGCACTCAGAAACCATCTTTTAATCAACATAATAAAGCTGTACCTTATTATTCTGCCTCTATGGATCCAATGCTATTGGTATACTGGCATTGTTGCTGAGGCACCTGCAACTTAAGAGGCTGAATTATAAGACCAGCTATTTCAAAAGCATGAGAGGACACAGGATCTCTATTTTTTCCCTCAATTTATGCTAATTATCCCTTGGCCAAAGCATTAAAACAAATTATTTTCTGCATTCCATATTGGTTCCCCAAACAGTAGGTGAGAGCTGCAGTCCTGCTTTCACCATTGAGCCCTCTCTGGTTTATGGAATTTCAATCTATAAGGAAATTGCAGTCACATAAAGTTTAAAGTTATTAGTGTCTATCAAAAAAAGTATTCAAAGTCAATTATGTTATTTCTGCTATTAATTATCTTAATTCAATTTTTCTAGCAATGCTTATTATAGTGTAGATACAAAATTCTTCCTCTGGGCTCTTCAATGGCCTTTTTGGAAGCTAAAGAACTTTGTAAAGACTCTAGGGATGTACTTTACTTCAAAGTTACAGCCAAAACTAAAGAAAATTAAATAGCAAACTTTTAACTACCTGTTAGGTCTTCACATATTCTGACTTGAGCCACAAGAGATGGCCAAGTCTATTTGCCATTATCATTTTTTCTGCCTGCAGTTCTCCCAGTCTCTGGATTAAGTCATTGTATTTATCAAGTATTAGCTTTTCTTGGTGAATTTCAAAGCACTTTTCTTAGAACTCGGTTAATTAGCCCTGGGGAAAACAACAACCACAACAACAACCAAACAAAAAACCAAAATCTTTCTGAGAAAGGTACTACCCTATACTTCATACCATACTTTATAGAGATATATATATATATATACATACAGAGAGTATACTCTCTGTCTCTCTCCCTCTCTCTCCCTCTCTTTCTCTCTCCCTCTCTCTCTCTCTCTCTCTAGATATGTATAATACATATTATAGATATTTCCCATTTTCACTCATGTTGCTGATTCTGAATCCATACTGTAATTCTCCTGGGAACAAAGAATTGTCAGTATAGTGTATATTTTTGATTCTTACTAGGAGAGTGATTTATATGCTTAGATAGTCTTGTGAAGGTAAAAATCAGTCGTTAAGGTAAAAAAAATTAAAGTAAAAAAAAATCTGTTTTTAAAATTCTGGCTTTGGTTTTATGCTGCCATACGTGTGGATTTCACTATGATTAAATCAACCCAGAGGAAAACAGAAAGTGAACCAGATCATGTGAATTTCAGAGCAGACAGACACAAGCCTCTGCTAGCCCACAGAACTGTGACCCTGTTATTAGGTACAGTAATTACCTTTGTACTTGTGAAGCCCCAGAATTTTCCAGCTATTGCATGTATGAAAAGGTTGGACCTTTTGAAGGATCCTTTGAAAAGGATAACAGGACAACTTACCACCATTTTCTCCTCTGCTATGGGAACTGAAACTGGGACACAGCAAAAAGTTGAATGTTCCTAAATGTACCATATGTACCTAAATGTAGCATGCCATTTTCTATGAAGCTGCTCAATAATTTATTATATTCTTCCAAACCATGAGATTTTCAAGGCAGAAGTTGATCACTGCATTAAAGGAATATGGGGATCTTGTTTCATTTCCCATTCAAAACAGGGATTAATTTAAAAGTAAACCAAATTTCCAATTTATATCAAGTTGCTCAAGCATTCCCATGGATGAAGGTTGTACAGTCTCTCTGGTCACCTGCTCCAGTGACTGACCTCTCTCATTGCCTAAATGTTTTTCTTACACACATTGGAAATTTCCTTTGTTGAGAATGGTGACTGAAGAGAATAGATTGATACTTCTGAATGTCCCAGCTTCAAAAATCCTTCAGGGCACTGTGCTGTGTTGCTGCTAAACCTGTCATAACAGCTGACAAAGGTTTTATTAAAAATAGAGAGAAGAGAGTCAGAGAACTGGTTTGAGGGCAGAGGTGATAAATGCATGTTTCCTCATTTGCTCCCTGCTGGGACTATACACACACAATCAGGTAGCTACCAACAAGAGAGACATGAGTAGAAACAGGCTTTCCAATTGCTGACTGTTTAACTCCAGAGAGTTTCTGTTATCTGTTTACCATGGCACTTTGGGAAGTCCAGCAGATTGTGGAGCCTAAAAGTGGTCAAATATTCTTAGATGCTCCTCTAAACCCACTAAGTTTTTAGCACGCTGAAGTAATTCGTTGACATGTAGTAGAAGTGACACTGATTTCACAGACAACCAATGATGCAGCATAGATCAGTGAGAATTTGACCTTGGCACATGATGTCCTGCCATAGAAATCAAGTCCCAAGAAATGCAGGATATACACCTAGCAAACATGCAAGCTAACACAGATTCAAAATTTCATATTTTAAGGAAATAATCAATAGAGTTATGTTGTATCCTAACATAGATCAAAAGATCACTAATTATATGCAGTCTCAAAGTATTTAGTGGGTTATATATGACTGTTTTAATTACACAGTCACAACACTGTAAGAAATTGAAAATTATATTAGTATGGTTTGTACAGATTTGTTGTATTTTAATTTTTACCAAATGGCGAAAAAAATAATGAGACAGTTTTTCCAACATTTGTCCCATTAGATACCTTGTAATTCTTATTCTGTGATTCTAATATTGACACTTTTTGAATAAAAAGGTTAGTTTTCATAGGAGAGTATTTCCCAGTGTGGAGTTTATCTAATATCACTGCACCCAACACAATGCCCCCAAAGCAGTTGAGGGTCCTGACAATTATGTATCTAGTTCTATTTCTTGTTTCAGAATAAGAAACACTTCAGCACTTTCAAAATACTGAGAAAAATATGCTACATTATTCACAGACACTTCTTTCAAGCCACCAGCTCAATATATGCCATTTTATATCATACTGCCATTTCAAAACTGTGCAAGTCTCCCCCCAGTGACTCTCAAGTCCCAGAAGGGAGAAAGGCTTGAAGTGTAAACATTTAAAGCTGAGTTGAGTTTATGCTTCACAGGAGCACAGGGTCTAGAAAACAATATTAAACTCTTGCAACATATCTGTCTGCCTGTGGAAACATGACTGAATTTTTGAGTTACTGAAGAATAACAACATAGTAAATCACTGTCTGTAGGCAGTAACTTTATTGACCTGTGGAGCAAGAGAAGGTGTGGCTGTGTTGTGCATCGTTACAGTGGGCTGTGATGGGTGGGGACTCTGGTGAAATTAAACCAAATGATGGTTTGGTGCCTGCACTCTGAGTGCTGAGATGAGCACTTCACAATAACTTTCACATTATCTGAGGAGAGTGTAATAGATCTCAACACTGCAGTCAGTGAAGCTTTTGACTAGGAGCTTTAATTTCTTCCCATGAACTGCTTTGGCTTCGAATTAGAGAATTTGTTTTTTCCTCAAACCACGTAGTACAACCTGTTCCTGCAAGTCATATTGAAAAATC
This sequence comes from Climacteris rufus, assembly GCA_013398175.1. Classification (NCBI taxonomy): domain Eukaryota; kingdom Metazoa; phylum Chordata; class Aves; order Passeriformes; family Climacteridae; genus Climacteris; species Climacteris rufus. The sequence continues at coordinate 554,661 of VZRZ01004923.1, forward strand.
TGTTTACAGAATTTGTTCCACACCAAAAGCAATGTCAGAATGTCCATGAAAGCCTCAGTCACAGTGAGGTGTTCTGTTTCACATGAAGTCCCTTTAAACTTCATCATTGATACAAAGAAAAAGTGTAAATATAAAGATTGAGAGATGGAAAACAAATAGAATAGAAAGACACATAAGTTTAGTAATAGACCAATATGTATCTGAGTAAATTATGACATTATATTTATGCCACAGATAAAAATATTGCAGCTATTTCATCCTGAAAAGCTCAGGTGATCCCTTGAGAAAAGTAGTGTTAACATTCAGAGGAAATCCTGCTTTGGTGATACTCACCGAGATAGCTGAGAATTCAGGATGTCCAGAAAAATATCAATGAACTATCCCAGCTTAAAAACAGCAGCTCTAGTTTATTGACTGGTTCTATGCAAGAGGCCTCCCTACACCAGGTTGGCTGCATGTCCTACCAAGGCACTCAGACTTACTGACTACTTGGAGTTTCCACTAGTTAAGATAATTTCTCACAGAAAATACAGATGCCAGACTTTTCTAGTCCCACATGAGTACCAAGGTACTCCTTTCACCTAGCTACAGGTGTAATGATACTCAGACAAAACCCTCAGGAAAATAATCCACGGAAGCTGAAGGAAAAATTTAGCATCTTCCTGCTTGCAAACACCTGCTACTGGTCTTTTCACAGGGCTCAGTGAAATTCCTGAGATTCCTCAGTCTCAAGTTTAGCTTCTTAACTAAAGAAAGAAACGTATTTCCATTATTCTAAATCTCTGACATTTAGAATGATAAAGTAATATTCATGTCTGGCAAGTGTTTTTCATTTTTAATTATATAAAAATCAGTACTTTGCTGCAACAATAGGATGGCTAGATCTGACAAGCTGTTGTTCTAAAAACGAGTCACAGTTTTATTATTCTGGTTCTGAGGCCTGAGGACAAAAATATGCCCTACATTCACTGCAGACATCCCAATACTCTTCCCATCAAACCAGATAAAAGATTTATTTTCTTTGTTAACATACTTTGGGAAAAAGTCTTCTACAGGCTTCATTATGACCTACAGGTTACAGATTTTTTATTTCCCTCTGAAGCCATGAAGAGGGAAATGAAGACTGAATACACTGTTTAAAGTGCTAGCCAAACATTCCATAGTGGGCTCCAGCATCACTTGGTTGCCAAGGCAATGCATCAGTGTGCAGGTAAGGATGTGGAAGATAAATTTCCTCCAGCAACCTAACCCTGAGTGCTACTGTTGGACTCTGTACATACTGCAGTTCTGGAAAAGAGGAAACCAAGCTGAAGTGTTGACACCTTGTATAAAGGCCTCTTGGCTTAAATCCTATCACAGCAAAGTAGCCTGAAAGGAAAAGCCTTCGTTTTTATCCAACAAGATTTTTGTGTAATTGGCTTTCAAAATCCCCTTTATTATCCAGATTTCCATTTTAACTATTTACAATCCACTGGTTATTGCTGACCAATTGCTCTCTGGGGCATATGGTATGTATGAAGGGTTTGGTTTCCCATGTGGCTCCATAATGGTGCTGATAATTTACAACCTGTGAAACCGCTATGGGCACTAAAAAGAACATTTGGCAAGGCTTTGCTTTCCTTGTTTTTCAGAAGCTCTGAGTAAAATCCAACTATAAGTAATGACAGGTAGCACAACTGTGACAAATGATATTTTGGAAAATATTTTTTAATGATGCTAGAGAATATAACTTTGAGAGTAAAAAGTTGAAAGTCAGTCTGAAGAACCATTGTTAGCCAGCTGCCTGTTTGGGCTTCTCCAGCACCACAGCTTCTCCATGAAAAGTTAGTTGAGAGTTACTGTAAGAAAATGAGAATGTCTGCGAAATACTTTGCTGTAGAGGAAATGCAAAGTTTCAGAGGACCATTCATTTGCTGCACAGAATGAGCAAGGAAGCAAATTACTTTTAATCAAAACCAGACTAAAAGGGCCTATAAGGAAAATCTGTGAAAAAAAAGTAATCTATGTGCAGGCAGAGAGACCCTACACTAAAAGACTGGTGTTTGGACTTTTATAAATCCTTACCTTTTTTCTTGGTTTTGGAGATAGAAACCCATTCATTTGATTTGAAAAGCAATTTGAAAGGGCTATATTTACCGACACAGCTTGCTAGAAACTTATGTCTCTGGGTGGTGACAAATTTGTCAAGTTCTAATAGCCCCATTTATCTAAAAGCAGACATTGAATTCAGAGTAGCAAACCAGACAGTGCAGACTTCATAATTTTTGCTTGTCAGTGATCTACCTTTTGTACTTAGGAGGCTGATTAAATTGGAGTGGTCAGTCTGCAAGACTACAAGGCTCATAGGACTCAAAAACACAGTCCTATTTCTAGGCTTCATCAAGGGGAGCAGTATTTGTTCCTCACTTTTTCAGTTTTAGTTTAAAAACAGTTTCTTTAAACTGTGAATTAATAAGTTAAAGAACATTTTAACTACTATTGAGAACTGCTCTATTTCACTGCAACATCTTCTGCAATTTTGGAAGAATAAAATAGCAAAATTTGTAGCCTTTTTCTTTATTTTCTCTACATTCACTTATATAAAAGTGACAATTTATCATTAACTGGTATCAATGCTGATTTTCTTTTTTAAGAATTATAATAAAATTACCTTTTCTAAATTCTGCTTTTTAGAATTCTTCAAAGTTGCAGCACAAAATACTTTCTTCTTCTCAAATTCTAAGCTGCATCTTATTTTTGGTTGCATAATAACCAGTGAGAAAATGTAAAACATAGAAGTTTTGTTTTCCCTGAAAATACATAAACCTCACAACTATCATCATCTGTTTTAGATCTTCATGCTATGAACCCATAGTTGAACATTAACCTATGATTAATGAGTAAAATATTAGTATGGTTACATTATTCTGCAGAATACCTCATTTCCACTGCTTTGCTGAAGCTATGCTCGTTTGCATAACTGGTAACCAGTCTTCAGCTACAGCCAGTAGCCACTGGAAAATGGCTAGCTAGAAACCAGCTCTAGCTGTAGCTCCTAGTTGGAAACTAGAAGACTAATCCCTTTGTCAGGAGATGACAAGTGAACAACTCACATGAGTCCATTCAGTATATCCTGTCGAGATTATCTTCTCCTCACAGTTCAGGACACACAGTCCACCCTAAGTCTACTTCAATCTAACCATAACATCTAATTCAATGGGCTTCAGTGTTTGTGCCTAGATGTAAGTGGCAAGTTCTTCCAGACCCATGCAATTCGTTCCAGGGAAAAGGGTTTCCCTTTATTTCACTAATCTTACCTAAGGAGTTCTTTGTACATTTTAGTACAACATGAAGGAAAGCCACCAAAGTTTTGATGTCTTCTGTCTTTGAAAACTGTGTATGAAAGTTAAGCATATAAATAAAATTATAGTAAGTAAATTAGATCTTGTGGTTCTCACACACAGCAAAATAAAATTTTAAAATAAACTCTGCATGAATATAATTCCAGTAGGACAACAACGTTAATGTGGACTTAAAAGAATGCTTCTGCTCTGTTATCTTCAGAATTTGCAACGACCTCTGCAGGTAAAAGGAGGAAACTGCAGATATTCATGTAGGTATTTCTTAATCCTGATGCTCATTGAGAGATTCAGTCTTGACAAATCTCTTCATTTTTAATTTCTTAGTTACAAACAAACAAATAACAAACCAAATAAAGATGTGGGCATCTTACTTCTCCCTATGAAACATCTTGCAATATCTTGTTTCCATTTAGAATGTAAAAATGTTACTGATAACATGATTCCATTGAAGATGTTGGTTTGCCAGAGATGAGTTTAGCTAATACTCTTAGCAAGTAATTTATAACCCTGTTCTAACATTTTGCAGTGTACCTTGTCTTATGAATAAATTAGCCAATAGGCAAAATAGTGAATAATTATTTTACTTTCTTTGAAGCGAAAACTGAGAATAAAAGATGGTAAATTGCTGATCACCATGGATACCTGCTCTGTTCATAATAGAGGTATTTTTATGATACTCACTTTGAGGAAAAAGTGTAAATTATCTGTAAGTGTAAGATACTGTTCTTCTGGGGTGAAAAAAAACCAAAAATTTTACATCCCCCTAAGCCTCAAGAAACCAAGAATAAATTATTTTTCACAATGTGGTGAGTGGCAAAATTCTCAGATTATGGGGTGGGTGGGTAGAATTTCAAGTTTTTTCAATCATCTGACTTTTTGTAGATTATAAATTCCCATTTATCTAAATTATCCTTGCTACTAATTTGCAGGTGGTTACTAAAAATACACGTTGTTGCAGTGTAATTTGCAAAATCTCAGCATAAACCAGGTGACTTCCTGATAAAAACCTGTAACATGAACAGGGAATCTGATTGTACCCTGGTGATACATCTCTGTTACAGACAACACAGTGGCTCTGTATTTGAAGCTGCTGTACCTAATGTGAGAAAGCAAGTCTGAAACATTGATGTCAACAGAATCTTAGATCCTGTACAATTAACCTTTCTCTTTTTCTGGTATCTGAAGAACTTAACTTGCGAGGTATTTGCACTCATGGGAACAGGAATATTTGCTCTTGGTTGATGCCCGTGGCAGGTTTGGTTTTGGTTGTTTTTGTTTTTTTTTTGGAAGGTCTTAACCTAAGGATCTAGAGTATCAGAATGTCATTTCCTGAGTGGAAGCAGATATATTTCAGAAAGAGTTGGACCTCTAGAAAATATTTTAAAACTACATTTTGATTGCTTTCTTAGTAACCACTCCATACACTCACAAGCTGATCCCTCTGTAAAGGTTATTCTATGCTTGTCAGTAGCTAACTTTAAAAGTGTGAATCCATTTTTTAATCTCTGTACTCCTTCCTAGATCTATCCTATTACCATGCTAACAGAACTAAGTGTTGCTCATTTTGGATAAAGTAAATCTGAATGTTCTGGAAACAGAAACACTTCACATGAAGACAGCATTATATAAAAATGTGTAAACAGGAGAGAATTCTAGAGTTTGCTAGACTAAAAAGATCACTTTATGGAAAATAGTTGGACATGACAGATGGAAAATTTTTCAACAGGAAAAAAAAATGCCCAAAAGCAAACAAGCAAACCCAGCCATGTCCCATCCAACAGTAAATATTTATAGACATTTGCTTCTTGCTAAAGAATAATGTTGTTTTTAGCACCTGACTGTTTCCTTTGTAATCTTTTCAGGACAAGAGAACTATTTATTTATAGTACAAATTATCCAACTGAATAAGTAGAACCTGTTAGTGATGAGCCAACAGCATAGTGTTCGGTTATGAGTAATGCCATGATTCAAAAGGGAAAAAATAGATGTATGAAAGATAAGAGGGGATACAATACATGGTAAAGTGTACTTTTAAAACATAGGTCTCATTCTCCCTTGGGCCAAGGACAAGTTTTGCAAAGTGCTTTCACACACACTGACTTATCTAATTCCAGGACTTTTGCTGTTTCCAATCCTGGAAATACAAATCCCAGCATGGATGGCATGGATAACTGTGACATTCAAGCAGATTTACACAGGCCACCTCACCTGTTTTACCAGCTGTATACAGTCTTTTACATCACAGTGCATTCCAAGGCAGGCAAACTTCATTTCCATCACATTTGGTACAGAAAAGAGACTGTATTTGGGCAGCATCTCTGTAAGGTGAATGAGACGTAAAGAAATCCCCCAGAGTAAGTGTCACTCTGATATTCTGTATCTAAGGTTAACCCTCCACAACACTCTCTGAAACCCTTAGAGTGTCCATTATTACTTATTTCCCTCTGCAGAAGACAAACATCAATGAGAGTAAACAAAAGTATCAATTAATAAATCAGACTGAAGGACAATAAAACCCCCAAGGAAATAAAATTGCAGAATATTAAAAAGGACTTGCTAATATGGTAAACAAATGTCACCATCAATCAATTGACATGAGGGACATTACATCTGACTGTTTTCATCCTGGATTAATAGTGTACTGGGAAGCAACTGTAGAAACACTCCATCAGTCCACATGCAAGTTGATAAGGATGGACATTGAAAGAGTGCACACAGTCACTGCACGGGGAGACAATGAATGAAAAAGAAGCTGGTTAAAGAATGGATCCCACTGATTTTCTTTTGTCTCAATCCAAATATGGTACACTGAGATTCAGTGGGCATAAGAAGTTTGATGAAGTTCACTGGAGATTTTGTATAGGTGTACAGAATGTCCATCCCCATATTAAGGTTCTTGAGCTTTGTTTGTTATGGCTTTGGGGTTTCTTGAATGGTGCAAAAAGGAATGTTTTGGAAGATTTTTGATTTGTGTGTGTTTCAAACTATAGAGAAAAGTCCTAAACAAGGTATTTTTAAAATACTTTTTCCTTTGAAGATGTTAATTTTTTTGGTTTGGTTTGGTTTGGTTAAGAAATGAAAATCAGTATCTTCAGAACTAGTAAGGCATGTCCAATTAGTCAATAGACTAGCTAGCTTAAGAAGAGATGTGGTTTTGCTAATGAAGCTAGGAGGGTCTGATGTCTTCCTTCACAATTTTACTGACAGGAGCCAGCATGGTACAGTGCATGCTACTTTCCTGATGTAGAAATATCTGCACAACTGCACAGTTTTGCAGGACTCCCATATGCCCTGACATCTCATGGATTTTTAAAATCAAATTAGTTGTGCTCATCGCCTAGTGCAGTTAGGGTTTATGTTGTTGTTAACCTTAGGAACTGCTGTTGTTCAAGACAAACAAGAACTGCATCTTGGGGTTTTCAACACTGAAGTCCATTCCCCTGTACCCAGGCATTAAATGGTACTGATGAAAGTGGAAATTCACAGCAGGTATGTAATTTCTACTTGCCTCATTTTTTCCCCCTAAGTACTAAAATATAAAACTTTAACTTGCAGAACACAGCAATTTGCATGAAATCAAAACTAGTTTGGGATAAGTAGTACGTAATTTTTGTGCCTACATGAAGAAAATTAACTGTTATCTGGAAGTCGTGTGATATCCGAAACTGACCATCAGTTTGCAGATCCACAGCTTACTATTTCTACCTGTAGAACACCCTAAGTCAGAGAAATCACAGCATTAACAGTTCCATCTAAAAAAACATCTTATTGAATTATAAACAAAGATCTTTGTGGATTTATTTCTCAGGCACTGTCTTGCTTTATTTCATAGCATAATTTAAGGAAATCATAAGACAAGATAATGTCTAAGTTTAACCACCAGTCAATAATCCCACAAGTATTAAAGGCTACATCCTTGTTCCCTTTGCCTGAGGATTGTATAAATCTATTCCAGTACTTATTCCTAAAGATTGGCAAGCACAAGGATGGATTTTTGAGAAAGGTAAGAATCAATTTAGGGTAAGCTTGTTAAAGAGCTTTGAATTAGAGCAGTCTATTAGGACTAAGCTTCAAAAGGTATATTGCTAGTCATTTTATGTCCAGTGATCATTAATATTTTTTTTCAGCTATTCACAGGTTTTTTTCTTCTCACATGTATTTTTATTTACTATCATTATTGATAATTTATTGTCAAGAAGTCCTCTGGAAGAGTCTGTGTTGACCTTAAAAGTCACTACCATCTTATGTTGGAAACTCTTGTTTAGTTCATAGACAAAACAAATTGTGTATTTGCCCAGCTGCTGAAGCTCAGAGGAAATACTTTTACCTGCTCATCTATGCCTCACTGAAGCCACTGACTTTAGTAATTTTTTTTCATTGAGCTAAATTGAAGCACAAATTTTGTCTCCCTACCATCACACACTCCCAAAGGAGCTAGAATTTAAGATGCAGTGGACACACTCAGGCAACAAAAATGATTATTCACTGCTATGCTCATTCTACAGCTGGCAAACACGAACACACAAAATGTGTAGTTGCTGATAATGCTACTAATGGAACAGATGTCTTTTCATATTGAATCTGCCAAAAATACCGGATATTTTCATCTGTTTCTGTGTGATACATTTGATGCCCACTGGACATGTTAAGTAGTAATACTTTTTGAAGATTCCTTGAGAAATGGCATCCTGGCCATGGAAAAAAGACACAATCTTGGAATGAAGAAAACTCTTGGCATTTACCACCCTAGCTTAATTTCCCCCTTCTAAGACCTAATTTATTCTGAAAATTAATCCCCAGCTTCAGCCAAAGTGAACGCATTCCCCATTTTCCCTCTATGCCTTAACCCAAGTCCCCTGCCGTCTTCCTTCACTTCCTTGAGCTCACAGGAGTACTACTTGATGTGTAACTCTGTGGGACAGGCACCTGGTTATCAGCATCGGTGCAAAGCCATGAGTCATGTCTGCAATACTGAGTAGGGCAGACCACACCCTGACTAAAAGGCTAGCCCAAAAACTGAGGCCAGGTAGGAGTAAGGGAATAAAAGGTGGGTATTTATTTGAAGGGCCTTCAAAGGTACATTTAGGGCAGACAAAGCCCCCTCCTTGGGGCATCACCCAAAATGGATGACGAGTCACGAGTTCTCCACACTTTTATAGGTTTGGTCCATTCGCATATCAGCATAGATTTACCAATTAAAACTTTACAATTTCCCCCTAGTTCGCCCCCCCCTCCCCCCCTTAGAAGCGTGGGTCTGGGCAGTCTAAGTGTCCTTGGAGAGTAAGTACAAAGTGGTAGTGTTATGTCTGTAGAAAACAGCAACCAACGAGATATAAAGCATACTCGACGGACAATGCAGGATTTGAAAAATACAAGGGTTAAAACCTAAGGCAACAGTATCAGGGCTGTGATGCTCGCTGTGTTGGGCACAGGCCAAGCCAAACTCCCCTGGGCAGTGTATTGTTTCCATGTCTCAAAAGCTATACACCAATGAAGGGCCTCTTTATGAATTTTCATATCAAATTCCATCAGAACAGAAAGCTGAGCATGCCTGTGAAGCTCTGGCTCCTTGTAAACAAGGCTGAAAACTGGCAGAAAAGATTTTTTAATTATTTATGAAGTTCTGGTATATCCTTTCACCTGTGGTTGGACAAATCTTAGAGGTCTGTAGGGTTCTCTTATGTTCCTGGTGAACTTTCAAATCTTCTAAGATATCTTCTTACTGGTTAGAATTAACAGCCAGTGATAATGATAAATTTCTTGTCGCAGTGGTGGCAATAAAGACACGGCAACACAGCTTGGTCCATAGCAAGCAGAGAGCGAGCTGCCTTTATTGTCCTATTCCCATTTTATATAGTAGGAGCCCAGGCAGATGATTCGCTAGGGTCCAACCACCCCCGATATGGTTGGCTGGGTTCTACACCACCAATTCAAAACATATCATGCCCGGACCCATAACAGCTGTGGAAACAACAGGTGCTTTATCTTATTGTTTTCATACCTTCCATGGGAAAGAAGGACTTTCTCACAAGCAGCCCCAGGCAGCAGCTCCGGGCCGCTACAGTTTCTTATGGCAATGTTGCAGGAGTGGAGTAGGGAATATCCTCCACAGGATCACTTGGAGGGGGCTAAGGCAAAGTTTTAGAAATTATGTAAAAACTTGAGACTTGAAAACACAGAACACTTGAAAACACATAAAAAAAGAGAAAGTGCTAAAATGAAAATCAGAAAGGAAGATAAGTAGATTTCCAGGACAGATAGAGTGAAGGGAGCATTTCCAAGGAGCCTCAGATTCACAGACAAACTCAGCTTACTGTTCCCATCAACCTTTGATCTAAGTTTCATTCAGCAGGTTAAGAAGATGAGACCAAGAGCAGCCGTGAACACGCTGGAGAGAAGAACCTGGAACAAATAGTGCTGCCTGTCCAATCATGCTCCTCCCTGATCTACATCACCACATCCCAGTCTGAGCCTCTCTGGCAGCTCTTCTGCCTTCAATTTGCTTCACTTGCAACAAAAAAAAAGGTGCAAACAGATGCTTTTGGCATGAGAAAGCTTCCGGACCAGCTCTTCCACAATCCCAACTGCTTCCCACTCTGTGACTAGCCTGGGTCTTCAGAGCTCAAGCTCCTCTCATTAGCTACTCCCTATGTCACTTTCAAGCTGTTTTCAAGACGTTCACGCGAACATTCTCAAGTAATCTCAAGAAAACCTTTGCTATTAGAGTTATCTAACAATGCACCATTATGGTCTCTACAGTAATGTAACCTTTATGCTGTTCATTATAAAAAAAAAGGAAAGAAAAGTTAATGCTACTTATTTTGCATTTAAAATATGACATGGACTTATTTCTGGCATGCAAGAATCCCACTTCTTGTGACTGAAATAAATGTCAGATAAATATGTGCAAGAAAAAGTTAATAGTTCTGCTGTCAAAGAAACAGGACTGTCAATGTTAGATTTTTCACTTGGGTTCATTGCTGTCAGACATTGACTCCAGACACTATGGCTCCACACACACGCACACATGTAAGCTAAACAGCACCCAGGAAAGCAGTAGTCTCACCAAAATTAATGATTCCTTTTAAAAGGTAAAATAACTCCACCAATAACATTTTTTTTCTGAATTTGAACTTCCCCTGATGTGATGTCCACTTGGGTTAGATGCTTTTCCCAAGCAATTCCCTGGAACTACTCAGAAGAGACCAGGGTCTCTTCCTAGTGGGCAGCACTCCTGAAGCCACCATGATTTGGAGACAGGATTTAGTACTAAGGATGTTCACTCTTCATTCCTACTGGCTTCAGTGTCTGAAAACTAATAATTCCAGATAACTGTTAATTTTCCTTATGCAGAAACAAAAATTACATACTGTTTGTCCCAAATTAATTTTGCTTGCATGCCAATTGATGCATTTTGCAAGTCAAAGTTTTATATTTTAGTGTTTAGAGAGAAAAAAAAGTGGGTATTCAATACCTGAGTATTCAATACGCAGCAGAAATAGCTGGATGCTGGGTTCTGATGCAAGTCAGAATAGTTAATGATGTATCATTTTGCACAGTCGTGGCCACAAGCCTGACCTTTTGCCTCTCTATACTGACTGGCAATATTATGGGTCTTAAGGACAGATTTAAATAAATTCTTTGCTTGTTACCACTGAGATGTTCTTTCCAGGAGAATTCCTGGCTGCCTGGTGCTATCCAGATTGAGTTGAAGATGTCATGAATTTCTCACATTTTACTAAGAAAGAAAGAGAGAAAGAAAAATCCAACTTATTTTGGGAAACACCGTCTGTGTTAGTGCTATCCTGATTAGAGATGGAAGTGCTTGAACTGTCTCATTCCTCATCCTATAAAATGAGTCATCAGCAGAAAGGGCAACATAGAGGTTGAACAGACTCTTTCCTGTTTCTGTATCAACAGGTTGACAGGGGCATTGAGAAAGATCTTCCTATTCAAGCTTTCTGTGAGAAACACCAATGGTCCAACTCTACTCTGCTGGCTCTCTAACATTATCTTAGCTTTTGCAATTAACTGCAAGCCTCTCCACTCTACCTTGAAAACTATTAAGTCTCATTTAAACATTAAGCCAAATAACACAAGAAGAAATGCAACTTAAAATTAATCATAGAATTATAGAATGGTTTGTATTGGAAGAGACCTTAAAGATCATCTAGTTCTAACGCCCTTGTCATGGGCAGGAACACCTTTCACAGTGCTCAAATGATAGGACAGATTATGTCAAAGCACACAAGCGACAGGAGTATTCCTAGGCTAGGACAGTCCAGCTGGCAATTTGGGTATATTAGTCTGTCAGCAAGCATATTGTTCTGTGTTTACACATGGTGGGAACAACAGCAGGTTGGAATAACGTATAAGCCACAGTTTATGTAAAACCATTGCCATGCACACAAGGCTGTGTTGATCCAGCCCCTAGCAGCTGAGAATGCCAGTGCTCCTGTGAGTATAGAGTAAACTGAAGAGGAACAGTCTACGCTTGGCATAGACCTAGAACTGGTCAAATAGGTGAAAATGTGAGCCTGGTTATAAATGGCCTGAAGCTACAAACACATGAGTCATTTACTATAGCAATCAAACTTACTGCCTGGCTAAAGCCACAGACAGACAACAGAAGCAATTATAATCAGGAAGTAGTGAAAAATTTTCAGTCAAGGGCACTCATCACAGAATAGATAATAGTATTCCAAAACTTCAGAGCATTGAAAATAAAGGTAATAGCACATGCACAATTATTTTCGTTTTCTGAGTAAAGTACCAGTAAGTCCTTGTATTTCAGCTCACACAGAGTAATCTTTCATTAGCCAGCATCTAAGCAGTAAGTTAGGAAGGAAATGGGGACTTGTTCTGGGTTGTATGAAAAATGTAACCAAAGGAATGTATTCTATTACCATCTCCATCACTATTGATGAGTCGCTAACTCACACAGCTGACTGCACCCTCCAAAATTGCAAACTGAGCATTAGGTAAGAGGCAGGTGATGCCTCTTATCTTCAAGGACTCAGCCCTGATAATATCTGCTAAGGAGAAGCAGCAACTCTGTCATCCCATTGTGATATGCTCTGCCCCAAAAAGAAAAGACTGAGCATCCTACCCAGATAAAAGAAGTGGACAAAATAGCACAAGACACCAATCTACAGACCTCCGGATCTCCACCGATCTCCACTCATCTCCACTGGTCTCCACAGGAGAGGAGCTCCACAACCACATCTCTCACTCCAGCAGAACTGCAGGCACTACGTGATTAGGACTACTATCACTACCCTGACCAAACAGGGTATCAGGTTGTATCGTTTCCTTCTCAGTTCAGTCTGATGTTTCTCTGTATTACTGCTTTTCATTTTCTCCTATTAAATTGTAGATCTGACTTGAAATCTCTCAATATTTTTCTGTGGGGTTAATTCCTCCACTGGTTTGTTTCAGGACTATATGTATTTGTCCCCCTATATACGTACAAAAGCAGCATGATTTCCTTCCTTTTTTATTGTCCTCTTTTACATTTACAGAATATATAGATGCTACTTCATTTATTTCACCCTTTAAATGATTTCTTAGTAAGTGTCTTTTGCAAGGTCTACCTGCTCTCTTCCCAACCCCACAGAAATCAGACTGTGTATGATAACTTACTTTCACAAAGCTCTTTTCTTCCAGTTTTTCCAGGCCTCCCTGCCTATGAATTGGGGTTTTTGCGGGGAGGGGTAATTTTCTTGTTTTGGGAGTTCTTCTTCTTTTTTTTTTTTTCTTATTTTGGGAGTTGATTAACAAAATTAATCTCTGGATTGCTTTTAAGCATATCTGAGGTTGGTTTTCTTGACAAAAAGAGAGTAGGCTACAACAGTTTTTTGTCTTCTGTCCATATATTGTATTGCCAGAGCATTGCCTTAGAAGCTTGTTCTTCATGCTTTGTGTTGATTTGGATAACATGAGCTTTCTGACAGTGTTCCCCATTTTGGGGAAGCTTTTAGTAGTTTGAATTTGGTGATAAACACATCATGGCTAAGGGAGGTGAAAGCTAAGCAGCAGCCCCAAGACTAGAGTTGGCTTTGCCTCAGCACACATGACTGTCCTTGCCTCTGGAAAGGGAACAAAACAACTCACAAAGTGCCAATGTTGGTGGTTCATAGACTAAAAAAAAGCTTCGAAGTATTTTATTTGAACATTTCACTAAAGGGAGAGCAGTGGTGTGGAAAAGATGTGAACGAAAACCTGACTCTCTGAGCCTGATAACTTTGGCCTGATAAATATTGTAAAGAAAAAAAACAACACCACAACATATAGTTTCATCATTACATCCAGTAATCAGTATTTGCTACTCTGCCCAGCTCCCTGATTTTTATTTCAACAAGCTTTTCTTCATCTTCAGCCCCAAGCAGTCTCATTGACATTTTTTCCATTTAAATCTCCTTGCTACATGCATATTTTTTAAATATTCATGATTTACACTATTTCTTAAATAAATACCTCAAATAAATATCTCCCAAAAATTGTTTTCCTGCAAAATTACTTATTCAAATATGAAATATTAGTATCTTCTTATGCCATATTTAATGCGGTGAGTCAATGCTTAAGAGCAAAGGCTCGCCAAAATTCTGCTTAGTGTGCAGTTGCAGACCACTACTGCCAAAGGCCTAAGTTGGGTATTTTGCCTTTAACGATGATGTACCTCAGTGCTGGGAACCTGTGGGAAACTTCACTCGCATAAAAATCAAAAGATAAACCAACAGCCACAGCTGCAGAACTGACCGGGAAAAAAGAGAAAAGCTTGCAGCCCTCTCACACTGGCTCTCCTCCCGCAGGCAACATCAGCACACTGTGAACCTTGAGATAACACACTGCCTCTTAGGACTGTATGAACATTCATGCAATATTCCCTGTATAAAGAGAAACACATTATTTAGACACTTATGGATAGTTACTAGATAGTTTGAATGAAGGTCTTTAGTCATAGACAGCTGTGTATTTGTCCCACAGGAAATGGACAGTGAAATGTCCTGCTTGGAACAGTGAATGAACCCAGAGAGAGGGTGTAAGCTGGTACCTACTGAAGTACTTGTGAGTCATCAAGAAAACAGACAAATAAATGCAGCAAGTACAGAAAAAATGGAGTTTACACAAGTGATGAACCAGAACTATTTCTGAAATACATGGACAAGATCAATAATAGCAGCCAAATTAGTTCTTCACTCCATAACGTGTACCATTGTCGTCATTCAGGAATGGTATTTCCCAAATTAGTTATCCCACTAAAAAGAAAGACATGAGCCACCCCCCTCCTCCCTGCAGTGGGAGACAACCCAGAGACCACGGGTTGAGAGAAGAACAATTTAGCGGAAATGGGACTGAGATAAGGAAACGAACAGTAAGAGCAACAATACTAACAAGGAAAGCGTACAAAGAGAAGGTGATTTGTATGCAAAATGCTCATCAAGCCCGGGAATATGAAGCAATGGCAGACAGACCCTCTGCCGGCCACACTTTTCCCACCAGAAAGTAGAAATAGAGAAGATGTCTGCGAAATCCTAGGCTGAAGACACCAGCCATAAATAATATCAGACAAATCAAAGTGCATACTATGGAAATGTAAACAGTGTGTTGAGAAAGAAGATCTGGTATGCTTTCAATTATTGAACTTCAAGTCAGCAGTTACTGATGAATCTTTAATAAATTTATAACCTTTTTTAGTGTAATATTACCAGATAGCTTCCACATTTCAGGCATAAATTTCTCTTAGGAGAATTACAAAGTTTAAGTGACAGTTACCTACTAATTCAGTCTTATAATCAAATAACTGACAGTTTTAATAGTGAGCTAACAAAACCAGCAGCAGATGAGGAATAGTTTAAGAGTGCAAGCTTGTATGCAGTGACAAGTCTGACAGAAAAAGCAAAGTAATTTAACTATGTTTCCATCGAATAGGAGGAATGTTGCATCATGATAGACAGGGGATATAAGAAGAGAAACTTCGTAGTGCCCAGTAATGTTCTTTAAATATCAGAGAGCTTATCCAGGCAACCTTCACTGTGAGTGGAAAATAGGAAGAGTTTGGACTGGCAAGGGTGTCTCACTGTGGCAAAGCTAAAAATCTGAACAAGTTTTTTGGAGATTGCACAGAAGATCTTAAATATCTTACAGTTTTGCAGGGTTTTTATTAAAGATCTGTCCTGGAGAAAAATAATTCTGTAAGTTAGCCACATCAATAAGGAAGATAAAAAGCAGACATTTGTGTTTCAGCTTTTTAGGCTAAAGAGCACTCAATTCTTTCAGAAGTTTTGATCAAGTATGGACAGCTGCATTTTGTACTGCAATTACTTTGTTACATCTGTTCTGTTGCTTCTTTTTGGTTCTGCAAGTGGATTCTTTTTCCCCAGCAACTTCAATGTCCTTCTAATTCTCATGTTAGAATAGCAAAGTCATTTAGGAATTTATGGAACTAATCTCCAATACATCAAGAACTACACAGTCTAGTTTAAGCCCATGAATAAGTTTGTACATGTTGAAAAGAATTAATTTTAAAGTAATGCTAAGTTATCAGACTAATGAAGCAGGACATTCTCATTCACAAATAGAAAATGATGACAAAAAAATGTGAGGAATACTTTGAAGTTCAGTAAATTTTTGAATACCAAAAAATCCCAAACACCAAAGACTACAATAACACACACAGGGTTTGTGGTTAGATTATTTATTTATTATTATTCAGCTTCTGCTTTTGCTTCTCTTCAGTTACCCTTGTTATACTTTACAAATATTTTACTAATTAACTTCACATATATATATATATACACGTTTGTGTTTAGAACAAGCTGTTTGGTTTTCTTTTTTAAAAAAAAACTCACTGATACCAATCAGGTTTTGAAAAAGTTTAGAACTGCTTTCGAAGTCCTGCATGTTTCAGCTGCTGACCACCTGGGTGCCCTTCCATCACGCTGAGATCTCACACTCATTCACACTGACGCAGTGCCAGAACTCAGCTGCTCCCTCAGACTGCAGCTGTGGGGAACACTGGGCAGAGAGATTAATTCCTTTTGTGGGACACCAGCTCGTCTTACTGGGGTGATGTTGAATTGAAACCAATAAGATGTGACAGACACAGGTTGATTTCTTGCTGAGTAAAAGACACCGTGTATATGTCCTCCCATAACAGCTTCCCAACACTCCAGTCCTACCTCACTGGAATATTTATTTCTCCCAATAGTGAGTATGCAGAAGCCTGGCAGACAGGCCTGGCTGAATCCTGGCTGAATCAGAGCAACCCGAAGCTTTGCCACAGGCCTTAATTACTGATGTGAAATTTTGCTTTGATACTGCAACAAAGACAGGACATATAATAAATACAGAAAAACCTAATAGATGACACCACCAAAAAAACCCAAAAAATGAAAAAAAGGCATGGACCATGTGGAAACAACTGCTCCTCTCTGATCTAGAACAGATGACACAGAAGGAAAGACAGTAAGAACTGTGTTTGTTGTGTCTAGACAAAAGACGAAGAAGACATTGCATTGCTCATGCATGGAAGAGGTATCATCACAGGGGACAGAAAATGTTCTGTTCTCAGCTTCCATTTGGGGCAGGAAAATAACCAGAAGGTGTAAAATCTTAGCAAAAGGTCAGGATTTGAAGAACAGATTTCACAGCGCAAATTATCTGGAGAGGCTGTGGTTTTGCCATGACTGGATGTTTTTTTAAAAGAATTTATGCAAGACTGAAAAGATTGAAAGAATTAGTGAAGATTGTTATAGGAAAGTCTGATCTTGATGTCACCTGGCAAGTTTATTCCTTTGCACCTAATAAATAGATCTATTTATCCAACATATTTGCTCCATCAAGGGCAGGGGTCACAGAAGGAGCCTCTCATTTGAATATTTTTTAACTCCTCTGCATCTGCACATTGTGTTGGCAAATAAGTCAGTGCCAAAGGTAGAAAATGTTGCAGTGTTGCCTTAGGTTTTAACCCTTATATTAACCCTTATACTTTTCAGGCAACAGCAGAAGCTGCACCCTACTCCACTGCTGAGCTGATTGCTGAGGTACTCCTGCAAAGACAATTATGTGGCTTTTTTTCCCCACTTGAGATGGTGAAAGTCCTTCAAAACTGACCCAGTTCACCACGAAAAGGGATCTCTCTCACATGGCTTTGGCCCACAGGAGGAAAGGATACATTTCAAAATTCAGACATGGGTCAATTGAATAGAGAAGGTACATGACTTGTAGGCTCATTAAGATGAAATCTCAGGTCTTATTGGCAATTCATGAAGTCATTTTCCCCTTTGTTGCTCATCTAGGTCACCAGATAATGATACTGGAAAATAGCAAAGAACAAATAATGATTTACACTGCTCAAAGAAAATGACATACAACTTTTCTTAACTTGGATAGCATGGACTGCTTAAGGTATTCAAAAGGAAACACAGTCAGAGATCTTCTGTATGCACAGATAATGATTACAAATCAGTGTCTTCTCATATGCTGTAAGCAAGCTTAATGACCATCTGGTACAACTGTTTGTCAGCAGGCACAGTTCCACCAGAGGAAATGGGATCATACTTCATTGACCAAGAGCTGGATTTGGCCTACAGTTTTTAATGGCTCCTTGAGAAGCTGCTGTGGTTGCCAGTTTAGATTTTCACATCCCAAAAGTCTCACCTTGTAGAAGTTATGAGGTTATTCCTAACACTTCTCATTTCTTTTTGCTTTCAGCTGGAAGGAAGATGGTCTATGTACCTCCTGGGACACTGAGATACATGCTGTGGCTTGGACATATCCACACAAGAACAGAATTTCTAAGTTTATAGCAGTCAGCTATAAACTTGTAAAGCCCTTTGAATGTCTTTCTGGGAAACTGATGTTATAAAGGGGGAAATAATTACTTTGATGGCTGTGTGTGAGACCTGATATGTTTTGATGCCTTCAAACACTACAGGAATATCAGCAGTGAACACCTGATAGTAGGGGTGAGTTGTTTATGAGTGTGCTGTACAGGCAGCTGCAATTCCCTGACTCATGCCAGCAGTTCACATGAAAGCATCAGATTTATTAAGCCAAAAATCTATTTCTTCAGCTACCAGGAGACAGGAAAAACACATATTCCTCCTAATCAGATTTCTGTTAGAATTGCATTTTTAACCCTGCACAGTCAAAAAACCCAAGACATCCACTCCATGAAATAAAGTTATTGTTAAAGATGGGGATCTTTTTCTGGGGAGAAGAAGGTTCCCAGTTCAGCCAGTGATAGAGCTGAAAGAAAGAGGATGGATATAAAAACTATATAAAAATTATGATAATTTTTTTGCACACATTTAGGCATGGTCATTTCCAGCACTTGCATGTAAGCAAGAAAGTGCCTACAAAGCACCGTTACGGAAGAATTCCCCAAGTCTCCTCTAGGAACTCAGCATACTGGAGTGCCTCTCTCCTACTACTGCATGCAGTATGGGGAATATTGAGTTTCCAGAGCAATACCCACTTTGGAGAAACTGTGCCTGAGTCTTTAGGTCACAAGACCTGATCTGCTCTCTTCTAATAAACTCCATAGCAAAGGTGACATTTTCATTACTTGGCTTGTGAAACTGTAGGCAAAAAGGGAAGCAAAACTCCATGATAAGCCTGTAGCATAGTATTTATGTCATTCTCATGGGAGCACACAAGCGTGTGAACCTTTCCTCTCAAACCTTTCTGTAAAGGAAGGCAAGAATCACAGAGCAGAGAAAGTACTCTGTATGATGAAGTAAAATTTGCAATATCGTGTAGATAGTAGTCTGAAAAAAGAGAGAGTGCTACAAAAAAGCATAGCCACAATGAAGCAAGGCTACTTTTCTTTGTGTGTCCTGTTTATGTATTTACTTAATTATTTATTAGCATGAATTTTAAAATTTGTGCTATCCTGCTAATCTAGGTAATTATGATTAAGAATGTGGGATAATCAGAGCCAGACTGTGTTTCTCTCTCTCCATGGTGTTAGCTTACAGGTATTAAACAGTTTTGCCAATTTTCCAAGAGATGCATATATTATGTTATTAGTAATTTATTAGTAATTATTGATAGTGTATGTGGTCAGTACTGCTTGAAGAAGCAAAATTACAAAAATAAAAGTTGTTTACATTTTCAATTTTAGAGATGCAAAGTTTTATCAAATGTACTACAAGACCATAGATTTCTCTCATTGAAAATGCAAAAAAAAAACCAAAAAACTGAAGTGAGATATATTTTACGCCATGTGCTTTTTGGGGAAAAAAGGATAATCCGGCATTCTGAATTACCCTCTAAAAAACTGTTGCCTCCCCAGGGTTATATTCCAATTTCTCACTATCACAGAAGAAGTGAAATTGTCAGGCAAAGGTATAGGGGCTCCTGTGCATCTATCCTGCCTCTGATACCCACATCCCGTGAAAAATGCCTTTTCATGGCAAGATCCCAGAGTCATAGATTAATTTGGATTGGAAGGAAACCTTAAAGACCATCTAGTCCACCCCCACCCTGCAATGAACAGGGGCATCTTCAACTCGATCATGTTAATCAGAGCCTGATGTACAGCATCACACAGCCCACGCCCCGCGCCGGGACAGCCCCAGGGCAGGCAGGCGCTGAGTACTGAGCTCTCAGACCCAGCACGACCAGCAGATGCCACCTACAGCCGAGATTTTTCTCCCCGTTGCTGCACTGCCAAACCTCGGGAGGAGATGTGACTTAGGGTAACCGCACAAATCTCTTTCCAGTGCTCCAGCTTCCGACTTTTGAATCATCCTCTCTGCTGCTCGCGTTGTCTATCTCTTGCTGCCCGGATCGAGACGGACACGCGCGTAACTCTCGGAACCGAGCACAGGAGCGGCACCGGCACATCCCTCCCGTACGGACCAAGCAGCTCATCCCGCTGCTCCGGCAGCCGCACCGCCGCACCCGGGCTGGCAGAGGTCAGTGCATCCTTCCTCCCCCTTCAAAGCGCTCTGTCCCGTCGGGAAGAGGGGTGTGTTTTGCTTTTTGGGGAGCATACCGAAGACACGGGTTCCGTCCGAGGGCAGGAGCCCCGCGGTCAGGGCATGCCCGACCCAGAGGCGCCGCTGAGGGTCAGTGTGGACGGCGACTGTGCCGGAGCTCTGGGCTCGCAGGCGAGAACAGTCACCCTGAGATGGTTGGTCACTACGGGGGAAAGCGAGACTGAGCGCTGGCCCTGCACGGCACTCACCTGTGTGGGAGGAGGGAAGGGGCAGCCGGTGGGACACTTTGCCACTGGCTGAGTCCTTGGGGAACTCACCATCAGGATGGTGAGTGGGCAGCGTATGTGAGATTCTGGTTAATGGATGTGCCAGAGGAGACAGCCTTGAGAAGAGCAGAGGTCTCACCTTTCTTTCCACATTTCCAGGTCATCCTCACCAGTAGGGAATGTGGCCACCCTCTCCTGTAGCCATGGAGAATTCCTCCCTTGCTGAAACCAATTCCTCATGTGCAGACTGCACTGGGAGAGGACACGAGGGTCTTAATATGTCCACTCCTCCATTTAGCCCCAGGTACTACATCACAGTGCCTGTCATCTACTCAGTCATCTGTGCCGTGGGACTGACAGGCAACACTGCTGTCATCTATGTAATCCTCAAAGCGCCGAAGATGAAAACGGTGACCAACATCTTCATCCTCAACCTGGCCATTGCTGATGAGCTCTTTACCTTGGTGCTGCCCATCAACATTGCTGACTACCTGCTCCTGCAGTGGCCCTTTGGAGAGTTCATGTGTAAGCTCATCATCTCCATAGACCAATACAACACTTTCTCCAGCATCTACTTCCTCACTGTCCTGAGCATTGACCGCTACCTTGTAGTGGTGGCCACCACCAAGTCCAGGAATGTGTCCTACCGCACCTACCGAGCAGCTAAGATTGTGAGCCTCTGCGTCTGGTCCTTTGTCACCATCATCATCCTGCCCTTCACTGTCTTTGCTAAGATACACAAGGAGCAGGGCCGCTCCCAGTGTGTCTTCGTGTTCCCCCACCCTGAGAGTGCGTGGTGGAAAGGCAGTCGGATCTACACCCTTGTTTTAGGCTTCGTCATCCCAGTGTCCACCATCTGCACGCTCTACACCACCATGCTGTGCAGACTGAGACATGTACAGCTCCATTGCAATGCAAAAGCCCTGGACAAAGCAAAAAAAAAAGTGACGCTGATGGTGGTTGTCATCCTGGCTGTGTGCCTGTTCTGCTGGATGCCCTTTCACCTTAGCACAGTGGTGGCCCTCATCACTGACATCCCACAAACTCCACTTGTCATTGGGATTTCCTACTTCATCACCAGCCTAAGTTATGCCAGCAGCTGCTTCAACCCTTTCCTGTACGCCTTTCTGGATGACAGCTTCCGGAGGAGCTTTCACAAACTGATAGGTCGCAGAACCACCTCATAAAGAGACAGACACCAACCCTCTGTCCCTTCCTACGTCCCTCTCACAGTCACCTTCCTTCCTCTCCTGGGTGATTCTAGACCAGGGAATGCTTTCTCTCCAGTCTCCTTGTGATGGCCCACAGGGCTTCAGGTTGTCTCACTACCCAAGACACAAGCTGGGGACAGATGGATCTTTCTCAACGGTCCTGCACTCATTTCCTGAGCACTGCTTTCCTTGTCCTGGTTTTTTTGGTTGGTTTGTTAGTTTGTTTGTTGTTGTTTTTTTTTTTATTCCTTCTCTCTAATGTGCTTTCTGACCTAGGTTGGAAGGTCATAGAGCTGCCATAGTTCCCTTTCCCCTTTTGAAAGGTATCACTTTGTGAACCCAAGCCACATGACTGCTGTCTCCATCAGAAGTGATTTGTAAAGCCCAATAAAAGTTTGTTACTGAGTGTCTTGCTTAATGATTTCCCTGCCTCTTTCCTACCTACAGGACCTTCTTACCCTAAGTCTTGCAAACTTAGCAATATTGAAAAAGGCACAATTCCAAAGTTTAAGGAATAAACAGAAGTTTTGAGCTCATTTTGTTTTACGGGGGACTAAGATAAGGTAGTCAAAATCCATGATAACTGCTAAGATATCAGTCTGGCTTTAAGAAAAAAAGAGCAAGCCTTCTCTAGTGAATAAAATACATAAATGTGGATTTGGAGCCACTTGCTGTGGAAAATAGCTTAACAGTGTACTTTGTAGTTGTAGTTTGCAAAAAATGTAGCTTTTGTTTGTATCAGAAGGGATGATTACTTTATTACTTTTCATGTGTTTGTGGGTATTTCCTTGTTACACATATATATATTTAGTTTTTGGTCCTAGAAAACAGAATCAGAAGGTATCTTCAGAATAAGTTGACTCTTAAGGGTTTGAAAAATATTTCTGAAACATGGGGAACATTCTGATTTGTTCCCTTAGAAATCATAAATAACAGGCAGTGGTTAGGCTACTTTTAAACTATCACATATTGTATCCCACTTTTTGGTAAGATTTATTAGTATTTCTCTTAAGAAGGAGAAGTAAAACAAAAACAAAATTAAAAAAAAACCCCATAGGTTATCTTTTATCTGAAGGAGAATGGAGAGGCTGAATGAAAGTTTCAGTAGAATTCAGATGTCTAAACACTGCACAAGGAATTCTTTTTGTCCTCTCTCCTCTTTTAGCCCTCTAAGGCAAACTACAAAAATATTGAAGACTGAGAAAATATTTGCAGTCACTTAACATTTCTCGTGTCAGTGATCTTCACTGCACTTCCCTGCAGCAGATGCTAAATCAGTGTAACACAATTTTTAGTACATATTTTACCCTCCACTGAATACAGAGACATAGGGAAATGTGACTAAGGAATTGCATTTCCACTTGCACAGGAGGGCACAATGGGTTTCAGGAGGTTTTGTGTGGCACATGCTCAAGTTTGTAGGTTGCTCCTGAAAGACCTTGCACCAGGTCCTTTCCCACTGCTGCAGCCTAAAGTTCTGCCATAGGCACATGGAAAGTTTCTTTTGCTTAAACCCTTCCAAATAAACTCCAAATAAAAATTTTACTTGTGGTCTTTAGCAATTATGCACACTTGATACATTATAATAACATACAACTGGGTTGCCAATTAAATAATTTATCCTTATAAGACATTAATATTCTCTGAGACGGTCAGTGCTAAATTCAATGCCCAGTCTAGCTGTTATGGAAATAGTAGGACTCCTTTGGGG
Organism: Climacteris rufus; assembly: GCA_013398175.1. Taxonomy (NCBI): domain Eukaryota; kingdom Metazoa; phylum Chordata; class Aves; order Passeriformes; family Climacteridae; genus Climacteris; species Climacteris rufus. The sequence goes on from VZRZ01004923.1 coordinate 578,139, forward strand.
GACAACAGTGTTGTTATGCTTCATTGGAGGGTGAATGACTGACTGCCACCAGACACAGAAACTGACCTTTGAAGAACAAGCCCAAAAAATGCGGAGTGCCCATTTCCACACCCCACAGGAAAAACACGCTTCAGGAACCAGTGACCCACACTTCATCTTTCTGCCTGAAACAAAAGGTAATTAATTTTTTCCACCAGCTGCCTGGTGGTCAGTGACTTGCCATGGAGAAAGATGTTATGGGCTAATTAGCAAAGTCTCTTTTTTTAGGCTGCTGGGACACACGCCACATGTCTTGTATGCTTAAGTCATCATGTTCACAACAACAATACTTGTGTAAAAACTGCATACTGTTTAAAAAATAAACAGTATTTTTCTCAGAAAAGACATTTTTAGTGTCATTGTTTCCTCACTGGTTGTGATCCTTCCCTGAAGACTGAAGAATGACAGTGAAATAAAATTCCCTGGCAAACAGTCCCCTTAGTGGCACAGATTTGAACACTGCTTGTGACAGTGACCACCTAAACGTTTTGGTCATGCTGCTGTCCAGTTACTTTTGTCTCATCACCTGTTAGGGCTTCTTTTTACCACAGAAATACTATTGAAACTTAGGTAGCTTTATTATGCTTCTTAAAAGCCTACCCTGTACCTATACATCACATGCATCTCTGAGATGCTGACTGATAAAGAGTAAGCTATAAGAACATAAGCTATAATTTGCATTTTCATTTATTTAATTTCATTTTGTTCCTGAACAATCTAATCTGTTTAAAGCTTTAAATATATAAAGAATGTTCTAATCCGGATCAGTGTGGAGAAGGTTATTTAAAATCTTCCTATTTCTCAGGAAATAGGAAAGCATTTCTTCATGCCTTTCTTCATACCAAGTATTTCATTTCGTTGTCTTTCCCATGCTCATTTTTTGTTTTTCCACAGGACAAATTATGAGCAGAATTATCCATTAACAAATTTCACTTCAAAATATCTTGCACTGCTTGTCTTTATTCTATCAGAGACATAAAAATGCAAACAGAGTACCATGGTGGCAAACAAAATTCTTCTCTAAATTCTTTCTCATTCTGAAGCCACATCTTACCTATTCTTCATAGTAGGACGTCTGGGAAGAATTCAGTGTTTCTCAAAATGTCTGGAGTTTTCCCAGGGTTGTTAGTCACAGAACTGGCTGAGGCTTGAGCAACAGCCCACCTCTGATGTGGGTTCTCAGCTCAATTTCATGCAGTGGTCAGGACTCACCTTGCATAGCTGTGCTGTCTCCAGCATCCGTGATATGTGTGGGAGCCTATCTCATTGTAGGCATCACAGATTGACATCCACTTGGAGGAGGAAGTTGAGCCGGGAGTGCTGGGGAGAGTTCTGAGTGGTAAGTAAGGTCCCCTCACATCTTGAAGAGCCTCAATATAAATATGCAGTACTTAGTTTTTCTTCTATTCTATGCCCTTTTTGTTTGGGAAACAGAATATTCTGGGGGATCCTAAATGTGATCCAAACCAACATTCAGCAGAAGAGGGAGGGGTTCAATTTTGAATATTGCTGGTCAGCAAGAACAACTTCATGTTGTACAGAAGCAAAACTTTGACTTCCAGAGCAGCCAATAGACAATAATATAACAATAAATTTGCTCCCATTAAGCATTTCTTTCTTGTTCTGAAGGAGAAATTTATGCTCCTGTTCAGCCCATGTAACCAGCTATAACGAAATTTAACAGTGTCACATTGTGAGACAGTAGAGTTGCTTTAAGGAAGTATTTCACATATATGGAAGTACTTTATACATGTGAAAATGAGTAAAATAAAAGTGAATCGATTTTCTCCACAGCACAACCAGAACATGCAACTGATATTGCAGATATTTGATATAGATTTCCAGAGGGAAAGCAGAGAAAATAAAAAAGCAGATTATGTAACTAAATAGAGTAGAAATAAATTTTCTGGCTACTTGTGCCTCATCCTTCCCCTCTGTTTGTACCACCCTGACTGGTGTTAAATTCAACATTTTGAGCTATAGACCACTGCCAAAAAGCACACAGCAAATTTTTTTGGGGGGTGTGGGGGGGAACTGGGTAAGGGGAGTTATGTAATTTGAGGTGGGGAGGGGACAGACAGGTGGAAGGGGCAGACAGGACTGTATTCTCAGGACTGGGGTTAGTTAGGGCACCTACATCTGTATGCCAGGTGCCTTGCTCTGCAGAAAACAGGGATGAGAAAAGTTCTGGGACTAGAAGGGTCTGAGTCTCTGATAAGCACATGGGATGGCAACTGGTGTTTGCTGGTTTGATTGAAGTAAAGCCTCACAAGTCAAGGCAGGAGAGAAGAGTTTTAATATTTTCTGTTTGAGTATTCAGCTCCCCACATGCCAAAATAATGTGATTAAACAGAACCAGGCTGGTTATAGACTGTCAGCACCAAATCTTCTCAACACCTTGTCTTCTAAAAGACAAGCACTGCTTTTCATTAACATTTCCCTATAGTCTCTACATTGCAAACTATAAAGACGTAGAGAGTAACACTGCATGTGTCTATCAGGCATCCCTCCATCTAGGAACCGTGAGTGCACGTGTCCCTTCGTGGCTGAGACACATTCTGGGAGCTCTGGTTAAAGATATCTGGAAAAACAGATATTCCCATGAATTCTCAATAAATTGTGTTTAAAATTCAGCCTGCATGCTTCCCCAGAAACAGCACACTTGCCTGGCTGTTCCTGAGTTGGCTACCCCAAGTCGGAAGCTGATGTTGGCCATCACTTCTAAGAATGTTTCCAGTGTCTGCTCCTTTTAATCAGGTAAAAGATAGGTTTTTTTCTAAGAAAACTTTTGAGAGCAAAATCTTCCACAGTTTTCTTATGCTTTGCCAAACTATGTACTTCCATTTCTGAAGCAAATTAATATTCTATTTTTAGGTCTAATATTTTTAGAAATATTTTTGCCATAAGGGCTTTAACTTAAATTAAGAATGCACTAATTTTGCCTAGTTCTATTTGTGCAGATGGAGTTTTTTTCTATGAGTTCCGAAGTTCTGGAATTTTCAGCACCTGGAAATACAGTAAACATTCCTTTTCCAGAGACTATTCCCATGGGGCCCCAGAAATTTCAACTGTATAAATAATTTAATGGCATGACAGCCAAACTCTTAGAAATGAAACATAATTAAATTTATGACTAATTAGTCAAAGAGAAAAAAATATCTTATTTTCACCTAGTACAGACAGTAGATGGAGCGGAATTTAACAGATCAACTATTAGTCTAACATAAAAGTTGTTGTCCAACACACACAGCACAATATGCATCTGGCAAACCCTTTGTCTATTTACATGTGCAAGGCAGACAAGTTTGCATTAAAAAAAAATTGTGATTCTTTTGCTCATTCTGGTAAGCAGCTGCTTATTTGAGCAGCCCAAGTGACAAGGAGATGATTCTGTTCTTAACCTGTCTGAGGGCTAAGTGCTCACTGGTGTAACTAAGGATCTTGCAGGCAAGCCCATCCCAGTTACAGTGGTCGCCATGCCCCTTGGCTTGTTTGGCCTCTTTCTGCTTCAAAATAGTTCCACTGTGGACAATAGAGAAATTTTCTTTCTCAATAGAGCAAGTGCTTTATATTGCTTTGCCAATTTAAAGCATGACTGCAATACAAGGCAACTTCTTTTTCAGCATTTACGAAGTAAAAACAAACAAACAAACAAGAAAACGAACAAAACTTTTAAGCAAACTTTAATAAAAGGGGTTTCTTTATTTTCCATTTTCTCCATCTTCTTTCATAGCCATCTTTAAGGAGTGTGAAGAAGAAGCACAAATCATCTATTGTTTGCTAAGACTGTTATTTGAGGCTCCACAAGTGCTTCCTAAACCTTTTTCTACTTACAAAACCTTTATACCACCAGAGGGAGTTCGAAGACAAATTATTCAGCGAATGTACTGAGTGGAAACGTTTCTGCTGTCAAACCCGACATTAAGCATTCATTTTTCTATGTAAGGAGTCTTTTCCTCAAATTTTATCCAAAAGCATGATAAACAGAAGTATAACGAAACAGCTTTAATAAAGGTCAGGATTTTCTAACGGTGTGATCCCAAAGCTGCTTGCCATTTTTCCGTTTCTTCATAAGCATCTCTTCCAACGTATAGTAAGAACTCCTACAGAGAGGACTGATGTCTGGATGCAGCTGAGGACCCAGCAGGTCCTGCGCATTCCACTCCCAGTCGGTCAGCCCCCCAGAGGGTCCGGTTTGGGGGAGCATTGTGCAGGTGTCACTGACATAAAGCAGAGGCCATGTCAGCAGGCAGAGGCCAGCTCTCCTCCACAGCATTCCTCAAACCAGGGCAGCCTCATGGAGCCCTAGTTGCCTCTGGTCAAGGATTGCTGTGCCTCTGTACTGTGCTTCCCACTATTTTTGTTACCTGGATTTCTTTTCCTGATTATTTCCCTTTTCCTTGTCCCTGGTTCCTATTATCCTGACTGTATTTAGTGTTTTAGGGGACACTTGCCTTCCTTTCAGCTTTCAGCCCCAAGATGGCACTAGTTCTTCACCGACAAATCATCACAGTTTTCCTAAACAGAAGTTAAAAACTAAAAAAACAATCGTTCCTGAGAGCTAATTTAGACACTGTGTTATAGGATATACCAAAATCAATACAAATTAGCAAGGAGGAACAAAAAACAAAACCTGTTTTTTTATTGTTAACTATATATAAAATAGCATTAAACTATAAGCAATTTAAAAACTTGGAGATTAGAACTTTTTAATACGTATTGGTTGAACAAAGCATGCTGAAATAATAGTAGTTTAGGTTAAACCTAGATGAAAACCCCATTTTTGCTCCCAGATTCAAATTTTTTGTTCAGACACTAGACAGATCTGTAAGGCAATAGATTCTCAACTAAAACCCTCAAGCCCTTAAAGAAAACCAGAGATTTTCCTTAAAGAAAATATGTCCAAAATATTTTATGTTTAAGGTGTGTATTACGGAAAATAAAAATCCATGTGCTTCTAATGGGGAGCTAGGAGTTTAATAATTTATATATCTGGCAGAATTCTGGGGAGCTATATGTAGTACAAAGGGCTTTGATACAATTAGTATTATTTTGCTAAATGAATAGCCAACAGTGTAAAATGTCTTCACAGAATATTACAGGCTAAGGTGTTGCTACAGTCACCTTAAATACTGTAGTGCATATTTATGTTTCTTACTGAGTGGAAAATGTACAAAACATCCGTGTGGCAACAGATCCCTTTCCTGCAGGAGGAAATCTGGGTACACCACCTGGCACTTGATGGGTCAGCACTCCTCAGCTCCAGCTCTGAGATGCCTTACTCCTGCATTATTACATCCCTGCCTACTGAAGCCAGATCAAATCAGTAGGAAAATGCTAGAAGAGTGGAACTGTTGGCCGATTGTTGTTATTTACTGCTGATACTATGGTAGCACTGAGGTGCTAACCAGTCTGTGTTGTTGTGGCAGACATTCACCCACCTACAGAAAATTAAGAGCTGCATGAGGGAATTTGCAATCTAACAGACACAGGCACTGTCTTACTCTTCTGGGGATGCTGGTCTCCTGGAACCCTGAGAGGACCATGAACCTGCTTCCCTCCATGTCTCAGGAGAGACACGTATTTTCCAAGGTGTAATGCTTTTCAGTTCTGCATTAGAATCACCTTAAAACTGAACCTGGAAAATTTCACGTGGGCCTCATCCACTGAATTGGTGTTACAAAATGGATCTTCAGCTAAAGAAATAACAAGACTAATTTCTGGTTGGCATAGTGACATAGCAGCAGTATGCAACATAAAACTTTCATGTGATTTATATTAGGTACCGATAGAAGCTATTGTCTTTGGTATTTGATGGGCCTTAGAGTTTGACATTTATTCTCTCTGATGAGCTAAAGCTACTCAACTATCAGCAAGAGCTGGTGTGATAGATCATTTCTGGTTTCTGGTGCTGCAACATGCTACAGGAAATTTGGACAATTCAAAACGTAAGTTTATTATAAAGCAAGAAAGCACCCAGCTCTCATGTTTGGAAGTACCTTGACTAATTTGAAAAATCAAACCCAAAACCAAAACAACCCCACCAAACCTATCTTCTAAGGAGCACTACAGTATTTAAAGGAAAAGATTCAAAAGATTATGGTAATCTTTACCTTCTTCTAAAGTTTTGATACTTATCTGATACACTTCTTCATTCAGAGACTGTATGTGGTAAAGAGAATACAAAAATATTAAACATCTCCTCAAAAATTGCTATTCCCAAAAAGCTCAGAACAAACTTCAACTCTGTCAACAAATTTTTTGTCTGATTTTTCTGCTGACTCTTAAACTCCACTAAAATAAAAAAAGACATCAAGAAATATCATCTAGCTAAATTAATCCTGGTATAAATAACTTAGAACACAGTTAAATAAACCAAGTCAAACCAGAATATATGACAGGAATATCAACGCAGAAATCACTCTAAAAGGCCCTGTCATTGTTAACAAACATGTTTTGAATGTTTGCTATGGCATTTACTGGACTCTTATTCAAGGCTGATTAAATCTGGCATGGCCAGTTTCCATCCCTCTGTGACTAGGTGGTAAATGAAGTGGCTCTCAGTGGCTATACTAGACAGTTAATTTTTTGCATATTTTGAAGAACGACTACCACTGAGTCATAGTACTATGGCTAGAAGTATTCAAGAAAAAATTAATATCCATTGTAAAATGCTGGAACAAATCCACTGTTTCAAAATTACCATTCTGGATCAAAACAGTTGCCTTTTATGTCAAGTAGTCTATTTTTAAGTGTCTTACAATATGTTGCTTGATGTGGTGATGTACAGCTGTTTTCAAGGACATTATTACATCATGTGTGGGCAGGTGGCATACACTGCTACCTGTCGGAACTAACTCTGGCAAGGCAAAAATAGAAACCTTTGACAATTATTTTTATTATCTGTACAATGACAGCATACAGTGGGCCAAATAGGATTCTGCTGGGCTGGGCATTCTGCAAAACACTGACTAAAAGAGTTTGATTATAAATAAAATTAAATCTAGTCTCTTTATGACAAGGAAATAAATGGACAAAGGAAGAGGTTCTAAAGCACCTTAAGGGTACGAAAAGCAAAGCAAATACAGAAATTATGGCTATACCTAGACTTCTTTCAAAAAGCTGGCCTGAAAATTCAGAAGAAAGTTTATGAAAAAGGAGACAGAAGGAGCTCTCAAGTGAGCTAGAACAGGGGAGCAGGTAACCCTACTTACCTCTGCCCCATCAGTTATACCCCATCAGTCTGTCTTTACAAGCTCAGAGGTGCTCTGCAAAACTAATTTTTTCAACTTTTTCAGGGTCCTTAATATGTCCATATCAGAGAGACAGAGTTCACTGTGCATTTCCTCTTGTCTTCTGAACTGCCTCAATCACGTCTATGCTACTAGTAAAATGGAATGAAGGGAAATTACGTTCTTCATTGAAGTGTCAGACCTTCTTCTTCTCCTCCCTTTTCTACTTTTAGGAGACTACAGCAGTCTCTGCACAACCATGCCTTCCATTGCTTCTGTAAGGGGTATTTGTCACTTATGCTGTGCTGCAAAAGCTTTTAGAAATTGCAATCCACCTGTTAAGAAGCATGAGTCAGGGGCCACGTAGAAAAGAAAAGGAAAGCAAGGCAGCAGCAATGTTAATTCTTTGAGGATGGAAAATGTGGCATAAACAAAGAACTGCCTCATTTGTTGTTAAAATGTGTTTGTACTCAGAAAAATGTCTTGCAACTATTTGTTGAAAGAGAATTTGATCCAAAGTTAGCTGATGTTAATGGGAACGGGGAGAAGAATGGCTCTCAGATGCTCCCATGGCTGGGAGTGATGCACACTGTTTAAGGAACCCAATGCAATTCTCAGACAAGGGTTATGAACCTCCTTAACAGGCAATAGTAAAATTATCAGATGCTGTACTTGCAATTATATATACAAATCACTACTAAACACATAAATAAATGAAGCAAATTATGACATTAGATGCAGAAATTATTGGCAACCATGTGATTTCTTTTTCATGAAATTGCAGAGGAAAAAAAGAATGCTATGAAAAAAGATCTGGCTAAGCACTAAAAGCTATAATACTAATATGTATAAGGAATCAGCCAACCTAAATAATTTACTAAACTAATGAAAACCATCCAAATCTTACATAAAATTTCCAGCTACTTTCCCAGCAATTTTATTACGATGAATGGGTCCAGCTACTGTGTCTCCAACACTGTTCATAGTACAGTTAATTAAATTGCTCCAATGTTCAATTACAGAGGTTTTAACTACAATTTAATTTGCTTTCTAACAGAAAATTTAACTGGGCAGTATTTTATTATTATTAAACAAAAAATCTGATTGCCAGGTTTTGTGTTTTTATTACATGTTTTATAAGTAGAACTGTAGCTGCAATATGCTAAGTAGAAAACTGCAGCTAAAAATGAATTTTCTACATATTTGGAACTCTGCTTACAAAAATTAAAAGTAATTGCAGATGCCTGAAAAATCTATGCACTGTGTAATTACAAAATGCTAGAAGTACAATTACAGACTTGCTAACAAGCTTTCCATTTCCTTCCCCCCTATTTCAAATATTACTTCATCTTAGATGATTTATTTCCTTGTTTCATAACAAGAGAAGGTTTTCCAAGGTGAAAATTTTTGTTGAGCTTTGTTATTTGTTTTGCAAGGGAATAAATTTCCAGGAGTTGCTAATATTCAGCAATAAGCTCTTACATAATAACATTATTTTAAATGGAGTAAGTGTATGAAAACCTCCTAGAGCACCTTGGTACTATGAAAATTAAATCAGCTGTTCAATATATTCCACTTCTTGAAATCAAATGTCATTTGGAGGGAAAAAAAATCCACACACAAAAAATGAAAAAAACCCCAAACAAACAAACAAAAAACCCAAACTAAACCAAACCAAACCACACCAAAAACAAAAATAAAAATTTAACACAACAACCACAAAAAAAAAAAAAATCAGGACTTTGAAATTATAAATACAAACCTTGGCAACATTTATTTGGAAGCAGCTACTTCACCACAACCAAAGTAAGGATTACTGCTCTTTCCATCACAAAGCTTAAGATCAGGAGGAAAAAAATCAACTCTTCAGAGGAATGGGAAGTAACAGGAAAGAATTCACTCTAGGAAGGGTGATGAGTATAGGCAAAAAACAAGGTTGAAACCCAAAATAGGGGTCCTTGGTTCTGTCCTTTCATGTTTTCTTTGTCCCTATCAGTGAATAAATGATGCATTGTTTAAAAAGCCTAGCTACAAGGAAAGACTCAGCAAGCAGCTGAGGTGCTCTTTCCAGTCTCGTTCAGTGACCTATCCAAAGGCTGCCTAATCCTAACCCTGTACCAGATTAAAGCAGAGAGGGGTTGCAGTAGGGATGTACTTGCAAAAAGCCTCCCTGGGGATCCTCACCATCAACACTGTGTTTATTTACAAGGAAACTAATGATTTCCTGAGTTGCAAGTGGATGTTTCCCCATCTAACCAGAGTTTGATGTGTATCCAAGAGCTTTCTTGTTTTCACTGCAGCTGTCACGTCTGAGTGCAGAAACCCTTTCTCAAGAAATCTTCACTTACTAAGAAGTTACTTTAACAAGGTATTTCTAACTGCCTTTGACAAGGACTTTGTAAAAGCAATTTTATTTTTTCTGACTATTTGCCTACATTGTAACAGAGACAAAAGAGGCACGTAGCAGGTCATGCCTCATGTGTTGTTTGTCAACACATCCTCACTAACATAAGCATGACAGGCAGAAGCTGGTCTGAGCAACAAGTTTGAAGCACTGATGAGTATAACAAAGACACATTGCAGGTGCAGATTAATTTCTCATTTGAAAAGAAGGGCAAGAGTGTGCACAGTATTTGCTCCACTTTGCAGATAGTCTCACAAAACTAATAACAGAAGAAGATCTTTTCAAAAGTCATGTTGCAATCAAGGGGCAGCACAGACTTTGAAAAAGGCTTACCTTGGCAAACAACCTGCAACACTCTCTCCTGTCAGTTTATGCTGGTATCACACAAATATTCCCTTCCTCATCAAGAGTATGGCTTTGCCTTACAATACAATTGTATGGTTTACTCTTTTCACAACAGCACTATATGTATATATAACAAACTACTAAGACACCTGTTTCCAAAATGAACTAGTTGAAATCCATATGAATTCTTATAATAGTGAGACAGGTATTGCACATATACAGAGATATCGAAACATATATATACACTCATTATTGCTTTTGTCTCCAAAGTAATGTCAGCTCAAAAGCTCTTTCAGAACACACTACTGTGGTACTGCTAGGAATACCTTAATGTCTTTCTGCAAAAAGCAGTTGAACTTTCTAAAGCGGAAAAAAGTTGCCATCTGAAAGCTAATCTTACACACTTTTCTATTTCCCATGAAAATCCTAGTCAAACAGATTTTTTTTCCTTCCAGATCAGGAATTTTTTAAATATGCTTAATTGTAGAGATAACAAAAACAAAGAATAATTCTGTGAATGTGATCTAACAGGTCATTTTAATTACCCCTCTTATGAGAGATACCTACTTAAAATTCTGTGAGGTGAGAATGGAGATATACACACCAAAACTCTAATGCAAAATATGTTGTAAAATTATAACTCCTGTGAAGTATATTTCAAAGCAGAAATGTTGTTCAGTGTTGGCAAAGTGGCAATAAATAAATAAAAAAGGTCTGCTAACATGCTTTGATTGAAGTCTGTCCACATTTTGAGCTTGCTTTTGTCATTGTCTGTCAATTAACTCCTTGGGAGGGACCTCTGTCTGACTGAAAATATAATGATCTGACCAAATTCTGGCAACCAGCTTTAGTTTTGAGCTGAAAATGGAAACGTCTTTCCTAACGTAAAGGCTGAGGAGTTGTCTGGTTATCAAAAACCGTAAGTAGGAAAAATAGTCTTTGCACTGTCAGAAAGACATTTCAGGTCACATTATGGCTGTTATAAATAGATTAGTCACCATTTGTGTCAGGATGTTCACTTTCAAGAGGAAATATTTTCTCATTGAACTTTCCAAAAGATGGCATTTTATGCAAGCAGATGGGTTCTGGAAACAGTTTTTCTTTAGGGAAAAAACTAATTCTGCCTTATTCAAAGTAAATGCTATTGACATTCTAGTAGCTCCTAATGTTTTGTAGGATACAGACATTATATATCTGTAGTTTCACCCAGGTATATCATCCCACAGTTTTGCAGGCCTTGCATCAGTAGTCCCATCAATAGTCCTGTAATAAAACAGTATCTCAATGAAAGAGAAGACATTATCTAAACACACAAAATAATGCCTTTATTTTAAATGGAAATAATTTGCCTTCCGTGGGAGCTTTTCTAGGAGATAAAACATCAATTTTTTATATGTATTACACTGATCTATAACTTTTTAGCAACTGAATTTTACATGTAATCTATGAGCTCTCGAGTGACATCTTTTTTACATTTTCAGTTGTTCCACACTTCACACTTATTCTGCTATGTCTTTTCCTTCCACAGAGCTGATCCTCCTTCAAATTCCTGCTTATTGTCACCACTATAACCTAGGGAGATTGATTATGCATTTTCATGCAGGATCAAAAAATCAGTTTCCATAAGGATTAATTCACCCCCCAAAAAAGATACTTATTTTTGTTGTTTGACAAAGTTTCTAATAAAAAGCTACAATGATGTAGAAATAACAACATAAGCACAGGAAATTTTTGAGTGTACACATGTAGGGTACTGCTTCATCTCTCTAAAGTTCAATATAATGGGAATTGAAATTGTGTGGAGTGCAATCTCAGACAGTCTCACCCCATTATTACAGAAGAATCACCAAGACAATCACCACAGGGCAGCATTGTAATGAGTGACTCTAACCCACAGAGAACCTCGACCTTCACCAGTGTACAAGAAATAACACTACAGAGAAGTTTTGCCCAATTCCTGGCAGTGGGTGCTGCTATCCTTTTAAGTCACATCTTGGCACATATTCTGTGAGACTCTCTCTGCCCACTTGAGCACTTCATGCATTTCCCAGAAGTTTCTGTCAAGCCACAAGGTTTAGTGTCTCACCAACAGCCTTGTTTTTTTCACTGGTTTCTCTTCTTCTGTAGCCATGAAGACTTTCATATATATACACAGCAGTGAGGAGAATGCAGACAAAAAAAGGCTTGTGTTGGCTATGCATTGTTATTCTTGCTATGTAGAATATGTAAAAGAAAAATATGGGGGAGACAGAGAAATTAATGCTTTTTTTCAAACCTTGCCAAAAAATTACCCACAGTGTCAATCCCAAACTGGATCATACAAAGCTCAAGTTTTATGTTAGCAAACTGATAAAACAGGAAAGTGAAACCCCATCAGGTCCATAGTGATTCAACTCTCTTGTTTTGATGACACTGTAATGTTTAAATTAATGTCAATTTGTGTAAGTTAGATTGTCTGATACTTCAATGTAATTGAAAACCCATCACATTTTCAGGTGCAGCTGAAAAGCTACCTTAAGGTTTTAGTCACTAAGCAAAGATGAAAATTTGGTCCTATAGTAAACCAGTAGGGAAAGAGCTGATCAGAGGTTTGTCAGGGTGACCTCCAGGTGAACTATCCCATCACAGTATGGATCTTTGCCCTTCAAAGAGATGAGAAGCTGAGCTAAGGCACTATCCAGAATACTAGATTTTCTTGCAACCACATTTGTGAGGACCCCTACCAGCCAGCACAAAGTTTATAAGTTGCAATATTTTTGGCTTCTTGTTATGGGGATAGAAAGGGAGCAGATATCAAAGGAATTAACATATGGAAATGAGATTTTTAATGCAATATGGATGCTGAAAATTCAGGGGAGGCTTTAGCTGTCTTGATTGCATTAATAAAGAAACATTCTCCCTAGGAAAAGGTTTGTGTATCTCATCGAAAGTGAAAGTCAACAGGTTTCATTAAGGAACAAAACATATTTCTTCACCCAAGACAGATCTCTAGACCACCAGTGCTTCAGACTTCTAACCTGCTGAGCTGTGATTTTTCTGTAGTGAATCAAAACTGCACTATTTGAAGCTCACAAGGCAAAAACTTAAAAAAGAAAAATAAAGATTGTTTGTTTTGAAAGACAACAAGTATTTGACTTGATCTGAAATATTAATGAACTGACTTCAGCAACCGAATTCAAAAGCTGTCTCACCATGGATGAAGATAAGTAACCAGAATATAAGGAAGAAAAGGAAAAAATGTTAGTTGAAATAGCTTCAAGAGTGCTTCTGCAGCATCTATTTATAAGTGCCTATGTTTCAAATAAATTTTCACTATCTTTTTAAGTTGATGAAAGAGATCTCCACATTCACTCCACTAATTTCAATTAAATGGATTTATAGAGTCTGTAGGCAATTGTACTCCTTCCATTTTTTTTTTTTTTTTAATAAGTATACTTCCTTGTAAGCAGAGCGTACCTACTACCTCCATGTTGGTTTGACTTCTCACTTCAAAGTCTGGTTGTCTAGAATTTTGTGTGGATTCCTTTGCAACATTTCAGATAGTAACATTTTGTGTTCCTTTGCAACATCTCAGACAGCAGAACTGTAGAATAATCGTTCCATGCAGGTACATCAGCATTAGGTTCTGAGAAAGAATTTGTTAAACAGAGAATTTAAACACTGAAAAGTTAATGGGGAATGCCATTTACTCTGTTCCTTAATAGTGTGAGTACACAGTGGTTTCAAGAGGACAGTAGCATTTTTAAAGGATCTTGGCATATCAGGTTCAATACATACATTTAACTACAGTTACTTATGCTCAAATCCATTTTACTGCACTACACATGATAGTAGCTTTTTCTTGTAGCACAGGCAGCACCACTGATGAGTTTTAAAACCGAAAGATATAATAATTAGTCCCTAGTTAAACCTTTTAACGTCAACAAGCATGCAGGGTACATTGTATTGTATTGCTCAGTCTGAAACATCAGTCTTGCAAAAAAGGCAAAGGGATAAAGTCACAGTCTCTCTCCACTCAGAGAAGTACTTTCAACTTGTTCATTGCATTGCGCAGATCATGTTCTGCAAACCACAAATCTAACATTCCACAGCTCATAATTTCTATTTTTTAAAAAAGTACTAGGTGATTTGTAACCTCATGATGATCAGCAGCTGGTTCTTCATGACGTAAAGAAATTGTCTTTTCTCCAAGTTACTGCCGGAAAGGACTTTGTTTTCTTTTTCTATAGTTTGGTTTTCCAAGTTATAAAATCTCCCATTTTGGAAACCTTCTGTAGTGTTGCCAATTTGATTGGCAGTTTCCACCTAAGGACTAGAAACAAAGTCCATTGGATTGAAGTTCAAAGTGAACAGCATTGAAACCCAGCTAGTATGAGCAGGAGGGAAAAAAGCACTCATAACCAAAATTGATAGAGAGAGGAAAGGCTTGTGTGTCAGAATTGCCAAATGATCTGTGTTTGGAATTGGTGTTCTTTCCTAAACAAGGATGGGCTACAGTGGGGGAGTAAGTTATTTAGTTACTCATGGCAATGTTGTCTCCTCTTCTTTAAGGGGCCATGTTTATGAATTCCTGCCTTTGACATGCACTTTTTCCTTCAGTGACTAATCAGTATGGATAAAGTGGGACCACAAAATTAAAATCAAATGCTTTCTGCTGTCTTCCTTGTGTACACCTGCAGTACTTCTCAAACCTTTCCCTCCTTTCACCTCCCTTTGCTCTTCATCCACTCCTCCTTTTACCTGGCTTGTTTGACGAAGGAAATAACTACCAATAAGTACAGATGAACCTCCAAATATTGGTGCACTGGTGTCATCAGTTGCTTAAATCATTTAGACATGCTGTTGGCTCTCAAGGACTCTCAAGAGTCCTAAGTGCTTGATCAGGAAGAGGAGAGGAAGAGGAATCAGGACACTCTGGGACCTGATGCCAGTGCAGTGTCCACACCCTAAGCTAAGTGGCAATGAAAGGGAATAAGATGTTTTCATGCACTACAGACTAGAGGGAAAAGGGAAGAATTAAAAGTCTAAGAAAAGTCAGCAGTATTTCCTGCACTGTGTTTCAGGTGACAGAGATGACTAAAACAGTGAAAAAAATAGAAAAGAGAAAAAAACCACTTATAAGCCCCATCACCTTCCTGCCTTCTTTCTCCTGCGGGCAGTGCACCTCCTTCTAAGCTCTATATGAGTTGCTATGGAAACTATCAGCATGGCTACAAAAATAGGGACAAATTATAGATTTCATCCCTATATACATTAGTTAATGTCACACACACACACAGACACACACACACAGAAAAAGGGAAATGACACAAGATAGAAGTCCCTGCTACTGAGACACTTTCACCCTGGGGAAGAAAGGACTCTCTGGAGAGGGGATCTTAGCTGGCCACCAGACCTACAGCTAAGGTCACCCTGAGGAAAAGAAACATCAGCGAAGTTCCCTTCTTCAGCTGAGAACAGTCACTGCAAGGTGTTCATCAACTGCTTTCATTTGTTTGTTTTGTTGAACTCATGTAACCTGCCAATAAAAGAGTCACATCACTCCTTTCCTCCTGTTTTGTATCTTGAGATAGCATTAGGAATTTATTCCTGTGTATAAGCAAAGATGTTTGGGAACCATTTCAACACTGGTAGCTCTCTTAAGAAGACATTGGTCATAGATGTCCCTGCCTCAGAGTTAGCTACTTGAAAAGCAACAATGCAGAAAAACGGAATAAGGTAGTAAAGAGAGCAACATATGGCATGGGTTTTCAAATAACAAGGTACATAATTAGATTCAGCCTTATATTTCTCCCACCCCTCTGAGAGTTTAAAATATGCCTATATTTTTTAATAAATTTGAAGAAAAAACAGCAAAAATAGCACTGTCAACATTGGGAAAGCTTTAGAAGGAGAGAAAGAGGAAGCAGGGTGTTCTTAATTGTTCCTGGGTCTAATTTTAGTTTCTGAAAATTAAAATACATTTCACACATTCTGAGCAACCACTTCAGAAATCCTTTGCAACTCAAAGTTTTTTAATGGCAATGCACAGATGGATGGAGTAAACTGGAAGATTCAAGCCATGTTACTCTGCAGTTCTTCCTGCTGCATTAAAACAGTCCTATATAATGAAGTTGGGAGAACCTGATCAGAACCTGTGCCTTCCTTCTTGTCTTTTCTCCCTCAAACTGACAAAAATGCATCATAACCAGCAAAAACTGGGGTTTTTTTGCTTTTTAACTAATTTAGCTTCCCCTTCATTCTCTCTACCATGTTGTTCTTCTTACCACTCTATCTGTCCTGCTTCACTGAGAAGAAAAGGGAAGAAATTACAAGGTAAATTACATTTAATGACTAAACTTTCAGAGCTATAAAAACAAGGCACGCATTAGGACTGGGAAAGAAAACCTTCTCTTCCTGGGCCCCAAACCACTAAACACTCATCCAGTCATAAGCACATGAGTAATTTAAGTGAGCTCTTGGATTCAAGCCAAAAGATAAATGTTAAATATGTGCCTGGCCCAGCCAATGCACACAATCTGGTTTTAAATGTGACATTTACATATATATATCTTTTGCAGTTGGGGAGATTAGAAAAGCTGTTTATAAACCAGAACATAAGGCTAAAATCGTGATTAAAACTGTCCTGAAAGTCTTTCTGGTGATATTGTGAAGCATTGTATAATATTGTTTGCAAAGGTTTGGAAAAAAACAAGTATTAATGTAATTTACATTTAGCTCGCTTTCCACTAAATATGACACGTAGACAAGCTATGATGAGTAAAACAAACAGATTCTATCCACAATTCAAAATTTCAAAACAGCTAAACTCCAGGGGGTGTTTTTGAATGTTACCTATTTCAGTGGCATTGAAAGACAGCTGTGAGTTAAAATTACAGTTTAATTTGCATTAATGCATTTTCACAGAAAGAGAACAGCATCTTATCTTTTTTTTAAACTGAAATTCAATGGAGGGGGGAAAAAAGGATGTTTTACTCTGCAAGGAAAATAATTGTTTCAGTTTGACAGGCAAATTGGAGTAACTGCATTGAAGATGAGTGAGTTTAATGTTTCTAGACTCCAGTTTTTTGCAGGCTTAACTGTAAGATAATAAAATATAATTCAACTTTTTGTGCCTTAGATAACACAGTTATTTTTTCATAAGTATGGTTTATGAAATCCAGGCAAAGATAGAGATCAATAAACAGAGATGGATCAGTATTACCACAACTTTTAAAGAGAAGGAACCAACCCTTTGCCTGTACCAACAACCTGATCCTGTGATAAATTTGTCTCAGTGAGACTATTAACTTGTTCCACCACACTCGTGAATTTGAAGAGGTATCCCTATAGCTTTTTAGCACATCTTATTGATGTCTTTGCAGAGAACTTGAGCAGGCCTTAAGTTAGGTCTTTAAGGGACTTTATGTCCATGATTGCTGCTATTGGCCTTTACATATCTCATCCTATAGGAAATCTACTTAAACACTGGGGCTCCCTGTTGTAGTGCCTCTGGGCATGGCTTGCGGCCGGGACCGTCAGTTCCTTTCCCCCCCACCCCGTGCGGTGTTGGTCCTTTCCCTGCCCCCGCGCGGCAGCTGGGGTGGCGCAGCCCGGCTCGGCGGGGGCCGTCCCGGCCCAGGGGAACAGCTCATTGGTTCCCACGCCGGGTCCAGACAGCCGACTGATTGGCTGACGCCCCTGTCAATCACTGTGGTCCTCCGCAGTGATTGACTCCCCCGACTGCCCTCCCCTCGCCCTGGTTTTATAACACACCCTGGTCGCCATTTTGGCTATCTTCTCTGCAGCATATTCCAGGAATAAAACCTGCTGGCGATAAGCGGAAAGAACCCTTTCTCATTCTCTTTATTTCCCTGCATAAATTAAACTGCTGTGCATGAGCTAAGCCAAGATCTGCGGGAGTTCTGATGCTCGGCTCGCCTCTGATCGGAGACTAGATAAGGCCTGAGTCGCGTTATTTAGGCAAACAGGATTGATGCAAAAGACTCCCAGTTACTCGCGCTTTCTACCCGCAGCAGCTCCCTACACATTCCCCATTAGATCAGGCAATATACAGGAGATGGGATGGGGACACTTGCATGAGGCTTTGAGAACAAGGGAATGCTTGATCTGGCCCACTGATAGGGAGCTCCCACACTTTACAACTCCCAAGTTAGCAATCTCTGTTAATGTTACCTACATGATTAATACTTTTCAAAATCAACATGGAACCAGATACTTTCTTCCAAAGATGACTGTGGCACCATTCATCCCCAATCCAGCAGCCTAGTGGAAAGAGTTTAAGGAGGAAGTAGATGAAGTGCAAGCAGACAACTTCAATATTCACATGCTCCAGGATTCTCTCCTCATCACAAAAGCATTGCAAGTCTAAGTACCTAATGAAGCTACCAATACATAGGTATTCCATGCATCATGCAGGATTTTCCAGTTTATGTTCCCAGTGTACAATGGGATTAGCTCAGGGTGCAAGCTGGGCCACCATGTTTCTTCATCCTTGTGTGACATTAAGATACCCTGCCAAGACATCAGGAAAAAAAAAAGAAAAGGTAATGGAGCTAGCAGAGCATGAGTATGTTCTGCAAGCGCTGTTATGGGTGTTGTCCAAAAGATTGCCACACAGCCTACACAAATGGTGTGCAGGAGTGGAGCTGAGGGCAGAGAGGCTCACAGATCACAGGCTTAGGCAGAAGGTCTGCTGTGTTCACATGTTTGTTGGGTCCAGGATAACCCTTGTGTGTAGGAAGGGCTGTGTGGATTCAAGGAAGACTTCACCTGTGAATCAAATTCAGATAAGACTGTGTCATCCTATGCACCTCAAAAGCAGTGTGGGGTCAGCCTTGTCTGTGAGCTGTAGGAGTCTGCAATTTTGGCAGAGTGCAAGACAGCTGGATATCCACTTTACCAGTGGATACCCATCTATCTGTGGTAAGAAAGGGAAATTGTACAGTGGGGTCTCTGCTAGGACATCCACTCAGTTTGAGGTCATGGTTTCCCCTAAAACCACTGAGGTCTTGGCAAAAGATTGGAATCTAAGAGATGCCTCTGGGGACACTCCTCAAATCAAAGGACATGTCAGTCATATCACAGTCCTCAGGACAAAAGATGGTGCTTTCCAGGATGTTCCATGTGCTCAAGCCAAAGGAGCAACCTCTTAGTTCAGCTCAGGGAGCAGTAACACCCTCAGCTCCCAACATGGGAGGCAAAGGAGAGAGATGGTTGTAACAAATTAGGGTGAGGTGGGCAAAGGACAACCCTGGATGACTCATCCTGTGACTCATGACAGGCCTGCACAGGACACAGCTTGATCAAGTACTCTTGCAGCAGCACAAGGGCATGGAAGATCCTAAGTCAAGACCCAAACCAAGCACCTGCACAGTACCCATGAGATATCTATGATCCACCCTGTCATGTTTCTTCCCTGAATAAGGGGCAAGAAGACAAGTGGCAGACAACACCCATAATGTCAGGTGGAAAAGGTCACAAATCAGGAAAAAAGTTATTACAGATGCTCCAGCCCAGAAATTCCTACGTCTGATCTGAGAGAATTATTTTCCCAGCCCAGAAATTCCTACATCTGATCTGAGAGAATTATATTCCCAGCACATACACATTCTTCAGCATTATGTCCTTTCCTGCAATATCATCATTTCCTCTAAGGATCAATGCTGAGTGCCAGTTCCTTGGTTTGGGAAAATCTCTCTCCTTTAATGAAACAATGTCTTCCCTTATGGGAGTGGGAGAAATACAGCAGCTGAGTTCAGGGCCCACATGTCTCAGAAGTCACAGTAAAATCCCATAATCAGCTTGCCAGTGCCTGAGGACTTTTTACTAGACATTTGGCAGCAAGCTTCAAATAAAAGTAGGAGTTCCATTGCCTAATTCTTCATACTGACCATTTCAAACCTATGCCATAGGACGTACCAAGGACTACAATGAACTGCATATGGAAAGATGGGGCACCCACAACCTCCAAATCTGTAGAAGTACTGCTGTCTTTTCCTAGAGACAGGTGATATTTTTCTTGGCACCTCTGTTTTTCTTTCAGGCATTGGATGCACACCACGGTTCATAGATATATATCCCAACAAACATGGACACGCAGATGGACAAAGGCACTCCAAGTCGATACACTTCCAGCATCCAGAGCTTGTGCTACTTCTGACATTTACTGCATGAATTGCCAGGGAAGATCAGAGAGGTACCTCTGAGAGGGGTATCCTAATACCGCATCTCACCACTGGATGATCCTCTACAAAGTCATTGCAAAAGAGCCTGCTGTTTGTTTTTGTCATCCCACCACATATGTTCTAGGGTAAAAGCACACCTCTCCTCCACACATGGGAAGCAGGACTCCCACATGATCACCACCAAGCCTAAACCCCTGATATTGTTCTTGCTGGAAAGCCAGGAAGTCAGTCTCACTACAGAGAAGGGACAGATACCTGTCAGAGACCAGGGATTAGACAATTTTTAATTGCTTCTTTTCACCTCTCCCTTCCATAAAAGATGGTTTTAGAATTACTGGCTTCTTTGTATGCAAATCTCTTATAGATATGTGTAAATTCATGGTTTTACATGAATACATGTGCCATTCAATGACAAGTTTCTCCTCTAACACTCATTTGCACAACTCTTTTCTGAAGGAGCAAAGACAAGAGACACATATTGTCAGATTGAAATGGTTTCCAGGAATATATTCGTCCCTATAGTTCTTCACACATTTCCAAAAGCAAGAAGTTTTCCAGCCTCCAGGAAGGCTCCATTTTGTCAGGTTGCTTCCAGGAACTCCACACAGATCTAAACTGTGCTGCTGTGGAAGTAGATGGCATCATGCTAGCTCCAAAAAATCCCTAGTATTTGCTCAGCATAGATTATTGTTCTGCATGAATTACCCACAGGAGTCTTTATGCAACTATTTAGACCACCTCGAGTTCCCATAGACCCTGGATATGTTCCATATCTCCTGGCAACTTTCATTACAACTTATACAAGCTCTGAGTTCTGCAGCTGTGAGAAAAGTGAGCAGAGATGAAAACAATTACAGTGACAAGCGAAGACCAAACTATTTGGCTGGAAAGGATACAGTCCACTTTTAGTGGTGCAGATGGCCACTCCTGAGCTTCATGCCCATAACTGGGATGCACGATATGGAGCACAGTTCAGCTATATGCTAGATTTGTCTCTTCCTGAAAGTGGTAGACTGGCAGTGCCACGACTTCAGGGTGTATGTCCTGGCAGCTTGATTCCACACCTGCTCTTCACCAAGGAAATCCATAAGGTTCACCTCAGACTGCCTGCTGTGGCAAGCAGCAAGGATTTCTGTACACAGTGTGTAATGCATGTACTGTGAACCTAATATGAAAGCAACCAGGTCTTCTGCCATCACAGGAGTTCATCCGTCCCGTAGCAAAAAGATGGACCTTCAAGCATGATCCAGGTGAGAGACTTCATCAAAGACTACCAAGCACCACAACATGAAGTGTTGGAAAGATTTAATTCTTTACAGCTTCACATTTTAAATTTCTCTCTGCTAGCATGTCAAAGTCACCTCTGCTCTAACCTCAAAGAAAATCTCATTTACTGCATTGAAACCACTAAATATTATCAGAGGATCAATATGCCAGAGTTTACAGACTGGCATTTCTACTCACTGATCTGTTTGCAAGTATGAACTACCAATACACCTCAAGAAAGAAGAAAAGAATAAATTTAACAGCGAAAAATGTGTAACTATAAAGACTTTTTCACATAAGCATAGCTTGCCAGCAACTTGAGACTGCAGAAGTGATAGCTTATTGTATGGTGAACTGCTGTACTCTGCCAAAGAAAAAACCCACAATTTCACATACTGAAATTTCCAAATAAATATCATGAAGTGCTTCTATGGGTCACCTGTAGGGAAAATTCAGACTCAAAAGTCTCACTTATGACTTAGAAGTTTCACTGAGGTAACCAGCTTTAAAGAAATTTTTCCACAGCTTCAGCAGTTTTTGCAAGTTTAGGGCAATGAACAACAGATTTTCTGTGACTAAAATAGCAAAGCTATCCCCTACTGTATATTCAATTTATGGCATGTCATATAAACTTGACAGGTGTCAACACAGCCCACAGTACTGAACAAGTAAGTCTTTTGCTTGCAAATTCTGAGCATCCTTCTATAAGAATTTTGATTTCATCCGGGGGCATGTCCAAAGAACTGCAGAATTTGGCCTATGAAGGATCATTTGGCATATGAAGAGTTCTGTCTCTGATCACAGGTTTAATTAATCATTAATGAATAATTTTGTTTTCTTCTCTTATTTTTTTCCAAAATAATGTAACATTTCTAACTTCTTAAAGAGAACAATAACAATTTGAGTCCCCAGATTTCGTTTTACCTCAGTATATTTAAAATACTGTGAAGCCATGTATTTACAAGCATTTCTCTCTGAAAAAGATCTTTTCTCTGCACAATTAGTGGTCAGACACATCAAAACCCCCGTGCCTTTGAGATATTTTCTCATGCCATAGGGTGAACTACAATTACAAGCAGATGACATGAGAATTTTGCACCTGAAACAGTGACCAGCTGGACCAAACCTCCCAATCTGGGCATTAAAAGTTGTTCCTGACAAAGCTTTTGGGTTTATTTTGGTTTAAGGTAATGGGACTTACCCATACAGTTCAGGAATGCTTTGAAGTATTTAAAAATGTTATACCAATTACTTCAAATTGTTGTTGGGCTTTTTTTCAACCAGGACAACATTTGTGTGCCAACTCTGCAAGAGAAAGAAGAACTGCTCCTTTTCACAAAGAAGAATGAACATGTTAACAAAGTACAAGTATGATCCTGTCTCACGCTATTTTCTTCTTTGTATGGTAGTTCTAGGGAAGTGGATCCCAAATAAAGCAGATGCCATGCAAGTCTATTCCCTCATGAGTGAATGGAAGACAGTTATTTGGTAGTGAAACCTACATCTTCCAGCCAGTGTAGTCTAAAAGGGATTTCATTGATTTAGGTCTAATCCTCAAAACACAGTGAAAAATCATTCCTCATTTGGCCAGTCACAAACTTAATGCAATGACTAGCTGCAGGCAGGAGTAATATAAAATTTGCTAGAAGAAAACAGACTTTTCAAGGTTGTGGTGCAGAAGAGGAAGATGGAGAAAGGAAGAAGGGATAAAGTTTGTTTCCCCACCATCTGCATATTTCTACCTGGTTAATCCCTATGACTTTGAACATGCAAACCAAACTTAGTCCAAAAAGAAATAGATATACCTACTAGTATGCTAGAAAGGTACTTGATAAACTATTAAGAAAGCATATTTAAATCCCCCCAAATTATTAACAACATCCAAGATTAGACATAAACCAGGAGCAAAAGTCCTTTCTCCCATTTGCTGTCTCTTAATTTAAGGTAGACTCTTGAAATGTATAAGCTAATGTAATCTAATTTTTGAGTTCGAAACAATATAGTTACATTGACAAAAGCACTAAATGTATTTCTTGCTTCCTATTAGGGGTGGTAATATTCAGATTAATTTAGTTTCAATAAATATTTATTTATTTTAAATTGAAGTAGAATTCAATTTTACCCATGTTTAAATTGCATTATTACTTTATTGTCATGATATAAAATAGCTCTACTAATGTAGATGAAAATACAGCTTTCATCTGCTCTGGAGAACATTAAAATCAGTCTAACCCTTTCCAGGATAAAATTCTCAATAATCTACATCAGGATACCATAATATCTCCATTCAAAATTCAGCTGTACTTTATCTCATAGATAGACATTAGGCAGTCATTAAAGTTCGCACTTGTAGTTTATAATGAGAGATCCTAAACACACTGTATTTACTGGGTCAATGTTGATAGATTGATAGATTCCTATCTGTATAAATGCCCACCAGTGCTGCTTTAATTCTTTTTATTTTCTCACTTAACTTTTTGAATCTCAATTTAGAGAAAAAAAGTCTCAGAAACTCATCTTTCTATACAATCTTACACATATTTTGGCCTATTGCTAAAGCATCTGTTGAAAGTGTTGGCCAATGGTAAAACACATATTTTCCTTTCATATCTGCCATAGCTTTATTCCAACACTGACTGTATTTTGGCAGAAAAACACTATTCCCTTTTCTTGGGAAAGAGTATCTCTTCTTTTTCCATGCCTAGAAACTCCTGCTACCTGTGAAATCCTTGCTTCAAAGCAGTAGCTGGCTATGTCATGCGACAGCAGGGACTCAGAGAAGTATCACTGGTGACTGAAGGAATGTGTAATGACAATTTTATCCTTCTGTGCTCTCTTCCCTTTGCTGCACATTGTTTGTCTCCAGCCTTCTCAACACTCACACACACTGTCCTGCTGAGTTTTTCAATGTGCTCCTCATGTTTTCCATGCTTTTCCATAGCTTGCAATTTTAGGCCAGGACACACCACACTCCTCTGTATTTATGTAGAGAATCTGGAGTGCACTGAGGTAAATTCACATCATAGGTTATCTCCATTGATTTTTTTTTTTACTCAATCTGTCAGGAACACTCACAGTTGTTTAGAGTTTTCCATCCTCTTTCTCCAGTTGAAAGGATCTCTGTCAAACTACTTTTGAAGAGTTTCTGAGGATGTTCAACCCCTCTGGTAACAAACAGTTCCAATTTTCCCTTAACATCTCATATAATGGGTCTTTTACTGATATAAAAGTATTGCTAAGAAAAAAAATCACCCAATAGCGTACATTCTAATTACTAGAAAATATAGCAAATTCACAATGCCTTAATCAAACAAATTCATACAATCTTTAAGGTTGGAAAAGATCTTTGCAAGTTCAACCCTTAACATAACACTGCCACCATTCTCACCAATAAACCATGTCCTCAAGTGCCATATCAACACATTTTTTGAACACTTCCAGGGATGGTGGCTCTACCATTTCCCTGCAGTCCATTCCAATGTTCAACAACCCTTTCATGAAGGAATTTTTCCTAATGTCTTATCCAAACCTGCCCTGGTGTACCTTGAGGCCATTTCCTCTTCTACTGTCATTTGTGACCTGGGAGAAGAGATTGACCCCCACCTGGCTACAGCTTCCTTTCAGGTAGTTGTAGAGAGCAATAAAGTCTCTCCTGAGCTTCCTTTTCTCCAGGCTAAACACCCTCAGCTCTCTCAGCCAACTTCTAGTCAACTGGGATCTCCTTAGTTAATCAGGACTACTGGTAAATGATAGTGGTTTTTTGAGCTCCTCCAGTCTTTCCTTCAGTACCCTTGGATGGACCCCATTCAGCTCCATGGACTTCTGAGGGTCTAAGTGGTGCAGCAGATCACTGACTTCTCTCTCCTGAATTATGAGGCCTTCATTCTGCTCCCTGTCTCTGTCTCCCAGCTCAGGGGACTGGTTACCAGGAGAACATCTGGTCTTACTAAAGGGTGAGGCAAAGAAGAAATTAAATACCTCAGCCTTTTCCTCATCTCCTGTGACTCTGTCTCTCCCCACAGCCAAAGGATGGATATTTTCCTTAGCCCTCCCATTTTTTTCCTGATATATTTGTAGAAACACTTTTTACGGTCCTTTACAGCAGTGGCCAGATTAAATTCTATCTGGGCTTTGGCCCTTAAATTTTCTCCCTGCAGGACATCACAACACCCTTGTAGCCTTCCTGAGGGCTGACTTCCTCTTTTTCTGGAGGTGAAAAATTCTCTTTTTCTCCCTGAGTTCCAGCCAAAACTCTCTGTTCAGTCAAGTTCACCTTCAGCCCCACCAGTTCAACTTTTGGCACATGAGGCCAACCTGTTCCTGTGCCTTTAAAATTTCCCTTCTTAAAGCACATCCAGCCTTTCTGGACTTCTTTGCTTTCAGGACTGCCTCACAAGGACTTTCTCAAAGACTCTCCTAAAATTTCAGCTGATTAAAAAAAAGTTAAAAACTATCTAAATTCCAATTAGTATCAGCATAAACATAAATAATAATTAATCTTATTTTAAAATGACAGCATTCACTCAATCAGAAATTTTATCACATTATTTATTTTCATCTAGGACAATACATTTAGCTGACTTATTTTTCTCAGGTATGAAACACCACAAAATTTCACATTGCTAAATACTTTCAAACAGAAAATACTTTGTAAGGGAAACCAAAAAGTAAAAATCACTGGAATCATCAGATAAATCACCTTGCTAACAAATAAAGTATGTTCCCCCTTTTCTGTCATTTTTCTAAAGAGTCGTTTTTAGGTATGATTATAACCTATAACTCAAATCAAATTATTACAGTTAGAATTCATGGTTCATTGCAGACTGAATTCAGTTTTTGCCAATATGAATCTTGAATAACACAGCTGGCTTCTTCTTATTTTAAGGAAATAATATTCTGTGATGTTACCTTTCCATTCCATTTTTACTTTGTAGCTGATTCATTGTCTCAAAATGATGAGTTTAGAAGACAAAAGCTTAAAAACTATTTTAACTTCTTTAGCTAAGAAGAGCTCTCTCCTTTAACAAAACCCCATCATCCTTCTAGGAGGAAGATGCTGCGGTTACCTGACTTCAAGAAAAAGGGCATTTGGGACTAATGGCAAGTCATGGCTACTCCTTTTAACTGGCAGAGGAGCCTAAAGGCCCTAATTTAACTTCTCCCCAGGTAATTCATCCTTTCCTTCAATTTGTCTTTCAAGGCTGGAAACTGCTGAAGTCTATTAGTAAAACTGCTGGAATCATCTCTTCTTGTTACTGACTCAGGAACCACTGCAAAATTGAGCCTTTGGGTAAGTTTTTTTTCTCTTTTATACAGCACAACAGAGCCAGGAAGCCTTGCTGTGGCTTGGTACTTTCTGTTCTCTGACCTCTGCCATCTTTACTATTCCCCTGCATAAATACAGCCTGAATGTGTTGCTGCCCTCCCTTCCCACTATTTGTTGCTTGCTCACAGAGAGAGCAAGGGAGAAATAAGGCAAAGGCTTGGATCTCTTGGAAAGGTTTATGCATTCAGTAAATAATTAGTTTCGAATTGGAAGCCACTGACTCAGCCACCTCTGCTGAAGTTTCCAAAATTCTGCATCATAAATACATGCACATAACTGTAATCTAAAGTGCATTAAAATTCCTTACTTCTACCTTGGCAACACAAGCTGGAAATATCCCTTACAGTGCAGTTCTGTTACCTGAGTAATGTTGCCAGGAGGAAAAGCAAGACCAGCACGTGAGGTACCTTGCTGGCAGGCAGGGTGACATAACTCCTGACCCACAGCCAGCACACCCAGTACAGGGAGGGGAGACCCTCCAGAAGCACAGAAACTCAGGGTGGGTGCTTGGTAATAGACTTCAGCTCAGTTACTGCATCAGCCAGATGCTCCCATCCCACTAAGACATAAGACTGCTTGTCTTGTTTTAGATATTTATTTTGGGGTACTAGTTTAAAATTGGCTCTAACAGATGTGTTTGAAAATCTGAGAGACTGGGCATTTCCTTGTGTCAGTACTCCTTTTTATGCTCTCAGAAAATATTATTTCACATGAACCGTTGAAGTTGCTCAACTTAATCACAACAAAATGTCTTATTCTCACTTAGAACATACAGTTTCTCTTAATGCCTACCTGGCATGATTCGATTTCATGTCCTGTCCTTTCTGTAAGCCCTATTTTGCCACATTTTTCAAAATGTTTCCTTGACAGAGGTTGAAGAGGAAAAGAGAGCACAATCTTTAGAAATCCCAGCCATTCAGGATTGCTGTGTTTTGCACAGTGATAATAATAACCTGAAGTTAATAGAAGCAGCATTTCCACAGCTGGGATAGCTTGACAACACTCCTAGAAGTCCTTATTTACAATTTCTTTCTAAATGCCTATTGTAATAATAGCTGATCCTTTTCTTGATCACCAGGTTGTTTTCACAAAATGAAAATAAATTCCTCGACTCTGTTACCAAGATTAAAAAGGATCTGTATGCAAATAGAGAACACGAATGTTGCACATCCCTCTCCAACTGAATTTCAATGAGAATTAGATTCATAACACCTCTCACAGATCCAGATGTAAGATACTGTATTACTGATCCTAACCTATACCACCTATATGAACTTCCAACAAATTGCAACTGCTCTTCTATGACATTTTCAATCTTCAGTATTCATTGCCACCTTCTGTTCACTATATTTTCTTTTCATCTGCTTGACAACAACAACGTCATAATACTTTTGTGTTCACTATATAGGGTCTATTTTTTTGCCTTTTTAATGCTGTGTCTTTTTTACACAAATAGAACAAGCTTATTTTTACACTATCATGTGCTGGTCATTCTTTTGTCTTAAAACAAGTATCCTGAGCAGAAAAACTTATTTGTTTTCTCTGTTCTTAACTAGTGAGGAAGCCCTTGCTACAAACAGTCTGAAATTGGATGGGTAGCAACACTCCCAGGAGATATCAATACATATCTTTTCAAGCAGTCACCACTTTGTCTGAAAACAACTATGACCTCCAAAAGTGTCAAAAAGTTAATAAGTATATGACAGATGCTAACAAAACTTGTGGTTTACCAACTGCTTTTAAACATTGCATTCTCTTATTCGTCTTCCTGCCCACAAGGTGTTACTGCGATATTAACCAAAAGGGCCAGAACAGGTTGTCCTTCAGTGAGCTGAATGAAGATCAAAAAATGTGTGTTAAAAAGATTTAATCTCTTTAGTCTTTACCCATCTTTATTTTGAAAGGTTACAAAGAAAGAAGCTTTGGTAGAATAGGTGAATTACACCAAGGGTAAGGAGTAAGAGCAATGGCTTAAGGAAGATAAAGGTGTTACTATGCAACAGCAGGAAAGGGAGAATAAGTAGAAGGAGGGAGGAGACCATCCGACGAATTAATTTAGTTGTTGAACTAATATGGTCAGTAAGGCTCCAAACTTGATTCAGAGTGTCTCAATCCAGAGCTCAAATCTACCCCTTTAATATGAGCCATCTAGACTCCATCTAATTTAGATGACTGCATGGAAACTAAGCAAAATATTTATTTCAAACTATTTATTTTAAAACTGTGTACAACTAAACTTTTTCTGCAATTATATTGAAATATTGGACATTATAGCCGTAAGTGTTTCCAATATTTGCCCCTTGGTATAGCAAAATCACACTAAAGATTTATTTGGCTCACATAATGTGATTTTAAATACTTATTTCTAAACTCCTGGTAAGTGACATAATCATGAACAATTCCTCATCAAAAAAACACTATCTTCTCTCTGATAAGCAATGACTTTCCAGACTTCAACCAAGTATGTATTCAACTTGCTTCTTTTGAAATCAATGGCGTATTGCAGTGTGCCACCTCTGCATGCCAAAAGCAAGGTTAATAAACGGTGATCCTGAAACTGCTGAACAGATTTTTATACCGACAATGTTAGGTAAATCTGTCACCTATATCATCTGCATTACCTTCAGACTATCTCAGCTATCCTTGCAATAAATGTGTAACAGAGAACATCTCAAGGTTTTAAAAAATTGAAGTACTATTTCAAATCAGAGGAATGCAGGTCTAAAAGTGACTGGCTGTCAGGAATGGACATGGACATTCTCTCTGCATTTGAACAAAATTATTTTTGCTTGTTCAAGAGATCTGCAGTACCCTCACATTCCTCCACTCCCTACTCAGCAGTTTGTATTCAGTCATGGAAAGTTTTCATTGCAACAAATGTCTTTCTGGATTAAGGATATGGGATTACAACATGAGAAGGGGTTAGATGATGACAACCTTTAATACCCAAAGCAGTAGCAACTCTTCATTTCCTGAGACCTGGAGAGCAGTAGCTAGAAGAGAAAGAACACTCAAACACCCACAAGACATGGAGGTCCTGAAGGGAAAAGAGAAAGACTATGTTCAGGAGGATATGTTCCTTTGGGGAGAGTAAACCTTGCTATTAGTGCCAATTGAAACATCCACCTGATCAGAGAGAAACCAGTGGAAGTCAAAACAATCTGAGAAAAATATAAGAGAAAGAGACAAAGGAAGAAGAACTTCTAAAAGGGAAGCAATGTAGCCAGGTTTAAAACACAGTAGGAGCTGATTTTTTCAATGAGAAGTAGGATAGAGTGAGAATTAATGGAACTGGATCTAAGGCATATGGTTGCTCTGCCTCTTGCAGTAATATAAATTGATCCTTACAAGTTTTCTTGAACTTCAGTAAAACATTATTTTCTACAGCTGTAGAAGATGAACCTTTGAACTTTCTGACTGCTTCCAGACCCAAAAAACTTCTAGGTTTTGAGATGGAAAACAAAAAGGGCTGTTCTCAAATAACTAAACATTAAGGATATTTATACAGATGAGCATTTTTGATTGAAAGTTAATAAGTTGTATACAGCACTCTTCACAATGGAATGCAAGAAAATGAAGAATTTCTACTTGATAACAGAATATAAAGAAGGAAGAAAACCAGAAGATTTCAGCTAATATGAAACATAAATATTCAAATTTTTAATAATTTTCTGCTAATAATTTGTGGCCCATTGGGTACCCCTTCACTATCAGTAAAATCCCTTTAATAATTTCCCATGCAGAGAATTAAGGATTCTCTTCTAAGTCTTTTCCCTCTGTGATTCATTCCAAAATATATTTTCATATTTCAGTTAAAAGATATCTCAACATCATGTTGCCACAGTTGTTTGGCTGTTTTTCATTTTAGCAACATTTAGTTTTATATTTGTACAACATACCAAGACATTCCTCTTCTGCTCATCAAATTTGTTTTTTATCCTGACAATGCTATTTTAAAACTTTAGTTTGGGGTTTTAGTTTTGTTTTTTTTTATAATATTTTTTTCTCCACAGATTTCAGGGCAACAATTTCAGTTCTTTGTGCTTCTCTGTTGTGTCTCTTCATCTTTTGAGAATTTTACATTTTAGAAAAGTAGCATTTGAAATTCACTCATGCCATCTCTCCTTCTGGTAAATACCTGCTCTCTTTTGAAAAGCAGATAAATAATAAGGGAAAAATTAAAATATTTCATTCTGCATAAGCCCAAGGCAGATTTATTGATCTCCAGAATATTTGTCATACTTCAGATTCTTAAAACATCATGTTCTTCCTGTTTGGTGAATGAGTCTGTGAATGGAGATTTATTAGAGCAAACAAAATCATGTTACCAACATAACCAGCATGTTACCATATGCTTCACTGGTATCACCAACACCATATGCTTCACTGGTATCACCAACTTAAAGGACAGCAAGAAAAAATTACAAGACAGGCCATATCAACAGGTATCATTTTCTCCATTACAGAGTGCAGTTTGCTCCTGTTAAGTCCAGGGTTACTGAGTGACTCTTCTGGTTTAGTCACCTTTCAGTGAGACTAAAACCACTCATTCTGTGAGTAGGATCATCACAAAAACAAAACAAAACAAAAAACCAAAACCAAAACCAAACAAAACTTACAAAACAAAACAAAATATCCAAAACCAAACAAAAAACCCCTAAAGCTTACACAGAGTTTTTCCTCAAAGAGTAAGACCTGGTGTGGGTACACATCACTTGACTTTTGCAAGATTGTCCTATTTTCCTGTTCCCACTCTGCACTGTCATGACTTTAACTTGGAAATTGGCTTTAATCTACCAGTTGAGGTGTGTTAATTGTTGGATTACATAAACTGCAGGACAATTATAGTTCACAGTAAAATATGCTTCTGAGAGAGCGTCTCTAAATCATTGAAAACAGAATATATACAATGTTTAGATTTCTCATTGCACAATTTATTTGCCAAAAGAAAAACAGAACCTCTGTATAAAAGATAATTTTTTCCTTGATCTGAAGCACTAGGTAGAATATCAACTACATCTTTTCAAATTGCTAGGACAACTTGCTGTGTAAAGTTTGTCTTTCTGCGTGAATCCTATATAGCTTTTTCCTTACAGAAAATGATCATACACAACAGTTTTTATTAAATATTGCTTATAAAATTCACTCAGTTAATTTCTAACTCTGGATAGTTTCAATATTATTCTAAAATAATTTTTACTGAATAAATAATTAAGGAAAGGAAATACATTATTGTCCTTCATGTCCTCTTGATGCAGATCATTTTGCAGCAGGAAGGACTATTTTTCTTGGCCATATTTTTCTATTGCATGCCAAGATACATCCTTCAGTCTCATTCCAGAAACTAGAGCTTGACACCTTTGAAACAGTTTTAAAAAACACTTGTCTCTGCTTTTGCATCAGTTTTGGGTTCATTTCAGATGATAAAACACAGCAACTTTTGGGCTTGAGACTAAACTATGCATTTATTTCACAGCAATAGTTAACTCTTTGGTTTCTATGGTGTTTTTTGGAACTTCCTTTAAATATCTCACTCCAAAAGCAGGGAGGTTATAGAAATAAATTCTACCTGGACTGGTTTTTGAGATTTTGATTTGGTTTTTTATTTGCTGTATTGAACATGACTTATGACAGGATGGAGTCTAACTGTGATTTCTTAAGATGATTTCACCAAGTTGGCATTAAATGAAAAGGATGTCACTGATTTTTCTTAACAGCCTGGTTTCTCAAAGTGACAAAATCCTGCAATTTCCAACCTCTTCAGCTGCTTAGCAGATACTCAACTACATTTGGAGGCTGGCCTGAGCCTGAAAACTTGGGAAATCATGATTTTTACAAAACACATCAGAATTTCGGTTTTTCATTCCTGATCTGTAACACCTTACATGTCAGGACTCCATTTATCAGAGATTGTGAAATTCATGGATATAAAATTTGTCCCCATTTTTATTGCTCTGCAAGAGACTTTTTATTTACTTACATCAGACTACAGTATGACAAGGCTTACTGTGCCTCCAGTAATTCAGCCATTTGAAGAGAGTACACAAAATCTGTTTCTCACATTGTGTGACAAACCCTGTCTGTTTGTCATGCCCGGTGTCTATATTTAATTGTAGCCAACGGTGTGTGGGTAGGGCTGAACAGCTCCAAGTAGGAGGGCAGAAATGGCAGTGACAAAACCTGTGGGATCAATACTGAGCCACAAAGATGCCTCTAGGCTTCCTTGTCCTCTTTACAGCAATCTCCTGGAGCTGGTGTGACCCTGATCATCTGCTCCTCACTCTGGCCCTGAGAGAGACAGAGAGCCAGTTGTAGTTGCTTTCAGCCTATCAAGTGTACCCTAATGTGAACACTGTGTTTTGCTCATGATGGTATTAAACTGTGAAGAAAATAAAAATCAAAATATGACCATAAAGCAAGTCTTGTTTCTTTGTGAAAATTTAATAAGCATACTTTAGTACACAGAGCTTTAGCAAGCCTATTAATACCTTTTGAGCCAAAAAGATCTGGGACATATCTCCAGGGACCTGCCACATTTATTCCCACCCCCATATCCCATGTTCCTAGATCAGCTCCAGCCTCAGATGCTCTCCCATCAACTGGTTTTGAGGAAGGAAAGGATCTTGAAGCCAACCAGACTGCACAAGAGAAGCCACATAATGTAAAGGTATATGCACAATTACAGCAAACTAGAATGGACACTGTTCTCTAGTATATCTCTTAGACTGTTCGTCTATCTACCTTAAGGCATTTCTGTTTGAGATAGTGTAATCTTTAGAGGAAGTTATGTACCAATCACAATAGCACACATTCACAATAGTAAATAGCAACTGAAAAAACCATTGCAATTATTTTAATTAAGTTTTGTGCAACAGAATAATAATCTCTTTCAATACAAAATTATCAAGATTTTTTTTTAAATTTTTCCTTTGTGTGCACTTATCTTTGTAGAGAAAATGACAGCATAATTTTTTAACAGCTTTGAAAAAGTTCTTGATAATCATGTTCTGTCTTTTCTTTATGTAAACTGTTAAGTAGTTACAGACAAATAACCCATTTCAACAGGAGTCATCTACATAAAATTATAATTGCTAAAAATAATCACAGCAGAAATGCAACTGGTTTTTTTTTGGATGAGACCAAACCTTGGAAATTGCAAGGTGATGAGTTCCTATTAAATTTAAGAGGTCCACGTTTTCAGTTATTAACTGTAATTTTGTCTGTTCATTAATGTAGAAGCAACTATTTTCTCTCTGCCTGGAACCTTTCTCATTACTATGAAATCCATTCTTACACGAAGACATTTTCCAAACAAAAGATATAAGGCCAAGTTCAGAATGCAGCTGAAATAATTTCTTCCAGATTTGAAGTCACTCTTTTGTGTCTCTATTAGGAGAGTAACATTACTTTTTCATTACTGTCATGCATTGCTCATTTCAGTCCTCCATTATTCTTAGGCTGTAGACTCTTATCTTACTGCCTTCTCCCCTTCATTAGCTGCCAATCATCCTATTTTATGTGGAGCCTAGATGTTCTTAAATGCCATAATTATCACAACTAGTCACTGAGTACCTCAACTGAAAAATTCAAGTGCATTTAGCTGAAATATCTTCTCTTTTTTTTGGTGACAAAAACACCGAATCTGAAGAAAGCTGTATTTAGTGATCATGGAAGTCTTTACAAAACACCTTCCATATTTACAAGGGCTTCCTATGCTCAGCTTTGCACCTGCTGTTGAAAGACTTTTCGTAACTTTGCAAAAGTCAATGGCATACTATGATTCATCTGTTACAAGCAAGTCCAGTATGTCCCAGGAAAAGGGACATATTGTGTATGTACCTATGCCTCTGAATGTTATTTCTTCCTGATGGCTCTTAAACCTGGGGTCAGATGTCTAAAAACCAGATTATGACCATTGTCTTCAAAGAGAGTAGAAATACCTGTTTTCACACAAAATAGCACTCTCTCCCGATAATTTTTCATCAATACCTTCCGATCAGAGACCTCAAAGATGCACTTGGACTTCTTTCCACCCCAAAAGAAATAAAAGGTTCAGTCAAGAAGAGCAAGTAAGAACAAAAGAATTGCAGCAAGAATATTATCAGTGATTAGGCAGTTGTCTTGGGAAAGGGCAAACCAGACTTTCAAAATCTGTTTCTGGCCTTGTGTCAGTGCAGCTCTTGGAGTAATAACACACCTAAATCATCTCCAGTGAAAGCTTACTGCTTATTGCCTCACCTTGAGGGTCTCAGACCCTTCAGGCACTGGCCAAATGAAAAATGGGATAGCCTACCTTCTGTGTAGAAGAGAGGTAAAACATTTCAAATCTTTCCTTAAAATGAATTGACACAGATTTTTACCAAAGGAGGACACAACTTCGTGGAGACAGGGTTCCACTACTTATTCCCAGCATCAAAGGATTTTCTCATGGCTGGTTTTCCTAGCTCTACTTCCCATGACAATGTGTAAGTACTCACCACAGGACTTAGATTTCACTGTGTGAAAGGTCTGTGCTACCTTTTTACAAGAATGAACAAAGGCCTCGAGCAGTGACTCTATTTAAAGGATCTTCTAAAAAGAGTCAGTATGTTCTAAACTTTTCCCAAAGTCAGTTTTCCAGGTGAGACCACAATTTAGGCTTGGTGATGTGGAGTCATGCTATTGGAAAGGTGTTGAATAACTTCAATCCAGAATGCAGGTTTATGAAGAAGTCCTAAAGAGCACTGACCAGATAGTATTTTAACTTATTATATCAAACTACATAACATTAAATCTCACAGAGAGCAGAAGATGTCTGTAAACACACAGAAATAGAAATACATACTTCTTTACGACCAATGTCTTATATCTGCCCATAGCTGCTCTCATATGTTTTTAGGTTTTTAACTCTATTTTTTCAACAATTCCCAATTCAGCCTGGCCATATATCATCTGAGAAAAAACATCATGGTCAATTGTTTAAGATCTCAGCTTCTGTTCCAGTGTTAAAGAAAGAACAGCATTTGTGAATGACAGCACGCTTTTAACACTGTTGAGAACACGGTGTACTAAACACTAGATGCAGAGGAGAGGACTTGTTTCTCTATTTTTTTCCCCAGAATTATCATAATGGGTTTGTATAGCACTAATCCACTTACAGATTTCCAGGCAATGTGAGCAAAACCTGTATGTCCCTGACCCCAGATGACAGCCAGCAGCAGCAGACTCTTCAGCATGGCACTCACTTTGCCTCAGAACTGGGTTTTCACAGCCAAAGGTAAGTTCCTAAAGTCCCTGAGTCTGATTTGCCCTATTCAAAGCCCACCGAAACTAGTAATGATGCTCACAGAACTTTCAGCAGAAATGCACTTTGCTTTTCCAAAAGGCCTTCTAGGAGAGAAATGCAAAATGTTTTTTCACTTGGACTTTCAAGGTATGTTTCACTTCAAAAGAAAGCAGTGAAGAGATTCTTATTTCTTAGCAAAGGTCCAGTGTTCAACAAATCCTATATTATCTACAACCTTCTGACAGCTTTAACAACTGAGTAATAAGAAACCACATCGTACTGCAAACATCAATACATACACACAGCTGCAGGTCGCTAATGAAATGTTACATTCTCAGCAATATTAAAAAAAATCAGAGTGAAGAAAATAAAAAATACATTAATCTGTATACTGAGTCACAATAGTGTGCAATTATCATATCAAGTTTTTTGACATGTTACTGCATATTTACTTCACTCCTGTATTTGGCAATTTTTTTTTAGAATTTTCATACATTGTTCTATTATGTCTCTGCGCTATTTTGTATGCATGGCATGTCTACACTCATCCACAAGCCCTTCCACAAGCCCTGCATTCTCTCCACTGGTGAAGTGGGTCTGCAAGAGTCAGTAGAATATTTCTTCTTTCATCATGTTGTTCTTCCACTTCACCATTATATTTTTGTTTTACAGTTATTTTTAACTGAGGGAATGATGAAGCCTAATATTGTATATCATGACAGAGCATTTTAGATTGTAGTGAAAAAATGTGCATATATGTCTATAAAAGCAGATCGTCAGGGCTGATCATATATCTGTTATACTTACATTTTTGTTCTGGAGATGCACTTGGAAAATCAATATGTACTTGGAAAAGGGGATCAACAAGGAGTCTGATCTGAAACCCACTAAATCTATGGGAAGACATCCATGGATTTCAAGGAGTTTTGAAATACAGTCTTTCATATGTTGTTCAGTCAGTTTTTAAAGCATAATCTGAGGGAACTGACATTTTACTCTTACAGAAACTTAAAATTTCTCCACATAAATTAAGATACAATGCATAAATAATTTAAAAACTTTGAAACTTTACTCAGCAGGAGGAATGCTAGGAAAAATGAAAAACAACAAATCTGTGCTTGCAAATTCATGCCACTTGGAAGGCCGATGATAAAAATTAAAACAAAACAAGTAAATTATGTTAAAGTAAGGTAAAAAAATAATTAACTTGAATTAAATTGAATTAATACAAGGATGCTGCTAAAAATCACTAAAAGTAATTTTTTACAAGAAGAAGCCCACACCCTCAAACCCTACCATAACACAGTATGGGAGAGACATGAAAAATCAACAAATCAACTGAACATCATCCAGATTATTGAGAACTTGATAGCCAAGAGACATGACAGATGGCTGAATAGCAATCATGCAGACATCTTTCTTCTTTTGTGAAGCAAAGTTTTTTCCAAATTTTCCCAAAGTGTAGTGAATTAATTTGCTGAATTAGTTTACCTCCTACATTTGGAAAATTCATAGCAAAGAAGGAAGAAAATCTTGCCAATTTCAGAGTATTCAGATATTTTAAAACAAGAGCCAGAATCTCAGAGTTTTTATTCCAACTCTGTAAATGGAGAAACTGAGGAACAGATGGATTGAGAGGGATTTTTGTGCACTGAGAAACTTCCCTTAAAATCAGTCAGTGGTGAACATGCATTTGGTGAAAACAAGATTGCACAGTAAAGCTGACAACTGGAATTAGAAATGTGATCTAACAGTTCCCACACCTTCATACTTCAGAATCCAGGTCAAAACAAACCTCTTTCCTCAAAATAAGAATCAGATATCTTTTCAGAGTCCATTCTCTGCTAATCCTTTCATGAGGTTTTATATCCCAGGAGAACACGCATCAAACTGTTTCTTAAAGGTAACAATTTTCTGACTTGCCCTTGCCAACGAAAAGTGAGATGGACCCAATTGTTGAGAAAGGAGGGCTAATGAATTGCACTTTACTTTGGGTAATTTCAGACATCTTTATGCAAATATGATGTGTTTTATTGGAGGACACCTGGTGTTTTCTGGTGTCTTTAGAAGGACTTTCACAGACCTGGCACATCCTGTCTCAGATGCTCAAATTTTTCCCATTTCCTGTGATTTTGGTTTTTTTCACCAAGATGTCAAGAATAAAGCAATCTATACACCTAGAACCATAACCACATTGTCTTAAGCTCCCCATGTAGCCCACACTGTGAGATGTCCAATACATAATACAGCTACACTATTTAGGTTGTTTAAAATATATCAACTCACTTTCTACTTACATTTCAAATTTTCTAAATAAAATGTTTCATTTTGGACTTGGTTAAGAATTTTTCTGTTGGAGGATTTGTTTTTTTTTTCTATATGTTAGAAATAGCTAGTAAGTCTTAGATCATTTGTTTTTAACAACATAAAAGATAGGTTGTTTTCAAAAATACATTATTGAGCTAGTGACTTATCCCACAGTTCTCAGACACTGGTTGCAAGGTAGAATAGATTATTCCCTGAAGGTCTACTGCACTGTTTACTGAAGGATCTCAGAAATACAATTTGAATTGGAAAACTAATATTTAAATAAATACAAGTAGGAAAGGTGAGCCAAGGCCTATATTTCATAATAAAAACCCATTTGATTATCTGATTTATTTATTTTTTTCAAATTCAGATCAAATATGATATTAATTTCAAAACTCAAGAAGGAAGACATGTCACTGAGAAAAATGATTTTCCATAAACAGTTTTGAACTAAACTAACTTGTGTTTTTGCATGCAAAATTTATGTGCTTTAGTAGATACATATCTTGGACTTAACTCTAACTTAATCAAGCAATTTATAGTCATGTCATATCTAGGGCTAACAAAAATGCAATTACATGAGAAATTAATAGCTTTACTACAACAGACAATTTTTAACCCTTCTAGACTCTAGCTTAGCATTATAGCCAAAAGTATATGGCATAATCTTTTTATGTGCTCACAGAAAATAATTTTTCCTGCCATGAACATCTTATTTTTCTGAGTTAATATATTGCCATTTTTTAAAATGTCCCTACTAAATAAGATTAGAAGTGAATGTCACAAATATGTAACATCTTTTTAGCACAATACAGTGTAGAGGAAGTATCACTGAGCCTCTCTGTTCTGTCTACATGATGGGAAGTGTGATAGAGAGCATAAGTTCTGTTTCCTCTAGCCTCTTCCTTCACTTTGAAGTGTTGAATGCAAGCCTGAAGAAAGCCTTTTTGGCCAGGGCATACAGAGCTGAATGCCAAGCTGTAGAGATGCCGAAATTATCTGAAAACAGTGAAGACTTCTGGAGATCATGGAGGAAACAAAACCGATAATATTTAGGACAAGCTCATATGCAAGCACTGAAATTTATCAGTAGTTTGAAAATATAAACAAAGGTGAGCTCATGAACGAATGACAATTCTGACAGAGCTGTTCCAATGCAAACCTGTTCTTTTTACATCAATACCAATGTAAATATAAATAACTCAGGCTGGAAGTTACTGTCACCACACTGATCTTAATCAGATTATGCAGAGGGCATTTTGGAGTCATAAGGCCTACGTAAGGATCGGAGTTGTCAGAGTAGTGGGGACAAAATAAAGGTGGAGATCTGAGTGCTTATTATTCTGCTAAGTTCAAGATAAAACAATAAACATCAGGGAAAAAGTTGTCTACTGGAACTAACAATGAAGGTAACTTTGAAACAAGTATATAGAAGACCAACATACTCTGGAA
Source organism: Climacteris rufus (assembly GCA_013398175.1). Taxonomy (NCBI): domain Eukaryota; kingdom Metazoa; phylum Chordata; class Aves; order Passeriformes; family Climacteridae; genus Climacteris; species Climacteris rufus. The sequence continues at coordinate 617,965 of VZRZ01004923.1, forward strand.
ATTGATTCATATTGATTTTATTACAAGTAATTGCATCCACGGAGGAGGTTGAGGACTATAGAAAATGCTTTTTTTACATTTTACAATAACACAATGCATTGGCAATAAAGTCTATAATTCACATTTGTGTCAAGGCTAATTTATTCATAGTAGGGGAAAGGAATAAAGCTGACAAACTGCAGCTTGCAAATACCACAGTATGTACCAGACATAACAAAGCATTTCCAAAGTCATCTAAGAATTTATATGAATATGCATTTGACATAGTAAATTTATTAGAAATTATTGCTGACTTTCCACAGTCAGCTTTAAAAGATAACTGGACAACATATTACTAGTCAGAAAATTTAATTTGAATCAGATAAATTAGCTACAAATTTAAATACATTTATTAAACAGAATTAAGTCTCAAAGAGATCAGCTTCATTCAAAATTAAAGTACATCAATATCATATGACACAATTTTCAAACTGAATTAAGCGAGTCCAAATTAAAGCTGTCTTAGTCCTAAGAAAAAGAAATCCCTGTACGTGTTCACTGTAATCTAAACAGTCCTTTTCTCAAGTCCATTTCTTAGTGTTATGTAGTTTATTCAGTGGGTTTACTTGAATTAACCCAGAAAGAATTTTAATAATGTATGAAAAATCTCAAGTCAGATTCAGTATTTTTTAACCAGGCCAAGCTCACAGAAACTTCATAAATCATAACAAAAGTCTTAAGGGATATTTGACTTACGATTTTCATTTTCCAGAGGATAAAAAATTATCAACTACTCCTCAGAGTAACAAATAAAACAAAGATTATTAACTAATACAGAAATTTACTGATTTAGAAACAGAAGCTTTAGTTTATGCAGCAGTTCTAGCAAGTATGTGTTTATGTATTATTGGTTAAAAAGAGGTGGGACACCCATATTTTCTGTGATAAGATATTCTACACTGGTTCTTCATCTGAATTTGCCCTATGGATTTATGTTTGTAGAATAATTACTTTTTGAATTCATTATCAGCTACACATTTTTTTCTTTGCAATTCCTTTTATAAAAAACAGATTAACTTCTTTCACTGGAGAACTTTGCCTTCCTTTTATTTACTGCTTTCTTTTTATAGGAGCACTTAAAGAGGCTCATCTAAGACACAAAACTGTCCAACTGAACTCTTTAAGGAAGATGGATTTTTGGTTCTCTTACATTATTGCACAACTAAAATGTCTGTTTACAGCACTTTATGTGAGATTAGAATCAACTGACTTGTAAATAAATACTTTTGCAAGCCACAAGAACAAACAACAAGCATACTCCTAAATGTGTCCCTCAAATGGGAGCTGAGAGAAATTTTCAAAGTTAAGTTGCAAATAAATTTAACATCAGTGACATTTCCTTTGTGTGTGAAAAAGAAGTAGTGAACAGAGCATGAAGCATCACTGCCAAATATTGCAAATTCAAAATCGAGTCTAGTCTCACACTGTTTAATCAGTTTTCTATCAAAAAATAATTATATTAAATAGTAATTCATATTTTTAAACCAAAATTCTTTAGGTTGTTTCCTCATGGAATGCCGTATAACTCTAATGTACATCCACTTTTAAAAGGTATGGATAATCCCAGGCTTTCAGTAGATTCAATATGAAGATGGATATTTTAAAAACTCTACCATCTCCCCCGCAGGCATCCCACAGCAGCTTGTAAACTCCTCTTATACTTACAAAATTTATATACAATTTTTAGTTTTCTTTTTAAAGTCCACTCCCACAGATAATGACTTCAACATCTCTCAGTGTTTCTTCTCTAATGTGGGAAAAACAAATTCATTCAACAATTTTATTTTGCAGAACTTCTGCCTAAAAGTATTCCCCGGATTTTCTCATATCACTCAGTGTTATAACCCTAGAACTTCCTTCAGGGTAGTTGCTTAGGGAGTTGTTTTGCAATCTAGATTTCATTAATGATGTGTATTTGGATATAGAAAGTGCTTGTGTAGATAAGTGTTTCATTTTGGTACACAAACTCAGCAAAATTCTGTTTAAAACATATCCTTTTTTTTTACATAAATTGTCTTCATAATTGAATACTGTATGAATAAAATTACAATGAGTCTGAAAATCTACCTTTTTTTTCTGCAAAGTATGAGCTTATTTATATCCATACTGTCACATGAAATGAAATTAATATTTTTCTATTACAAAAGAAAAGAAAGATATCATAGAAACACAGAATCATAGAATGATTTGAGTTGAAAGGGACCTTCAAGACCATCTGGTTCCAAGCCGCTTCCCGTGAGCAGAGACATCTTCCACTAGACCAGGCTACTCAAAGCCCCATCCAATCTGGCCTTGAACGCTTCCATCAATGGGGCATCCACAGCTTCTCTGGGCAACCTGTTCCAGGGCCTCACCACCCCCACAGTAAAGAATTTCTTCCTAATATCTAGTCTAAGCCTATTGTCTTTTAGTTTAAAGCTATTCCCCCTTGTTCTCTCACTTGCCCTTGTCAGAAGTCCCTTCTCAGCTCTCCCATAAACCCCTTTCTTCGTTCTCCCAGGAACTTTCTCTTCTCCAAGCTTAACAACCCCAACTGTCTCAGCTTGTCTCCATAGGACACAATTGTAAAATTGAAAAATCTAATATTTTCTCCCAGCAAAATTTACAGCATTCATGTCTAGGGTATTTTGGTAAACAAATTTCTAATGTGAAAGTCAAATTCCCTGTGTTGCACTGTACTCCATCATGAGGCGTAAAGCAGTACTTCAGCAATCCAGTCACGGTAACATGGATATCGTCGCTGCTGGTATGAGAGGGATCAGTATGTCATTAATACCTCTTTTAAAGGCCTTTCAATCATGTCCCTCTCTTGACATACCTGCAGAAGCATGTATCTCCCTTAGGAGTTAAACCATGGCATTTTTTTTTACACCTGGCAGCTGGAAGTTTTCACAATTATCTTGTACTTGGATCTGTCTTATCCTTAAGAAAGGAAAGCTTTTTTGCCTTGTCATGCCCTCCTTTCGAGAGTTCTTCCTCACAAAAAAACACAAAAATATATAAACACCTTGGTTGAGAAAGGCATGCTCATATTTTTCCTCTCTCATATTCATTTTTTTCATAAGATTATATTTTTACTTAGACCTTGATAAATGCATGTTTTCTCACCCACGATTTCTTGGTATTAATAAAAGGAACCACACAATTTAAAACATTTCATTTCATCAAAGTGCCAGCTGTTCTTACATACGTAATAATTGAAAATTGCCTAGGAAACCTTCCTAACTACACAAGACATGAGAAGCCCTCTGGTGATACTGGTCGGATGGCTTGCACATGATCACTTTCCTCTTTGGGCATAAGCAGCAGAGAGCCTTGAATGTGTGTGGTACACTGCCCTCACTTCAGCCTGTGTACACGAGCCAGCCAAGGCTAATGCTGGCCTGATGGGGTGTGCTTCTTTACGTTGCTCTTGCAGGCAAAGGAGGCAGATAGGTTTCTCCCACAGATAGGTGAGAGTGGCAAGGTCAAAATTTACACATATGGCCCTTCTGAACTGTTGCATGCACCTACAACATGTGGCAGAAATGCTTGCAGAGGAGCCAAAAACTTCAACAAAATTATGCAGTTTTGAAGATCTTTAAAAAAAGAGGAGTATGGTAAAGTAAACAACTTATAAGCATTTGGAAGAATAAACACCAGAAAGAGCCCTTGAGAAGATGTGTGTCTTATTGCATTTTAAACAAATATCAAGGTATGTAACTTGCCTGATAAATACACTGCAATTTGATTTCAGTAATTTATTAAATTAACAAAACTACATTTGTTTAGCTCAATTACCAAAATTGCATAAGTTGCTATGTTCTTTTCAAACACCAGCTCAGTCTCAAGCATGAATTACAGAGGATAATTTCAGTTGTGTTTCAAATGTTTTTGTACCACTGTCCAACACACAGAATTTGTGCTTCATAAGTTTTCTGAGCAGAATTAAGGTTATGCAAACACATCATTCACCATGTTTTCTCCCATCATGTGCTAGATATATCCTTGCACTTCTAGTAGTAATTGGATTACTTAGAAGAAAACCCTCAGATTTTAAATCATCAGATCTGTTTTCTAGGAACCCACTTATGCCCCCCCAACACTGAAGTACCCAATTCATGCAAGACTGTCATGTGTAGGAATGGGATTTTACACACATTTTCTTATGTGTCTCTCATATTAGGCTCACACTTCCAACCAGTCACCTTATGCCCTGGGTAGAGAGTTTCTGCTCCAACCTGCATATCATGGTCAGAACTGTACCAAGACAGTTTTATTTCAGTCAGCAAGAGGTGGTGCCATGTTAAGGTCTGGTTTATTAAGGTTATTTAGACATTTCTCTGCCCAAATTAAGGCGCAAATGAGATCATATGCCAGTGTCAATAGTATGGGTTTTATTGATAATAAAAATGGGAGAGAGAAAGAAGGTAAGAGAAAGAAATAGAAAAAGAGGTGGGGGGACAGAAAGATGACAGAGAAAGAAAATATCACCACTCTGTGGATCCCAACGATGTACTGTTGATCCTCTCCAGCAGGTCTTCTTGGTGGTGAGGGTCCCCTAAAAAGTATAGAGTTCCCTGGGTTAATATACTCTCCAGCCAGGTGGCAATGTCCAGGCATGTCCCCCTGGGGGACAGGGAGCAGTCTCTCACAGCACTCTGGATCTGTTGCGTCACATGCAGTCTCTGGTGCAAAGTCCCTGGGAGGCATTTTGGGGGGTCTTTGATGGATTATGACTCCCCCTCAGCTGCCTCTCATGTGAAAGTCAACCTGTGGGGTTGGGGGTTTCACAGCTGGGCCAGTTTGTAAAAGGGAGGATGGTTGTTCAGTGCTTTTGGGCAGAGGTTGTGCCACACACCCAAAAACCTCTTCCCCCCCTACACCTTGGTTGGGGGGTAGATCTGTGTAAACCTGGCTTCTGTGAGCTGTGTTCTCCCCCCACCCAAAACTCAGCCGGGGATGATCCTCAGCGCTGGCCTTTTGTGGATGCATACCTTTCCCTCAGCCTGAGATGACTGAACAATAGTGTTCCCTTTATCTAATCTCAGTAGTTTGGCTTACAGTCCAAAGTTCCAGTCAGGCTCCAGGGAGGGGTGGTAGTTGTGTCTTCTTTATACAGTTTTGCTATAAGAATATTTAAGGCATGAATTATTTCATTCTCTAACATGCCATTACAGCTGTGAAGCTACTTAAATCCTATAGACCATATTTATAAAGACATCTGAAAAAGCAGATATGTCTCCAGTGCCACCCAACTTCTTCAGGGAGTCAGCTGCCTTAGCATTTCCAAATTAATCTTGCTTGAAACTACCTTGCAAATTTTGACCTTCTGATTTCTTTGATCTTCCAACAAGTACCTATGACAGTGTCTGGGAGCAAGCTCCAGTTTTCCAAATGCTGGTTCAGAATACCTGCAGGACTGCCTTTCCACTCTTGGAGCTGTTGACTGAAGAGTTAGAAAGTAAGCTTTGTAAGGGAGAAAACATTACCAGCTTTTTTACTCTTTTTTTTCTTTCTTTTTTTTTTCTTTTTGTAAATGGCACAAGTATACTAATAGCTTCTGTTAAAAGAAAATTTGGAATCCACAGACAGTTTCCACCAATGCAAGTTTCCCTGTTTATCTTCACTTGTTGAAAGCACATTAACAATATGGTGTGAAACAGAGCTAGCATCTGCACATTCACTCATGCCCAACACCCTGAGCTTTGGTATGTGACACGTGGAAACATGAATTCATACACGACCAAGCCTCAGATCAATCAAAGCACTGCCTACATGAACTCTTGTTAACAAAGCAGAGAGTAAGGAAACAAAGAGCTGTAAAAAGAGGATAACTCTTTTCAACTGAAAGCAGCTGCTCAGGCTGCCTGAAAATCAAGAATTCAATTTGTAGCAAGAAAACTGAGACCACTTGAAAATGTTCAGGGAACTACAGAAAAATCTTCAAACACAAACCTGAAAAGCCTCCCACGCTTGGAGAGACACTGGATGCAGTTGATTCCTTCTTGAATTCCTCCTCCAGCAGAGCTGTATCCCACTTTTTTGTAGTGCTATGTCATGGCCTTTCTCCTGCTTATACCAGACGTGACCTTGGGTATTGAAGTCTAACACAGTACGTCTGACACTACCTGGGCAGGGCCCACTTTCCCAGGAACACAGCTGAAAGGCTGTGTCTTGCCTGCACAGCCTCCTACAATAACATAGGTTGTCTCAAGCCCTCCATGCAGGCCATCTCTATCACGGCATGAGCCATTCCTGGGTCTCACATCTATCCAAAAGTGAGATCTGTACAACGAAAAGTGACTGCCAAAAGATTTTGTTTTGACCAGGGATGAAGCCACTTTCTACAATATGGAAGATTCATGTTACAGTCCCTGAACACCCCTTTTCAGCCATACTGAACTCTGTCTTCTCTTCTTACTCACCCCAGTAACCATGAAGCACCTGAACTGCAGCCCTTCTGGAGGCTGTTGTATTTGTCTTCACTAAAAATTCTACCTTTGCCTAAGAAACCTCCCTTAGAAAAGTTTTATTAGAGCAAAGACATTGACAAAGAATTTCAGTTTTGACAAAATGATACTTCCCAGTGATGAGTACAGCTCTTACAATTGCATCCTAGGGCATCATTTTATGCTAATTGCTAGGATGTAGTGACTTTGTTTGCTGTTTATAAAAGTAAAATCATATGCAAGAACTCATTCTGTCAGCTGTCAAAATTAGAAATAATCTAGATTTCACTGAAGAAAGTTTCTAGCAAGCTGTCAACCAGAAAATTGAAAATCAGAAAGAGAACATTTATCAGATGTGAAAAACAAGTGTAACATTTAAGCATGCTTAATGCAAGGCTTGGTTTCACTGCATACAGCTCATCTGTACAGAGCAGAAACAAACAGAAATGTGCAACTGTTGAGAGAGAAGGAAGGGGAGAGATTAGCTGACAAGGTGGAGAGTGCTGTGGGAATTTGCAGGAAGGTCTAAATCTTCCAGTTTAACTTGTTTATTAAGTTGGAAAATTCTTTGTATAGCTTCCAATAGAAGACCTTTCTTATCAGCCCTTTTTTGCATACCTACAAGGAAATTCACCTTACACTTGTTACACAAGTGTATTTGTCTCCACTGAGGACAATGAAGAATGTTGAACAAAAACCACAAAGGTTTGTAGGACTCACCACATCAAATTGGAGTGTTTCTCTAGCGAGATCAGAGTCTTTCTACCGCAAAGGCAGTGACAAATGACTCTGCAGAGGGGAAAAACACCACACTTCTGAACCCATCGTACATATCAAACATCACAGATAACCTCTTAATTTCTTTCAGATGTTGAATGCCAGATGCATTTTGAAGCATGACACGAGATAATTTTCTAGCATAGGTAACTACAGCAAAAACGTGTACGGAGCAAAACAGATATAAAGAGCCTTCACATTGAGAGCATGGGACATTAGGAATATATGCAAGGTTTACAAAAATCCAGATGAAAGCAATCTAAGACCACTTAAAGAAAAATTCCTTTATTCCTATATGAATCTTTCTTTAATGTCATAGAAACACAGAATGACAGAATGGTTTGGGTTGGAAGGAACCTTAAGATCATCCAGTTCCAATTCCTCTGCAATGGCTAGGATGCTTTCCACTATCCCAGGTTGCTCAAGGCCCCATCCAACTTGGCCTTGTATGCTTTCAGGGGTGGGATATCCATAGCTTCTCTTAACAACCTGTTCCATTGCCTCTCCACCCTCACGGAAAATTTCTTCCCAATACCTAATCTAAACCTACTCTCTTTCAGTTTAAAGCCATTTCCCCTTGCCCTGGCACTACATTTCCATGTTAAAAGTCCCTCTCCAGCTTTCCTGTAGTCTCCCTTTACCTACTGGAAGGCTGCCCCAGAGTCTTCTCCATGCTGAACAGACCTAACTTGCTCAGCTTGTCCTCATAGGAGACCTGCTCCAGCCCCCTGATCATCATTATGGCTCTCCTCTGGAGTTGCTCCAGCAGATCCACATCCTTCTTATATTGGGAACCGCAGAGTGGGATGCAGCAGTCCAGCTGGGGGAGAGGGGAAAGTCACTCTCCAGAGGAGGAAAATCATCTCCCTCAGCCCGCTGAACACACTCCTTTTGATGCAGCCCTGGGTAAAGTTGGCTTTCTGGACTGCAAGCGGAGCCAGGAACTAAGGAGGGAAGCATCTGGCAAAATCATACCAGACTAACACCATAAAGCAGGATTTTCCTAAGTAGTGCATTTATTTTGAAGTTTGGGTGTTATTTGTGGAAAACACCAACAGGGGAAAGACTGGTTATCTCACCCTACTAAAATCTGTGCTCTTCTCTGTGCTTGCAAATAGTATTGTGAATGCTCAGAAGCTAGATTGAATGGTTTTCAGATGTATCTTTAAAGAGACAGGCAATAATGAGGTTTCCAAAGACACATGAGGTATGGATTCCTCTTCTCAGAGGCTGGGTACCAGCATGTCAGGACACTAGGAAGATGCAATTTTTTTCCCAGAAAATAAGAAAAAAAGATTGTGTTACCCTATCCTCTTTTTTTCACCTCCATCCATCATAATGTTTTTCTGAAAGGAAATCCGTATTCAGATCAGGTCTATTAAAAAACAAGGCTACTTTCTCTAGCTCCCAACTCCCTCTGTACTAAGTAGCAAATTTCCATTTTCCTCCATTTATTAAAGCAATGACTCAGAGGGTTATTGAAAGGCTGAAACACCCAGGATGTGTGAAATGTTCATATCAAGACACAAGACAGCTCAAAAATTCATAAGAAGTTGCTAATATCTTAGTAATCCATAAATACTTTTCTCACTGATAGATTTTGGCCCCTATTTCTGTTTGTGGGAGCAAGGAAACTAATTTCACAATGCTCATGTCATGAAGACCTCTTTCCCCAAGCAATCACTTTAAAACAATTACTCTCTAGTCCCTGCCCGAGTTTTTTTCAAGACTTCAAGAGTAATAAAAGTAGGTGGTAGAGATAAAATGGGACATTTTGCATTTTCTTCTGGAAAAAGACTCTAGCAAATAGTAGATATGCATTAACATGAGAGACATTAAAAGTCTATGGCCTGTCCTTATCTTTCCTATATTATCTTCTGGCATGGTATATGCTCCCAAACACACAGTGCCTTAGCTGGCAGACACGCAGGTGTTGCCCACAAGATGGACCCTGGCTGGACACCAAGTGCCCACACAAGCTGCTCTATCACTCCCCTCCTCAGCTGGGCAGGGCAGATAAAATATAACCAAAGGCTGGTGCATCAAGATAAGGACAGAGAGAGATCACTCAGCAATTTCATCATGGAAAAAACAGACTCAACTCAGGGGAACTAATTTTGTTACCAACTAAATCTGAGAAATAAAACCAAATCTTAGAACACTTTTTCCTACTCTTCCCTTCTTCCGGGTCTCAACTTCACTCCCAGCTTTTTTCTGCCTCATCCACGCACAATGGCACAGAGGTACAGGGATTGAGGGCTGTGGTCAGTTCATCACATGTTTCTGCAACTCCTTCCCCCTCAGAGGTAGGGCTCCTCACACTCTTCCCTTGCTCCAGTGTGGGGTTCTTCCCACAGGAGACAGTCCTCCATGAACTTTTGCAATGAGTCCTTCCCACAGAATGCAGTTCTTTATAAACTGTTCAAATGTGAGCTTCTCATAGCGTTGCATCTCCTCTCAGGAAATTCCAGAGGCACTTCCACCATATCTGAGGAGGTCAGCCTTGGGCGGTGGCAAGTCCATCTTGGAGCCAGCTGGCATTGGCTCTGTTGGACAAGGGAGGAAACTTCTGGCAGCTTCTCAAGGAAGACACCCCTGTAGACCTCTGCTCTCAAAACTTGACCACGTAAACCCATCACATATCCCCATCTATATCAGTATTTTATCTGGAAGGAGCTAAAATCTCTTAAAATTCATCTACATTAAATTATGTGGCTTTACCCTTAAATGAAGAGTTCTATTCACTTCTCTCAATAACTAAATAGCTTGCTGCATTTCTTCAGCAGGAAAGAAATTTCTACTCATTGTATGTGTTTTGTAAAACATCTTAGGATCTCTCCAAATGAAAAGGGCTATAAAAAGATACTGTTTGTTTATTTTAATTTATTTGTAAGCTTTGTGCTTTTTTGACAGACAAAATGCTTTCTACAGGACAGCATAATGCTTGTCCAATTTTTAAGCCATATAAATGAGAAATATTATTCTATAAAACCTTTCTACCTTTTCCTATACCAATTAAGAAACAAACAAAAATGTCTGTACAACAATACATATTGTACAGTGTTTGTATGAGGGAACCTATTTTGATACATTACATATAAGTCATATGTAGGATTCAAATTTTGTTTGCTCCTGGCCAGAACTGGTATGAAGATTTAAGCATATAAGTAAGGACACTTTACCCGGAGCTCTCGAGGCTGCTGCAGTGTCTTATATGTGACAGAAATCCCTGCCAGGACAAGTTGCAGTGGTTTTGCAACTCTCCCAAAGCACAGAGTTCCTGCTACCGCAGACGACCTGTTTCTGCTGGCTCCTCTGGAAATGAGAATTACCTCAGGTGTGGTGTTCAGGAGTCAGCGAGAATGAAAGCTACAGAGGGCTCTTCTCTGGGATAATTGCCTTTTTATTGTAAATCCAGTGTTGGGTTGTGAGGGTCCAGGGAGGGAATCAGGAGACACCCAGGTGGCTGGATTAACCCAGGAGAAAAAGAGAGCAAGGAAGTTCTGCAGGGGTCTTTTAAAGGGAGGTGGGACCAAGGGACACCCAATGGGAAGACGCATGGTTCAAAGTGACCAGTGGAGAGCAGGGGAAGAGAGACCCCTCCAGGACATGACCATATAGAGTCTTCCAGGGCATAACCTTATATGGAAGCTGAGGTTGGGGATATAGGTGACATAAGGGAAATATGGGGTTTCACCAAGCTCAGGCGGAGAGTTCAGGTATTGGAGGGAGAAGGTTCAGAGGGCATTGCTCTGGGTGTCTTCCCACCAATCCTGAAGCTCAACAGCAGCAGCTTCTGCCAAGTACACTGCTACATATAAATTCATAAAAAGAGTTCTATATTACTCATCTAATGAGATTTGAGATGCAGCAGTGATGTTCTTGGGGTTATCATTAGGTCTATGTGACTTAGCTGTATTTTATTTCTGTTTAAAATTCATCTATCAGAGCAAAATCAGACGTGGTTTCTGTCACACAGAGAGCAATTACTTTCAGTACAAGGCCTGTGGAGAGAAAGGTCTTCTGTTCTTTAACAAATGGGTAGAATATGGCATGGAATTTTTTACTCCAGCAGCATAATTTCTTGCCCAGCTGTCATTTAACACTACAGAAACCTGCAGGCATCTATGTGTTCCTGAAGCTTTCCACATGTTCCTGTGCCAAACCCAAGCAATTCCTTACTTTGCTCATTCTTTTGTCTGAGAGTTGTGGCTTGGAAACCTCTTCCACATGACCCTTGGGCTTCAACATCAAGTGCAGTTGCAGCTGACGCCAACTGGTGTTCAAACAGGTAAAAATAACACTGTAGTAAAAGCATTAACTCAGGGACAAAGCACTATATATACACTATGCTCAAATCCTGGTCTGAGTTCTGCTGCATAAGGTTCAAATTTGTATTGATTGCTCAGCTGAAAGCACCCTGAAAATGCACATGGAAACTCCTCTGTATTGCAGAAGATTTGTTGAACTTGGAAACTGCAGTTTTATATGGAAAAGCTTCTGTTTTCCACTGTATAAGACCAAATGCAGCCCATGGCCACAACTGAAGTGTTCTCCTGGGACAAGAAAGACTTCTGCTCATCCCCTGATACAGAGACAGTACAAGCTTTTATTTTCATTAAGTGAATGAAATTACTCCAATGTCTCATTCTGTGAAGAAAATTATTATTTTCATAACATTTTATGTGATCCCACTATCATTATTATTACACCTCACTTTTATGGCTGCCACACCGAGGAATTAGTTTGTATGTACGCCTGGGTTATAGCACAATCAGCACAACAAAACACTTTTAAAATGCACAAATACAAACACAATTGAGAATCCTCTACAAGGTGCAGTAGAGTGGCTAAATGCCACTTTGTCCTGTCAGATCAAAAAAGAGAAATGCTATACCAGAGAGCACTGTATGTGCATACTTATATATGGGGTAGAATTGTAACACCTGACAGCTCCCATAAGGCCAAAGTACTCTATTTTAATGTGATTCATATAGCTGGAGGTAATGTATGAGTTTTAGGCACATATAGGAGTTGCTAAGATGGAAGAAAACAAAAAAAAAAAAAGAAGAAAAATGTAGTGTGCATTTACAGATAATAGTTTTATGCCTGCATAATTTCTAAGTCTTTTTTTTCTTTGAAGAAGACAGGAGCTCAAGCAGGACCTGAAAGAAGAGGGAGGCATGATAGACTAGGCAAGCCTAATTTCTATATAGGAGCTGTCCCACCCTAGACACTTCTTGCACCATGACACAAACCAGAGATAAGCAATATCACCAGACTAAGGAAAACAGTGCTCCAAGAGCATGAATTATCAGCTTACCTGCTACAAATGGAAGCATATTAATTCTAGTTTTCAGCTGAGTAGAGGCATTTTTGAATTAGGGCGGTTTTGACCATAAAAAATTATTCTTCAGGGAAGGCAGCGGGAGGTACATATCCCTATGTCATGGTTTGAGCTCTGGCTAAACACCAAAGCCCCCACAAAAGCCACTCTCTCCCCTCTGCACTGGACAGAGGAGAGGAATTTTTTCCAAGGTGAGATAAGGATACTGAGAGAGAAAAACCCCTCTAATTAAAGCAGGCTAAAACAGGCTCAAAACTTAAAAGTGATAAGTGAATTTATTACAGAGTTAAAGGAGTTAAGGGGGGGGAGGGAGGGGAGG
>VZRZ01004923.1:631167-650023 GCA_013398175.1 Climacteris rufus
CCTCAGGGTGCAGGGGAACACTGCATTGGTACAGTGCTTACCACAGGCTGCGGAAATGTCTCTTAACTTCGATGTTTGAAGCACCTCCTCCCTCTCTTTCTTCTTCTTGGCTGACTTTACTGGTGTCCGTATCTGTTGTTTCTTCTACGTGCTGTACTCCTTCCTCTCTGCCTATCTACATCTACTGGCGCGCGCGTGTACTACTGTGACTCCTTCTTAAATAGGTTGTCAGAGAGGCGTTACCTTCTTCTCTAATTGGTCCAGCTATGGCTTGCAGCATGTCCATATTCAGAGCCATCAAGGACAGGCCCTGGCTGGACAGCTGTGGAAGCTTCTGGCAGCTTTTCACAGGAGCCATTTTTCTGGCCCCTACCACACCCAAAAAGCCGGACCCCCTGTCAAACCACCACATCCTAAAATGCATCCTGCCATTCCTGGGGCTAATTAATAGTGGTTTTGCCAAGTACATTACAACTTCACAGTAAAAGGGTATTTTCACAGTCCAATCAAATATTTGTCCAACAGATGCAGACTTTCAAAGCTGTGTTTCAGATTTCTAGAAACAGAAGATAAATACAGTCAACAGGGTTTTTTTGCCCATACTAAGCATTAACTAAACAGCAAGGTTTAGCTGCAGGTCTATCACCAGACTGCCTTCGTGACTGCTTCCTGGTGTTGCTTTCGGAAAACCTTTTTGTACAGGACAGTATTTTAAAAATGGTAATGGCTGTTTTGGAGACAGACATGTAGGTATTTGCTTTGATGAGAGACAGTCTGGAAGGAAATGCATCAGCAGTAATAGGTACTGTTCTTCCAAGACATGATGGCCTTTGCCAAGAAAGTCTGCAGCATTTCGGAGAAGTTTCCAAACCCTCTTTTTACCTTGCACCTTTTTCCCACTGTACCAAATCTTTCATATTTCAGTACCCATCTTGTTTACTTTATCTCCATACTCTGAGGACCTCTATATAGTTTGTGTTTTCAATCCTTTTAGAACATAATTCAGCTAATTTGAAGAGAAATAGGTTGTTTTATAATACATATGTAATTGGGATTTATCAACTAAAAGCAAAAAGAGGTCTTGTACACCCATACACAGTTATACACATGTTTACACACCTTATTTCTCATGTCTCCTAGCTTTTACACGCTTTTCCTAAGCAACTGCTGTCACTGTCAATATAATTTTCTCATACAATGTACCCACTATCAAGTCTTCACACCATTAAATCACTAATAGACACTAATAGCTGCAGGAGATTTACTACAGGGTTTGCTGCAACTTTGCAGTGGAGTACAAAGCAGCAGATATTTTTGGTATTCCTTATAGCAGGGAAGAAGCAACCTAGATCCCTACACCCATCAGTCTGCCCCAGGGCTTGTTTACTTATGAAGGAGGTGGGTATTCCCCTTCTGATGGTCTCTAAGCCAATCTGAGATGCTGCCATTGGTATAAACAAATTTGGGAACTGAATAAGAGAGCTTGTATTTGCTGCCAAGTAGAAATCAACATAGGAGGGAAAGAAAGCAGTCTGAACAGGCTGGTAACTTCCATGATTATTTTCCATTAGTGGTTGTCCTGGTTTCAGCTGGGTTAGAGTTAATTTTCTTCCTAGCAGCTGGTACAGTGCTGTGTTTTGGATTTTGTAAGAGAATATGCTGATAACACATTGATGGTTTATCTGTTGCTAAGCAGGGCTTACCCCAAGTCAAGGACTTTTCAGTTTCCCAGGCTCTGCCAGCGAGCAGGTGAACAAGAAGCCAGGAGGGAGCACAGCCAGAACAGCTGACTCAATCTGGCCAAATGGATATTCCATACCATAAAATGTTATGCCTAGTATATAAACAGGGAAAGTTGACCAGGAGGAGCCAGCCACTGCACAGGGTTGGGGCTGGACATCGGTCAGAGGGTGATGAGAGATTGTATTGGGCATCAGTTGTCCGTCTTGAGTTTTATTTTTCTCTCTCTTCTTTTTGTTACTGTTGCTATTGCTATTAATACTAATAACTATTGTTAGTATTACTATATTAAGTATTACTATTATTATATTTCACTTTGTTTCCATTATTAAACTCTTCTTATCTTGACCCATTAGTTTGTTGGAGAGGCAGGGATAGGCAGTGAGAAAGCAACTGCATAGTTCCTTACCTGAAGTTATCTGAAGAGGCAGGCAAAGCCTGTTGCTTTCTGGACAGCTACAAAACAGCCCTGCCACCACAGCTAATAATTTATGAAGAAAGATGCATTTATACATCTGAATTATGAGAACTGTTGTGTATTGGCTCAGAATTTTACACTTCAGAAAAGAATAATTCTTTCCTTGCTAGCAAAGCAGGGAAACTCAGAGCCCAAAAGCTAACATGAGCAGAAGATTCTGAAGCTAGTGCTGAATTCTAAGCTTTCTTATCAGTTGCCTCAAAGCCCTGATCTAACCCCAAGGCCATGCTTAAAACAATCAAATTGCCAGTTAGGAGGCAGCAGGGGTAACGTCCCCATAATTTCTCATTTGGGCTGAAAACACGGTAAATCATACAGAGAAAAAGCTAACAACAGGCTTTCTGAGAAAGCTTCAGCCTTAGCATTTTCCAACCACAATTAAAAAAAGCACCTCTTGAGATACTGTCATTCAATATGGTACCAAGTAATGCTGAGCAAAATATCCTGCTATCTGTATGTGGTAAAAAACACCACAGGAAAGCTGTTTATTTTCCCAGTTACATTATTATCAGTCCCATGAATAATTTGTGACAAATATTTATATTGATTTTGAAGATGTGGACAAAAATGTGCCTTTTGAAAATAGGATTATTTTTTCAATTATCCCCATGTCACACATGCAAAGTACCGTTGCAGATACTGAAGAGGAAAACAGAGGAAAACAGGTTTTACCTCTTTTATATTTCACAATTAGATATTTTTCTACATAATAAAGCACTGTCATTACGCTAACAAGATTTTTAAAAGTTGTATAGAATACAATGTAGTACAGAATACAAGCATATAAGGAAAACATTATTATATGTTTAAATCAGATAGTTGGTCAAACATTCCTGTGTTTCTTTATTCCTCCCAATATACTTTACGAAAATGTCCCTCTTTCTGTAGCCTTTAAAATAGCATTTCTTTGATATCCAGCAGGTACAGAATGCCTTGGCACATACACCAAACTACATAATCAACTACTCCTTTCCTAGGAAATACTTCTCATTTTAAATTCCATGCCGTCTTTTCATACCCAGACAGACAGACAGATAGTATCTACTCAGGGAAGTCTTCTCCTCCCCACATTTTCCTCACATTCTTCTGCCAGTGGCTGCTATCACACACCTGGCAGCCAGATCTTTTCTCTGGGGTATAGAGGCAACGCAAAGATGATATTTAATGAGCAAATTCACTGATTTCTGAGAAATTCTGAAGCTTTCCATTTAGTTCCAAATCAAGACAAGAAGTCAAACTTCCAGGATTATCCAAAAAAAAACCACAAAAAAAGCCAAAATACTTTGATTCAGTCAGTTGAAATATATTTCAGTCTATCACTGACAATGAATAGATGTACTCACTATATTGTACTACACACCTGTAAGAGACAGTTAAAAATCATCCAGGCAAAATTAATTTTTAATTTGACAGATTAGGTAACTTATCACAAACTCAATCAATTTTGTTGAATCTACATTTTTTTTTCTGAAGAAAAAACCTCACTGGGATAAAATCCAGCTGGATTTATTATTATTACGTTCTATTAAGAATTGATAAGCAATTAGGAAAAAAAAATCCCATCACAATCTCCCTGTCTTCTTTGCAAGGACTACATTAATTTACCAGCACTAAGAGAAAGGCTGGCTCAAGTCAGTGTGCTTTCCCTTTGTCTTTCATAAGACAAAAATTCCATTTTCAATTTTCCTCTGAATTTCTCAGCATGTGGAGATATTTCTCATTCACTAAACTTGGAGGTTCTCAGCATCTGAGCATCATTTCTCTGTCATCTGCTGGTCTGCACTGAACCAGAACGCTAGCTGTATTTTCCACATAAAAGATTTCCAAATGAAAAGGAGTAGGAAACACAGAAAGTGACATATTAATTATCCACATTGGTTGATCAGAATTTAACCCCACATAGAGGTCCATGACCATATTTTTGCAATATTGAATTTTTGGAACCTCAAGAAAGGAAGGGAGGTTAGAGTGGCTGCAGCAAGTACAGCTGATTCCCAAGCTGCCTGCATGTGTCTGCTCCATGTTGCCTTTCTCCAGGACCCATGGCACAGCACAGCCTGTCCCTGCTGCTCCATTCCCCACCCAGCACTACAACGCCTGGGCCAGGCAGCTCCCACCATGCCTTCACCTCTCACTGCCTCCCAGAGCCTACACAAGAGCAAAGGCAAGTCATTCACCTGGAGTTACATAGAAAGTAAACTGCTTTACAATGGGAATTTGATCATCTAGAAGCAGATTACATGAGCAAAACCATGGTATTATTTCTAATATACTTTCTCATGTGTTAAATATATCTTGGCCAGTTTTCTTCCATTGTTCAATGGACAATGACAAGAAAACTTCTGAGACACCTTTATGCTGCACCAAGACCAATATGGCTGTTAATGTTCCATGACAGAAATAAACCTTTAGAACATGTTCTTATATCTTTTTTCAAGTCTAATTGTTAGGATGTTATATTTTCCTCCCACTATGTCAGAGATGATGATTGCTTACTAAAAACATAAACCCTGAAAAAATATTATTAGAAACTTCATTGATTTTTCATTACAGTGCAGAGCATTGCACATCATGTGTAGAACAATAACTCTCTTGAAACACAGATATACATATGCAAATGGTAATTCATAAACAAGAACACAGGTCATTTTGAATTAAAATAGTTCAATTCTAATTCAACTAGAGTCTAGTTCCCATTTCACCTGCTCTCAACTTAATAAATGCCTTGGATTTTCAACTTTTACCTTAAACATTCTCATTTTGTGGCCAGTTAAAGACCGGAACTTAATTTAGAAAGGTGCATGCATGTTAAAAAAAAAAAAAAAAAAAGGCGAGACAGAATAGGAATTGAAATGCACTCATCAGTTGTGTGAGCATCATTCATTTCCTGAGGTAAAGGAAGCATCCTGAGATCAGCTGTTCATTCATCATGTAGAAAAAATCAGTAAGTGCTAGATTTAACCAGAAAGGGTTATCTTGACTATTACAACAACAAAGATGACTGCATTAGAGAAGCTAGTTCTCAAGTACCACACTCTACAGCCTGAATCTCACAGCTCTGCTTTGTAAAGCAGTGCCACAGAAAGGTTGTGAACACCTTTGACAGTTCATGACTGGTTTGATACTGCAAGATGATTGTAGAAGTACTTAATTTATCAACCTGATATCAAAAATATTTGGCATACATGACTGCATTAGCAATAAAGTATGTGGAACTTCTGCAGAAGGCTGAATTTCTACAGTACTTCCACAGGAATTGAACTGCCAGCTACAAGAAAAAAGTCTCATGATTTATACTGGTGTGCATAAAGTATTTTTGGTCTGATAGGACCAAATCAGATTGTGTTTCTGGGAAAATTTTCCATGCAATGAAGGCACTCACTCACTATTTTGTACAAAGAACAAAATTAGCAAGAAGTTGTATGGTGACCAGATCTGTTCAGTGAAGATAATGAGAGCATTCCTCCAAATTTCAGCAACAACAGTAGTGGGTGTAGTAATATATAACATTAAGAAGACAAAAGATTACAGATGGAAAGGTGGGCTCCATTTTGCCATAAACTTACCTTCAGCAAGCTAGTAACTTGTGCAGCTGTGCCTTGACATCCCCATCTTCACAGGAAAAGAGAAAATTACTGAATTCATAGGACGGCATCAAAGAAAATGTATCAGCCTCAATAAAATGGGAATTTTTCAGTCAAATACCATTAAAGCATCCAGTAATATTTAATTTCTTTTGTATCAGTCCAGTTAGTTCATGTGCTACTTCATTAGTTTCTAATTTATCAAATATTTATTCCAGTCTGCTTACAAATTATCCAGGAAAACAAGTTACACATGAGAGTGTTTCCTCCATGTCATCAATTTCGTAACAAGTGAAACATTTGAAGTTTTCTAGCCTTTTTGTTCAATATACATTCTGAAAATGTGTATTATATTATTGAGACTCAATAAAAAAGCAATCACCTTGGAAAATCACACATAGAAAACATTATACATGGGTGATTAAACATGTGCTACCAGTTCTCCTTAAATCCCAATATTTTTAAATGCCAAAAGGCTTTACCATACACAGACACAATAAAATCACTTTGGTGTGTAGGTAGATCATGCTTAAATTGAATTTTCACAACACAGACAAGAGTTACAGATATATTAATTGAGGACAATATTGATTATAGCTCTGGCATTGCTCAACAGAAACCTAAACACTCTTCAATGTAAAACAGTTCAAGTTGTCAAACTACATAGTTTAGAAGCAATCACTTCTGGGGCAGAAGTTTCTAGTATGACAGTTTTATGACCAAATGTTGCTTAATACAATGTTCAGTATTGTAAAAAGAGCCAGAACTTTTCTTATCCACAATCACCTGGTGCAACACTATCTCTTCACTCCTCAATCGTGTGTTTTAGTGCTGGCTCAAGGATAACAAACATGGTGCCAAAACTTAACCATCAGCCAGGTCCTTTTCATTTGAGCTTATTTCCAGGAGGTTCTTGTTTATTGATAACAAACTTGCATTAGTTCAGTCTCCTAGGATTTCTGAAACTTTCCAGAAACGTCTGTCTGGGTGAGTCGAGTTCAAACTGCAGTGGTAATCTGTGTCAGTCCCAGGTCGTTGGACTCCTCTCTCTCGTGAGGACAATAAGATGACATTTCCACGACTAGTCATACAGGTTTGTTTGCCCCACCTGCTTCCCTCATATAAGCTGGGTCTTGCACGGTGTTTCTGACTCTGCTGGTGCTCTGCCTGTCCATCCTCATCTTAAAGGGAAAGCAGAAGTCCTTGAAACATCTCTTGAAGTTTTCATCCAAAAACGCATAGAGGATTGGATTGAGGCTGCTGTTGGTGTAACCCAAAGCAATGCAGAAGTAATAGCTGGATATGGCAGCAGTACTGTGGGACACATCCCCTAACGCTTCAACCAGCACAAAAATGTGGATAGGAGTCCAACAGATAATAAAAACTGCCACAACCACAAGAACCAACCTGGTGATGCGACGCAGGTTTCGATCTTTTTCTCGAGAGCCTGAGAGAAGCCGTACGCTTTTCAGGCGCAGGATCATCAGAGTATAGCAAACAATTATAATGAGAACTGGGATAACAAATGCAAAGACAAAGACACAGATTTTCATGAAGATGTCCCACCACACATAATCTCTGTCTGGAAACTGCAAGGAGCATTCAGTGCTAGCAGTATCTAGGAATGAAGGAAGCAAGAAGAAAATAGCTTTATTATTAGATATTTTAAACCTTCTTAATTACCAAAGCATAAGCTAGGAACAGTAATTATCATGAAATGTGATATTAATAGATGGAGTTGTCATTAAATAGCTCCAAGGAAACTTTCAGTTACCATTGAAACTGCTTTTATGCCGCTATGTCTAGAAATAACTGAGTTTTGGGGTTTTTTAAATGCACAATATTGTATGAAATTTCCTTCCCATGGGAGGATTTTAAAAAGCAGAGCACAAAAACAAACATTTGTAAAGCTGTTCCCACTTGAATCACACTGAGATTTAAAGCCAGAATGAGTACCATGTTCAGTGAAGTAGAAATCTCACCATTATTACAAAACTACATATATTTTTGTCTGTGGGTGGAGACAGAGTTTTGATAATATGAATAGTGGAAGCTGAAGGAGGTTTTGATAGTAGGAAAATTTTGCCAATATATGACAATTGTGTAATAATCTTTTCCCATGTGCCTTTTTCAGCACAAATAGAATACACATAAGTGCTTACATTCAGAAATACTCCTGACAACAGCTTCTTTTCTATTAAATAGAAGCAAATAAACTATGTGTGTGCATGGCATCAAATGGAAGCTACTCTTTTTTGCAGATCATGCCCTTGGAAATGCAGTCTGTGCAGAGACTGCAGCATGTGGGCCACAGAAACCAGCTCACTCCCTTTCCAACTGCCCTTCCCAGGATTCAGAGCCACAGGCTGTCATCTGAATATATGTTACAGATCTATTTCATCTGACAGAAGGTGGATAAGAAATGAAATATTTGAGGTTTCATTTGCTGACCTCATTGAAGCTTTCCAGCATATAAAACAAATGGAAAAACAAGTAATAAGATAAATGAAAAGGCATGAGAAGGGTGAAATTTACAACTACTATCAGCAGTTCAACTCTGCTGAAGATAAGTCAGAATAACACAGGGATTTTTCACTCTGAATCATAGCTTAGATTTTATCCTGTAAAATACTGCATTGTTCTTTGGATTTTTTATCATTTTCCCTACTGAATTTGTCATTTCTGTACAAATTATTACATATTGTCTTTCACTGAATCAGATCTAAGTGTAGAATGATTCAATGTACTCTTGCACATCACTTTTTCATATCTGTCTCCATCAGGACAAGTCAGGAAAAAAGTCAGGCCACATTTCCCTGCTCTAAAATGCTTCACATATTGAAAAGATATTGTGGGGATTTTTTTTTTTTTTTTTTNTATTAAAAAAATTTTTTGGGTTTTTTTTTTTTTTTTTTTTTTTTTTTTTTTTTTGGTAAAACAATGAGTGGAGGAAGTTATCCTTACACTGTCATATAGATTTCCATGGTTAGATATCAGAAAGCTGTTACTGGGCAATATTGAATATTGAGACATTCAAATAGAAAAAGTTTACAGTTAAAAAGCTAAATATTTTGAGGTTTTATTTTAAATAATATTTATGATTCTGCAAGGTGAAAATTGAAAAGACATATTTTTCAAACCTGATGCAGGATACTCACAGACAGCACAAATATGTCTTGACAAGTCTTGACACTCAGTGAACTTATCTAAGTCCTTTGTGAGCTATATTTTCATAAATGTAGTTCCTTTTGCTTAATTTCATCCTAGAAATACCAATAATCAACTTCAAAGAGATTTTCATGTCAATTTTTACTGCTATTTGTGGGAGATCATGACTCAGCAGTAGCAATAAAATCAGGACGCTGCTATATTATCTAGACTAGTAAAGCTGCATCCAGAGGTGTGGATCAGGATAAAAATGAAGTGTGATCATGAATGGCTGCTCCAGACCACATCCAGCTACTCACTGAAACCCGCTCCCAGAGGAAACAATCTCTTCAGATCTACTGACATAATTTCACATATGTATTAAATTTACTGGGTCATGCTCATTATATTTTACTATAATTTGTGGTTGTCAATCGTATTTTAGAATTCTAAATTATCAAATACAAATTGAATTATTATCTTGCATCTTATTGTGGTTTACTTTCTATGGAAAATCTTATTCTAAATGCATTCATGTTCATGGATTGTACTTGATGTATGTAATGTTGTAGCATAGTACCTTATGGAACCATTTACATTTTCCCACTTTAAAACTGGCAATCAATCCATAGAAATTCTTATTATACTGCACAATACCATAATAATTTTCTGGAATTTTGGAAGTGGAAGAGAATAAAATCCAATTTGTATTTTATTTTTACTGCCTGAAAAGATGCAGAATTTTTTATAGTGTCATAAGCTTAAGATTTCATACTGAACTCTTAATTTCATAGTTTTCCACTTTGAGAGCCAAATATTCCAAATGCATTGATATATTTAAGGAAAAATATTGCATTTTATATGATATTGTAATGTAAATATGTTTTATAATGTGTTTGATAAACTCCCATTTAAGATTAATCTTAATCCTGACACAGGGAAAAAAAAAATATATATATTATATACATAATATTGATTGTGTCACTTTCATACCCTTCATACCCTTACTGGCAATACCAATAGTTAATTTTATACTTTTTTTTTTTAACAGCTGAACAATCCTTCAACAAGAAAGGCTTCATTAACCATTAAGGCCAGAGACAGAAAATTTACACAGATGTAAAATTTATTCTATAGGAAAAACCTTTCCAAAATGGCACACCTGGGAGCAATTCTGTACTGTGATAGCAAAATGGACAAACTGAGCATGGAGAGGATACCTTAAATATAATCACTTTCCATTTGCTGATCAGTCGTTGCTTAAATCTGAATTCAACAGAGGCCCTGAAGCATATAAAGAACAACTCTTTTGACCAGCGTAGCATAAAGTTTCAGTCCCGAGCTCCAGCTCTCAGGAATGGGGAGCACCCTTGCCTTTCCACTGCAGCATTTATCAGTGCAATTCATGAACACACCAGACAAGGTAATTGACACTAAAAGCTCGAGAGACCTTAGACCACACAAGCAGGGATGAGCAGCAGCAACTGACAAGCAGTTGCCAGTATTTCCAACCTCATTTAGCCCAGCTGTGTTCTGCATTACCAGTCTCTGTTTCAGAAGTTTAAAAAAAAAAAAAAAAAAAAGAGAGAAACAAAAACAAAAAAAAAACACCACAGAAGGAAAAAAGAGCTGCTTGCTACATGGTGTGGAAAAGGCATTTAATCATTGCTGACCTCAGAGGAGCCCCTTGATCTAAATGTGCTACTGATGGTGAATGACAGGAATATTCTCTTAGTTGAGCATGCTCCAACTAAACACTGGTCTGAGGCAATGTTCCATGGCCTTCCAGATCTCACAGGTAGCAAGACATTCTTCCCAAATATGCCTGAAGTTAATGTTTCCTGAGCTAGACATTGTTTTATAGAGCCTGTCAAAACTTTACTGAGGAGAAGAGTTATAGCCCTGCAGAACAGGACACATGATCCCCCAAAGGACTGAAAGAAGAGTTTCCAGAGGACTCTCTTGTCACCTATATAACAGAAGACCAACAGCAAGCATAAAACCTATATATCTTCAGCCCAATCTATCAGCCCTTGAGCAGCTGTTACTGAAATGTCTTTGTTTACATTGATCTATGTCAAAGAGCTTAACATAAAACATTTATTGTCTCTGCCAGATAAAAAAGTGTCCTTAGGTAAACATTTGTCTTGGGAGGAATGAAACTATTCTGAATAGAAAATGTTGTTAATGCAGGAAATTATGAATAATTTTTCAAAAGATTCTTTACATCTTAAACAAAACTCCTACCAACTAAATATTTCATGCCTTGAATTTTATCAAGCCATCCATTAACAGGATGACCCCAACTCAAGGACATCAGGGGAAGTGTCCAGCTTTTTGAAGACACCGAGATGCCCCTACACTGCAGTCATGCCTGTGGGTTTGAAGTACATGCATGTGAAAAAGCTTCTCCTCCTTCCTCCTCAAGAAGGATCTCAAAATCAGATTAACCGCATAGAAGGGTAGTTTTGGTAAAGAATTGGCAGCTATAGGAGCTAAACGCACAGTCTTTCATGGAATATAAATTTCAAGCAAACCTACACAAATCTGCATACAGTTCTCATTGATTTCATGCTCTTGTAGTTGTTTCCCTGCCATGGTCTGAATTTCCACTTCCTCTGCCAATCCTTATTCTCAGCTTTTCCGGATTTCCATATACTTACCCATCCTTTTTTAAACAAAAATTTAAGATATTGTCATATATAATTTATCTTAATTTTCTCTTTCTAGCTACTGACTGTTCCTTTCTTCACCATGACTTCAAGTTCTGTGAAATGGCTGATGATAATAAACTCCCAAGAATTCTTGTTTCTGCTCTTCAGACTTCATCAGAACTACTCTCACAACAATTACAAAAAGAACCTTAAGCCCATACTTCAAGTTCCAACCTATACTGATCCTAGATTGGTCCACAGTGCTTAAATTCATGATAATTTTCTCTTGCTATCTGCTAGTAGTTTTTGATGGTCTCATTATAGCACAGACAGTGCTCCAAAGTGCATTCTGTTCTTTTAGTTGGCTGGGGCATCTGAGCTTAAATGATTTATATGCCATACTCTAATGTTCCACAATATATTTCAAAATGTCAGGAATTTGGATATACTTTTGAAGAAGGAATAAATAAGGTTTGATCAATATTTAAGCCTATATTTTATTGTCAATTGAAAAACAAAAAGAGTGAATTTTGAATTCTCACACTCACCTTCCCTGACTTTGGTGCCTCCAAGAACTATTGCTGATATACCAACAGATGAGGACAGTAGCCAGATACAGATGTTGATTATCTTTGCTTTGAGAGGTGTACGGAAGTCCAGAGCCTTCACAGGGTGACACACGGCAATGTATCGATCAACACTCATCATGGTCAGGGTGAAAATGCTGGTAAACATGTTATAATAGTCAATAGAAATCACTACTTTACACAGCACATCACCAAAGGGCCAGGAGTTCATCAGGTACTCGGTGCTTTGGAAAGGCATGGTCGTAGTAACAAGTGCATCTGCCATAGCCAGATTGAAGATGTAGATGTTGGTTGCTGTCTTCATCTTTGTGTACCTGCAGAACAAAAAAAAATAAGGCTTTATTATCACAAAATATGTTTATGCCCATTCAGATATGCAACAGTTTAGCAGTCACACTTTGCTGTAGTTGGAGTTTTTTAATGTCTTGTCTCATCTATGACAGAAATGTACACAACTGCAAGACTCTTGGGATAACAGCAAACACATTTTATTCAGTCTCTCAGCACCTACGTCAGCAGTTAAGAGCTTTTCACTACAGGCACACCAGGTATATGAATACATTTAATCTAATTAGTTTCAGTTCTATTTTCTGAAATCCTTCTACAAGAAAATATCATTGTTACATTTGCAAGTGATCAAAATGTTTTGTATTTACTTTTCTTATAGCTACCTGTCAGTGATTGTGAGGTTTCTGGGTTTGCTTTGTGGAAGGAGCAGTTATCCCATTCTCCAGTAAGAATCCATGTTAAAAGCTATGTCTCCTGGGACAGATTGCTTGTTATATGATAGTTGCTCTTCCTTGAATTCACAGCAATGGCAGCTGATACAAGTTTTAGTAACTACCCTTTCTTGTTCCTTCCTTGCCAATTTCTTCTCCTTTCTTATAATCAGCTTTTCCCAGTCCTCTCTTTCATGACTGCTAATGTAAAAGATGACCATTGTTTAAGTAGGATACCACAGTGGGGAAAAAGTTGTCATAGCAGTATTTTTTTCTGCATCCTTTAATTTCATCAAAATGAAGCCCTTGTTTAGTCCAGCTGATAGGAACCTCAGCCTACACAGAAGAATGGAATCTATTTTCTGAAATGACGCCCTGCTTTGTTCCGCCCTGATGACAGTTTTGGGAGACAGCCTGTGGAGGACTGCTTCCAACTCTCTGATGGACACAAAGGAGAGCCTGCTAACATGGGAATATATCTAACACTCCTTTCTGAAATGTTTCCCCTCAAATAGTTGTGTTTCCTCATTGCTGTTAATTTGTCATTGGATTTAATGACATATTTTCTTTCTCAAAACTGTATCAGCACCATATTTTGAATATGTGTTCAAACTAGAATGTGCACATGTAACACACACAGAAAGAGATGTAGCTTCATTTTGCTATATGTCATTAATAATTTACAGTGGAAACAAGATTCGATCAGTTCAGTCAATGAACATACAGGACAATGTATCTATTTGCCTTTAAAACATTGCTATGTAGAATAAAAAATAATTTTAACAAGAAATTGAGCAGTGCCATCAAAATATGCCCAATATGTAAATTAGTTATTAGATAAAAGGTGTTCAGAAATTCCATTTTATGACCAATATGAACAGTTAAAAATAGCCCTGGTTTTTTTGAAACATTCTAATTAAGATTTATCAAGGAAATAAAGCGAAATGGTAGCTCAAAGGACAGGGGAAAAAACTACAAAGGAAAAGACAGCAAATTCTTCTCACCCATGTACCAACCCATGAGTCAGAGCTGGGCTTCTTCCCCCCCACTAGATCAATCTCCTCAACAGGGCCTCCAACAGAGGAGGCAGTCTGTCCTGTAGGTCACATTATAGCCCTTAAGGCACTGTTCAAACAAAAATATGAGTGTTTATGGCTAGAAGAAAAAAATATAAGACATATTAACAGTCTAGGAACTTTTCTCCTGGTTAAAAAAAAAAAAGAAAATATTATCTCCAAGGGTATATCAATGGTAAGACTGAACAAAATTTCACTAAAGACCCATATTTAAAATCTCTGCTAAAATTGGCTTATTTCTATGAAGTGTCTGAAATGGAATAGTAGAAAGATGACTTTACTTCTATGGACACCTGTGATGATATCTAGAATTGCTATCTTGTTCATACTTGCAAAAAAAAAAAGACTATAGAAAGTTGAAATGGTTGCATAAAAAGCACCAAAAAATAAGTGAAGGGACTAGAGAAAAATCTTTCTCTGAGTAACTTAAAGAGTTCAGCACATTTAGTTTATCAGAAAGAAGACCAAGAGGTGACTTGATTACAGTGTCTGAAGGCCTTCACAGGGAGAAAATAGCAGGTACTGAAGAGTTCTTTCAGACTACGAAGAAAAGCATAACAAGAACAAATACGTAAAACTCTAAGATAGACAAACTCAGCTTAGAAACAGGAACAGCATTTTTCAAGCAGCTATGGTTATTATTATTGGGGAAAAAAATTACAGAAAGAAAAGAGCAACTTTTACATCCTTTGATGCCTTCAAATCAAGGTCTGCTGCTTTGTGAAAGGTCTGCTTCAGTCGATACAGTAACATTTAAATGAAATGCAGTGACCTTCGATATGCAGAGGTGACATAACTAATTGTTCTTCTGAATCATTATTTCTGTAGATCTTTAAAAACTTCCCCAAGGGTTTGGATAGGGAAAGTTTGCTTTCAAAACATAGAAGAATCAGTTTGACCTTTTTTCCTTGGTAATATATCTAAAAAGATTTATTAGCCTTGAAAAAGCAAATATCTGAAAGTCTTTCTATCTCGTATTTCCCATTCCTTGCAACCTTAATTCAATCCTTTTTTGTGTGTGACATTACAACCATATATACCATATTTTCCCAGAACCTCTTTCCTTTTTTCTCCTTCCTACCTTTCCAGTGGAAGAATAGGAAAACCTGCTAGGGCTAGTATTTTAGGCATTTTCAAAAGTCAGTTTTTTGAAGCTACATTAGATATAAAGAATGTTCTACGTCTATACACTGCTTATGTTCTACATGTAAATAGAGCACTTTTTTTTTTATTCTGCAATACGTGCACATAAAAGAAGATTACTTTTACCCATTACTATTGATCCAACAGGAAGGATGTCTTAGAATTCACAGGTAGGAAGAAATATAGAGTCATCCCAGCATCAACATCTAGACAACTTCCAATGTAACCAAGTCAAAACTGTATATGGGAATGAAAATTTAATGGGGAAGAGAAAAACCTGCAGCATGCCATTTTTCCCATAAAGATTTGTGAAAAAATTGTCTCATTTCAGGGGTAGATATGCACATAGTAATCCTTGCTTTGATAACCTTACCTGGTATGCATCTAGTCCATCCCACAAGTCAGGAGCTTGGAAGTCCCATAGCTAGCTGGTCCTGCCCAAATCCACCCCATTTCACAGACCACAGATGCCTCCTTGCACCACTCATTCTGCACCTGAATAGATACCTGACCCCTTCTCTGATAGACTTTGAACAAGAAGCTGGGAGACCAATACATTCTGCTCCAACAAATATTGCATTTAGGCAGTCAGTTCTCCCAGACACTGCAGGGGAATCGTGCATACCCAATTCAGGGATGAAGGGTACACTAGTCCTCAGCAGTACTAAGTCCAAGCACATTTTACTAGTGAAACCTTAAAACTCATTGATCTCACACTGCTAACCTAAAAATCTTGATTACTTTTGCTTGCAAACATTGGCCTCTGTATAAATGAGATATTGGCCTTTAAAGTGATTAGGCAGCATAGATTAAATCATGCATTCATTTAGAAGTTCATAAAATTCAGAAATGCCTTTGAGAATCTGGACTCAATCATCCAAACCCCTTTCAATATTTTTAATTAAATACCTAAAAGTTATTAAATGCCTACATGCCTCTGAAGATAAGTTTAAGCAAAAGTTCAGATAAAGTAACAGAGTGACTGTTGTTGCTGTCAGATGCTTTGAAGTGGACCCTTATAGAATCCACAAGGTGAGGGATTTGCCTGCTTTTCATTCTATTGTACCAAAATATAGAAGGAAATTTTTTTTTTTTGGTTTGGGGTTTTCCTACTATACTCTCCATTTACTAGAACAAGGTCAAAACAGTGATTGTGTAAGGGAATTGTCTTCCTTTGCAGATTCTTGATCAAATACCTGATTTCATTTCAGTTAAAAATACTTCTATCTGGTCTAATTAGTTTAGCAGGACAGATAGGGCAAACCTGGACATAATTACAGCATAGATGGGGTAGTGGCAATTAATGACAAACATTTTCTTAGCGTCTTTGAGACAGAAGATTCAAACGCTATTGTGATATTTGCAAGCCATTGCTGTATAAACTGCTCATGGAAAATCCCATGTCTAGAAAACTATTTGTTACATACTGGGATTTCGTAACAGAATGACAACTTTTCTAATACTACATAGGAATAGAAAGTCCCTCTTTTAAACCAGGTAGTACAATCTAATTTCAAGTGGCAGAAGAACCTCTGATCACTTATGCTGGTGGATCTCAAGATGGCTTGTTAAGCTACAAGCAGACCTCAAGCCTCTGTAAACAACTGAAAGAAATATCAAAACTGCAGAAATACAGTCAAGATGAAACACAACACCTTCATTTGGATGTATTTTTTTGATGGTTATATGATGAAAGTTTTTAAGGAGCAATTTAAATGATGCCTACCTACATATCAAAAGTAAAATTCTCAAAACTATTACAATTTAGGCTACATTCATTTTTCAAAAATGGAAAGATCTTTGAAACTGACATTAGACTGACCCCTGGAAATTTCCCCCCGTTTCTACATTGACTCATCTTTACTGTTCCTTTCCGTCTGGAGTAGAACATAATTTTCACAAGATTTTAAGACAGTAAATAAGGAGAAATCACACCTCCCTCCTACGCTATCAATGAAATTGTGGTAATAGGAGAGGGAAGCATGCTACTAACAAGTTAGTATGCTTTCAGAGAAAAATTTGCTAGTAGAGCCCCTTAAAGTTATTATCCCAAACAGAGGAGAGGAGTGTGAGTCTAAAGTACACTGTAACATTAGAAAAGCTGATAAAAGCTGAGAAGGAGGCTCTGGCCAACCTTTTTTCATATAACTAACAGGATGAAGTGTTCCCTGCAGTGTGAAACGAGGGATGGGGAAGGGAGCAAAACTAACAAATATACTCCAACATTTTCCAGTAGCAGAGGGAAAGTACAAAAGCATAAAATACAATGAGGTATAGCAAACACAGATTTTTGGCAGATAGCTGGGTAAGAGAATGAAAATGAGAGCTAAACCATGTCTAAAGCAAATTGCAAAAACACCTATCAGCAGGATGCAGGCTCTGTTCCACTAGGTTCCTCTGAATGAAGTATATGGAGATGAAGCAGCTGAAAAACTTAGCCATGGAAGCTCTAAATCTCAAGGCTATATTCCGAGTACACTCAATATAGTATTGCATCAAAACAGGAAGAAAAAAATAAAAAAGAAATCCAGTAGGATCCATTCCAAACACATATCATGTCAAAAAGATGGCTCAGCTATTTCCTGGATCTTCACAATCCAATATAAAGGCTTATGCCAATATGAAATGAAGTCTGAGGTCATTTAAAGAGTATAAAAGTTAATATGCTGCAGCTTCCATATTTGTATTGGGTTCCATGTCACTATCACATTTTGAATGACAGTCAAAACTTAGCAGTAAAGAGGATCTCGACAAACACTTCAAATAAAGGCAAACATTCTTACTGCACTTGTTTAAAGATTTCCTGTCTTAAACATCGAAGTTGTTAGGAGCGGAAAAAAATTGTCTACAAATTTATATCCTAAAGTAGAATTCTCTTTATTAATAAGCATCTGAAGATACCTATCTCAAAACAGCTTAAAAGAGAAAAGCATGATCATATCTTCTATTCTCTCCTCAGGGATCATAATCTACATGAATGTCAAAAGGTATAATTAAACTACTTACCATTTACAACTACCATTATTTCTCTGAACTAGCCATAAACTGAGCCTGAACAAGATCTTATGGATTTAGATTTGATGTTAAAGCTTTTTTCCTGGCCTGAAGAGCAAGCTTCTGAATTGGTTCAAGTGTACACATATCCTGCTCAAAGTGAGGTAAAATTCACACTATTTAAAAAATTAATTAATTTTTCTCCTTCTATGGTAAAGGCTTTTAATATTTTTATGTGAGCTCAAGAGCCTCTCTTTAAAGAAACTACAAAATGTTAGATACAAAATATTGTGAAATTTTTGCTTCCTTTATTTTGGTAGGAGAGCTCAGAGGTCAAGGTGCTGTGATTCACTGCAGCTTAAAGTGAATTAGTGAGAATGCAGAATTTCATAAAATTGGTACTTTATTTGAAACCATTATGTCTAATATTAGCATTACAGAGCTGGGTCAATTAGCTTAGATGATGTGTCTGATTTTTTGACCTCTCTTGATAAGTAGAGATGAATATTGACCTTGTCAAGCAACTGACTCTGACTCTTGAAAAACTTTACACTGCTGCAGATGTTTCCCAGTGACTAGTCCTGCTGTGGGGAGTTCCCAGAGTGTTACCCAGACCATCCTAATCCTTCTTACTTGCCACACATTGGACTAATGAGTATTGAATCTCTGTCTTTGGTAACATCCACCCATCCTATTGTTCTTATCTCTTGGAATGTGTATATATATATATATAT
>VZRZ01004923.1:650046-758673 GCA_013398175.1 Climacteris rufus
GCACATGAGCTCCCTTGACAAATTCCTTCCCATGGGTTTATGGGAGAGGGAGCTGAGTAGGACAGATATTGCCAGGCAAAGACAACAAATCTCGTTGCTCAAGGAAATAGGGATAGCAGCTCCAGGAAAAGGTTTGTCAGGGTCTTACTTTCCTTGTTACTCTTTAAAGAGGCTCTGATTTCCATAGGTAGCTGTATAGGCAGAAGTTGTTTGGAAGCAGCCACATGTTATTGAATGTTTTCTTCCCCTAGATGTTTCTGCAGGACAGAAATAAGGAAAGAACTCAGAAACCACTCACTCAGGGGTTTTGGAGTATCGGTATCACTCTTATTCCCAAAACGAGGCACCTATTCTCCATTTTACCACAGGGATGAGTAACAACTAACACTGTTGGGAGTGTTTTATAGAACAACTACACACTTGGATGTGTGGAGACCCAAATCCCTGGTCAACACTCCTGTAATGAAGTTGAATGGGAGACAAAGGACTTTGCTCTATAACCAGTTAGGATTATGTGGTAAGACAACAAATGCACATATCAGTAGTGAGTCAGATCAGGGAAAAGCCATCAGTCCCTCTTAGGAGACAAGTGGTAGACTTTTTCTGGACCCTACCCATTTAGCTGTTTTCCCCATCTGCCTCAGGGAAATCCACACCACAGAACAACTGAACAAACACATTCCCAAGTGAAATGCAGAAAACTTTAAGTCGCAGAAAACTTTAAGTCACAGTTAACTGAAGAGCACAGCTGGTAGCTTTTGTAGTGAAAATATTCTTCTCCCGCACACTTAACAAAGCAGTCATTCTGAAAGGCATTCCTAACAGTAAGTCCTGAGGCAGTCCATTATCCAGCAGCATGGTAAAAGAACTTTTCTGAGTGTGAGCACTAAATGAACATTGAATAGATTGTCTGAACTAATCCTACCATGCATCCTTCCCATCTGTCGCTTCTCAAGGAAGCTTTTGCTAGTTGCCCTAGAGTTGCCACAGTGGCTGGACTACCAACAATGTGGTGGGAAGTGCATTTAGCAAATATAAATTCCTCTGTATTCCGTGTGCAGCACAGCTAAGTTGGGGAACTCTAGTATTCATTCTTAATACATCGCTGACTTTTGGAACAGAGATGAGCAGTTCTGTGTTACACAGATGGATTGATATAAGAAATGGAGAAAACAAGAAGGCTTTACTCACTTTCTTGCTATGTATTTGCAGAAATTTGTACACAAACAATTGTGTTCTCATACTCAAGCAGAAAACACAGAGATTTTGTTGAAATAATGTCTCAAACCCCAAAACAACAAACTGCCGAAAATTAATTTTCACTTACATGGGGATTAGAAGGTGAATCTAATGAGAGCTGAACCTTCTGGCTTTGGGAGAAATAAATATTTCAAAGATAATACACAGGCTGGCATGCCAACTTCCAATTAGAACCATGTAAATTTAAAGCAAATTAACAAGTAAACTTTTGATGTTACAAAAATCTATTATTCATTTAAATCAATGTACTGAGTCGATTTCATTTTTGTGTACTTTTTTAAAAGGTTCTGTGCACCTTTACATATTCTTTACTTATATCTTTTTTACATTTTCAGGAATGTCAGCATACCTCTTCCAATATCCTAGTTGATTCTATGCATGCCACTTCCCCCTAGCTAATACAGTCTGTGAACTTATGCCTGTCTATAGACAAAATTATATTCCTACTGCCTTTTCCTCATATCTCTCTAAATTCACAAAAGAAAATACCAATAAACAAAACACAAAGTCTTCCTTGAGGAGAAGAGCACAGATTCCACACTTTGCAAGAATTATCTGATATTTAGAGATGGGAGGACCAAAATGGAAACATGAAGTATACTTCCTGGAAGTAAACTTTATCAAAGTTTTTCTGGGTGATTTTTCTTTAGAAAGCAATATGTAACTGGAATCAAAACTCTTCTTGGGAACCCATCTGTCTCAGAGAATTTAAGTTAAGGGACAAATTAACTACAGTTTGAACAGACAGTGAGAGTGGGAAAGACAGGAATATCATCCTTCCTTGTCCTTAATGTGTCCCAGGCAATTCAAATCACCTAGTTAAGAATTTTCTTCCACAACACCCTTTCAGCAAATTTGAAATCCTCTCTCAGAAAAAAAAAAAAAACAAAACTAAATCAAGGGTCCCCACTCTTCCCTCATTTTGTCCTCTTCACCAGAAGGGCTTAGCCAGTCTGCCCTCCCCAACATCATCTCCCCGGTGTGCACCCTCCCCATGGTTCATCCAGGCTCATGAGCTTCCCACAACTCTCCTGTCTGACAACGGGGAAGCTATCTCAAGCTTTTTGCCTTGCCAGCAGTCAAACTGGAAAATTTTCACTTCCTGACAGTTCAAAAAGGTTCTCTGTAATTCATCTTGCTTCCAGACACTGATTCCAGTTATGCCTTTCTGTGAAGTAAATGATTACCTGGCTGTTAGCCCAGCGGAAATGTCTGGATGGGTACCAAATTACTTTTCAGAAGCCAAACACATTACTCACTATAAGCTATAGCCTCTCTTTAGTACTGTCTGTAGTAAATATTCCTTCCAAGCCTTTCCTCTGCTCTCTCTACTTATTTTCAGTATCAGCTCTTCTTATCACAGCATCAACATGAGTTGAATTTCATGTCAGCTTATAAATCCCCAGGTCTCACTTAGTCACTGTCTAGCAGGGTTTTAAAAGTGTTAGAAATATTAACATTTTGTCTAAATGGTCTGTGCTTGTCAAACGACCGATATTCTTTTATAAACCTGTCCTCTTTCATATTTCCTGTTGCCTTACTCTTTGTGCTATCTGTAAAAGCTTTAGGTAATGATCAGTCCTCAAAGCTGTGATGGAAATCGTTGCATTTGAACAAAAGCTGCAGAGCTTATCAAAATTACATCCATTCAATGAGGTAAGGCCAAATACCTTTTGAAATCCATGATGAATTGTTATCAATCCATTTGATGCCTTCCTACTGCTAATAATAAGGTGACAGATGCTTGATTAGGAAAGAAAAGGTTAAAAATCACAAAGTATAGTACAGTTCAGCCTTTGCCTTTAGCAGCCAAACCCTTGATTTCATAAAAGAATGAAATCATACAAACTGCCACAAATAGGGAACAGGTAATTCACTTTAGGTGACTATTCTGGAGCTTCATTTTTCATTTCAGAAAAATAGTCTCTCCTAATATAATTTAATAAAATTAGAACAATAATTTAAAGCTAAATAACAAGTAATCTTTTGATGTTACCAAAATCTATTGTCAATTTAAACCAATGTATTGAATTAATTCCATTTTTCTGTACTATTTAAAAATGTATTTTCATTCTTGTTTGGAATGAATGATAAAGAATTTTGGAAAACAATCTGGAAAGGAGTCAATTTTATATGACATTTCTTAATACACTCTTCCTGTTACATAAGATGCCATTCAGTTCAGTGAACGTAAGAACAAAAATGTATTAGTGGTTAAATTTTTTCTTCAACAGTAGACTAAGCAGAGAATTACAAGGTTTCTCTTTTTCCCCTAGGAATTAATCTACATATCTGTGATACAACCTCTTCTTAAAACAATTTTTTAATGCAGAGAATTATTCATTTCACTGGAAGCTTGAAAGATAATTTTAAAAGAAATACAGGATTGGCTATTTAGGATCCTGTTGATATCAGCTGATCTCACAAAATTGCTTCAGGGACAACGAGGGTAAAATACATACATAGAAAAGGTGTATCCAGAGCTATCTCCCAGAGTTTTACCAGAATATGTTCATGGTTTTGATAGGTGCAAATCCATAGTTAAAGTTGTAGCTTCAGTCAGGAGATTTTTCTACTCCTGCAGCTGTCACAAAAAAAACCTACCATTTTGTTTAAAGCTGCCACTAAATTTTAGAGAAATAAAGTCATGGGTCATGAGAGAAGGGGAATGGAGGAAAAAGGCTTTTTGCTTCCAAGGAAAAGTAGTTTTATTTATCACTTTCAGCCAACTATTTCACCTCTGGAAATATCTTCTATGACCTCAGAGGCAAAGCTAATCTCGAAAGAAAAGGCTTGGGGTTGAGAGAAATTCTGGTCATGTCAAGAACCATACAGCTCTATGACTTTACTCAGGTGACATGAGGTAATTTCATCTGGTATCTGCAAACTCATTTCAGGGTTCCTCTCTTCTTCCATAGGGAGGACTGTGCTTCCCACACAGTGCCTGCATCTCCCACCAGTGCAAGAGGCAATGTGATGTCCTCTTTCTCTCTTCCTCTGTGCCCAGGAAAAGCAGCAGGAGAACGTTGCATCCTGTGTGCCATGGCTGGGCATGAACAAAGCACTGTTCATCTTCCCATCTGGTTGCTGGCTGACAGCAGAGCCACTTGGGATAGCACACGTGCTGCACAGCTGATCCAAACATGAGCAAAATTCCTGCAAACCACCCACACTGTGAGAGCCCACTGCCATGGGCATGAACAGAGCGTCAGTCCACGATATCCTCAACAGAGAGTTTTTTCTGCACATTAAAAGTGATCACTCTATATGTGTCTGAGGAGCTAGGGGTCTTTACAACAGACCTGATCGTACTCTGTTACAAGTTTTAGTGATTAGTTTTAAATCTAACTGTTGCTGTGTGTTAAAGACTGTGAATACTAGTATCTCCATTTTACATGTGAGGAAATCATTAAGTGACCTTGCCAGGACAGGAAAAAGTTTAGAAGACTGATAACCTAGAGAAGAAACCAGGTCTGCTGATAAATGTTTTACAGGCTATGCTGTTGACACTCTGCTGAAGTACCATTCCCACTCAGACTTCAATGTAAATGTCTCCTCACAGGAGCTGTATCAAACTCAGCCACTTTTCTTTCAGGAGTTTGTACATGTGGTTGCAGTGGCATTCTTCTGTTATTTTTCCTTCTGAGAAAGTTTTTCCTCTCAGCAGAAAAACACCCAAGCACACCTGTAAGACACTTAGTTTACCCAGCACTCTATGCACAAGCTGCTGAGGTGCTGACTCACTGGTCTCCGTGAGCTGCTTTAGCAGCCTTTGTGCAGAAGTAGCAAAACCAGTCCTGTAGAGGTATTAAAGCAAGAAATTGGCTGAAGCCTGCCTATACCCCAGATTACAGCTGAATTTGAGCCAGTTTCTGAGGCATCTCAAGACTCCGGATTCTCCTAAGTCTACTGACACTTCAACAGGTTGACTGAAAGTCTCAGAACATAAGGAGGGTTTTTTGTAACCCAAAAGGCACCTCAGTGTCAGGCCTGAAGTGTCAGGCAGTTGGACTAGATGGTCATTATAATTCCAACTGAACTATTCTAACAATATTAGATGATGTTTAAATGAGCAAAGGGAGAAGAAGCCATGCCTGCCTCGCTTGCCAGTAGAGAGGGGGTTAGGAGGAGTAAAGCTGATCTGGAATTCAGAGTTGAGAAACAGCAGTAAAGAGCCTCAGATAAAACCTGTACTCAGCTGGAGGGCAAAGAATAGCCACAGTCTGTCCCTGTTCCCCTTCAGAGTTGTGGCAACTGGGGGAGAGGTAATGTGGGATGGACGGGCGACATGATCTGCCTCTCTCTTACCATCTTCTCTCACAAACTTCCCATAGACCTTGGTTTTCCTCACAAAAGGACATCACTAGAGCCTACATTGTTCCTAGGTCATTAAAATCCATCCTGAGACACAAGCACGCAGAGAATATATGTGAGGGAAAAAGCGAGGGAGGTGAGAGGTTAGTACAAAAATAAAGAAAATACACCTCTTGCAAGACCATCTGAAAGATTTCAAAATCATAAGAAATGCTTGAAACTGTTGGCTTCTGTATACCCGCACTAGTGGTTAAAGCATTTGCCACAGAGAAAACTTAGAGGAGAAAGATACTTTAAAAAAAAATTTAAAAATCAACAAGTGTTTTGATTTTCTCATGTAATTCAAAGATGGACCAAGAGAAAACTGAAGAAAAGGCTAATATAGGAACTAGTAGGAAAAGTAACCATAGCTATCTAGACCCTCACAAAAATTGTCTTAGGAGGGTAACAGAAAGAGAGAAAAAAGCAAATACGTATGCACCAGTATAATCCATACATCCTAACTTTCAGGGCTATGTTTGAATTTATTTCCACTGCCTAGCCTAGTTAATCCACTATCTTTGTTACTGACTGATGGCTTAGAAAATCTCTGCTTTTGCAGCTGTGTGACTGTTAAGTATGGAGTCCCTTTTTTTTCAGGAAAAATACAAAAAGAAATTAAATTTCTACCCTGAATGATGGGCAAAAGGGCATGCAGGGGTATAAAAATTACAGCATCACAAAACTGGAGTGAACAAGTTTTTCTAAATTGACCACAGGCATCACTCTTTATTGCACTGACTATTAAAGGGAATTTTATTTTCATTAGTCAAGAATATTCACCTGATTATAACTCATCTTTTTGATGTACCTCATCAACTTCAGCACTTCTCAGACTTTCCCTTTATATCATCTGACACTTACTTCATCATCCTGCAATTACTTGACCCTTATCATGCATGCTTTACTAGCAAGAATCCATTACAATATCTCCATTTTTTTCAGTGTACATTTGAGCAATGAATACCCCACAGCTTTGGGATTATTTTCCCAGAAATTTTATCAAGATTAAAATGGGCTGTGAAGCAAGAGTCCAAAAAGTTGCATGATTTCAGTCCCCTTGATTGCTCTTCATCACCCTGCTGAAATGCACTGTCCAAGCATGCCTATAGATCACAAGTGAAAAGGACAAAGAGAGAGAGGAAGCATATACACCAATACACAAGTGTAAGTGCAAGCATAAGTATCAGTGTGTTTCACTAAGTGGTTTAGTTTGAAAAAATCACTAACGCACGCACAGAGTTTTCTCCTCTTTCCTGAAAAACAACACTCTGCTTTCTTCAATCCAACATCAACAACTGGATTTAAACACTGCTAAACTGAGTGAAAACATCCCTTGCTTTATATTAAGCCTTTCCCCCTATCTTTATCATTTCTTTTTTCCCCCCGTCCTTGTTAAACAAGACATTAGGTGTCAAGGCAGCAATGTATCTATGTCCACATGACCGGGCACATAAGCTGTCCCTCGGGAAAAAGCTGCCTTGTAGAAGTTGTTTTTTTTCACACAAGCTTTTTTTCCCTCGGATACCAGCAGCGTCTCATCCCTAGAGGGCAGCCGATGAACACAGCTCCGGGCACAAAGCGCTTTCCCTCAGGCTGCAGGATTTATCACACTTAACCTGCTTGTCCCTTCTGTCTTTAACCGCAGGTCCAGGCAAACCATTGTGACAGACAAGGTTTGGGTCATTTCAGTTGGTTTTTTCCAGCTCTTCATGGGAGAGCTTCCATACACCACCCACTCCCCGACCCTGCGGAATTTAGGGACGGTCTTTTGCACCTCTTCCAACTGGTACCCGACACCTCTTACCTTATGATGACAAACATGACCAGGGAGTTTCCCACCAAGCCGACGACAAAGACCACCGAGTAGACAGCAGTGATGATGATGGGAATGGCGGGGGAGATGCTGGTGTGGTTGTGCTGGCCATCCCCAAAGGCCCCAGTGGCATTGCTGTCGTAGTCCGCCCAGCCCAGGAGCCAGCTGCTGCTGGTGCTGGGGGCTCGGCAGGGCCCCGGGGAGCAGGTGGAGTCCGGCTCCTCACGGAAAATCTGTATAGGGGCATCCATAGGGGTACAGTCCCCACTGGCAGGAGGAGAGTGCACACAGCAGGAGGCAAGTATGCTGGGAAGAGGGAAGAGAAAGAAACAAAGTATTTTCACAGCCACGGAACGTTAAGACCTCTGCAACTTGTATGTGTTGAGGGGAGCTC
Source organism: Climacteris rufus (assembly GCA_013398175.1). Classification (NCBI taxonomy): domain Eukaryota; kingdom Metazoa; phylum Chordata; class Aves; order Passeriformes; family Climacteridae; genus Climacteris; species Climacteris rufus. The sequence goes on from VZRZ01004923.1 coordinate 657,870, forward strand.
TGCTGTGATGGGAACTGTAATTTGTCAAGCAGAGATTTAAACAAATGACATTCATACTAAATAATTGCAAGTTTTACATCTTGCTATGTAATGTTGTTTCTCTGAGTGCACAAGGAAAGTTTTCCTCCACTTTCAAAGGTTTCACAGTGAAGCAAAACAGATGGGAACAGCTCACATCCACCCCCACGCTTTAACCCTGTCTTTCCCTTCCTTCATAATTTAAGCCAAACTGTACCCTAACAGGGGCTCCTAAGCTCTTGATATAAAGGAGAAGGAGACAGAGAAACCCACCACCTCTCTGCAAACCTGCTTTAACATCCTGCCCTGAGTTATTTTTTCCTGATCCCATACCTGCTTTCAAAGAAAAGACACATTAATGACAAAAAATACCTCTTTCAGTCCAGGAAAAGGAGTGGAGTCCTCAAACAGGTGCTCTTTGCAGGAAAAGAACAGAATAAAGCAGCTGTCCTTGGCTTCTGTAAGTGCCACTGACCATCTAGGACTTTTGAATGTGAGGCACTTGTGCCCTCGGAGAGGCGTGCTGGCAGCAGAGCCGGCTCCCGGGCATGAGCTGCACAGTGCAGCAGGAGCAGCTGCTGCTGTTCCAGCTCCCACCACTTCGCCTTTTCTCTCTCAGGCTCCCTCTGCCTCCCTCTCGTTCTGCCAGGGCTCCAGCAGCACTCTGCACTGATGCACACATTCTCCACTGTCTCTGTCCCTGCAGCTCAGAAGCTCACATGACTTCTTTCCAAACACTGAGATGCAGATAAATTAAAGGAAAAACAAGAAATAAGTTCTGTAATAAGTGAATAGTTATTTTTAATACACTTGTCCAAGTTGCCTTTCCTCATTTCCCCTGCATTCCTGGGCCTTCAGCAATGATCCTCTCTGTCTTATTGAATCCCACAGGATTCCAGACTAGTAGATGCTGAATAAAAGATGAATTTTCAGTTTATGTGCCTTGCCTGGTCCATCAGCTCTTTCATGCCTCAACTCCACAGTTGTGTGTCCAAAATATTTCTCACTGGGTGGTTGTGCTCCCAAAACATTTCTCACTGGGTGGTTGTGCCCCTGTTCATTTGCACCTGCAACTTGGAAGAAATTCAGAAGCTGGCTACCAAAGAAAAGAGGGACACCCTGATTACTATGTAGTTTATTCAAACTGTCCCACACCCTATAAGAAGCCAAGAATTCCCTTAGCATTGTCAGAGCTCCATTCTACCTAGGTTCCAGCTGCAGCCGCAAATGGGGAGATGGTGTGTGCAGAAATCACATCCCTCAGAGCTTATGCCTAATACACTCCCTCAAGCAGCGGTTGGTAAGGCACCAATATGTGTTCAAGATATACTTTAATTTTCACACAGACCTTGAAATCCCCCCAAGGAGTCTCTCTAAATGGCAAAGTGGGAGAGAAGAGACAAGACTCTGAGTTATTCCTACTCCTTTGTAAGAGTCTGGAAACAGCCAGATTGGCTGCATCTAAAAGTGTGCAGCAGAAAAACCAGTCTCTGGAGAGAGAGGGGCTGTGGGTCTCCTTCAAGCTTTTCCAGTCTTGGAACTTCATACTCCTCTTGTTAAATGTCTGAGATCAGGCTGAGTTTTCTCCACTAAAACCACTTTTTTTAAAAATTATGTCGGCTCTGAGTGAGAAGTCCTGTAGGAACTTAAAAGTTAGAGAATCCTCTGTTTTAGAGGAATAAGCTTGGTCGACTTTGACTGTGGTCATTGTTTTCTCCAGAACCTCATTAATTGTTGACCATCATTTGTATAGAGCTGTTTAAATGTTTCACACTTAATGGAGATGGAAAAAAATGCGAAATAACAAATATGTGATAAAAAAACTTTCCTGAGCCAGGGACAGAGATCTGAACAGTAATCATTTTTTTAAGATGAAGTGATATCCTAGAATAAAATATACTCCTATCTGGTTTTTATCCTCTGCAATCCATTGGCTCCTGCCCATGTATTGAAGGGAACTACTAATGCTGGATCTTCTCATATATAACTTGGCAATTTTCAACTTCTTGTCAGCATCTTCCCCAGACTTCTCCATATTCTGGAATTAAAGTATACAGGAGAGCTCTAAGATAGCAATATTTTAGTGCTCATTGATAATTTAGCTCTTTAGAGCAATTATTTTGTAACTCTGCAATTGCTACAGGTGGATCAGAAACTTTTGTAATGTGGAAGAAAAGCATATTATTGCTTTGTGTAAAACTACAGCACAGATGATGCAAAATATACAGTAAGACAAATAGAAGACTCAAAGCTTTTACAAGCACCAGTGGCTGGACAGTAAGCTGCTCATTGTCAAGCTAAATTCTGTGCTGAAACTCTCCACTTATCTCAGAGTTAGTACTAAAAAGATGTGCTCACAGCTACAGCTACAGACTCTTCATGGAGTTTGCATTGTGGCTACAAGGGACTGGAATGAGCTGAAGTTTGACCACAACACTGCAAATTACAGGTTGAGCTAGAGGCAATGTTTAAGTTGCCTGATGTTTTTGTCTATGTGTGTTCCATATTGGAGGCTCAGCCTTGGCTCTTCATTGCTGTAGGTCTTTGCAACACAGTAGAAAGTACTTGGCTTAGGGAAATACATTGTCTTCTGAAAGTCAAATCAAAGTCACATGCATTGTTAAAAAATAATTTTTTTCCTTTCTTGTGTTTGCTCTCTTGAGGAAAACGTGAATGCCGCGGGTAGAAAGCGCGAGTAACTGGGAGTCTTTTGCGTCGGTCCCGTTTGCCTAAATAATGCGACTCCGGCGTTATCTAGTCTCTAATCAGAGGCGAGCCGAGCATCAGAACTCCCGCAGAATCTTGGCTTAGCTCACGCACAGCAGTTTAATTTATGCAGGGAAATAAAGAGAACGAGAAAGAGTTCTTTCCGCTTATCGCCAGTAGGTTTTATTCCTGCAATATGCTGCAGAGAAGACAGTCAAAATGGCGACCGGGGCATGTTATAAAATGGGGGGGGGCAAGGGGAGGGCAGCCGGGAGAGCCAATCACTGACGAGGACCAAATGATTGACAGGGGCATCGGCCAATCAGTCGGCTGTCTGGACCCGGCATGGGAACCAATGATCTGTTCCCCTGGGCCAGGATGGCCCCCTCCGAGCCGGGGCTGCACCACTCAAGCACCGTGCAGGGGGGGAAAGGACCAACACCGCGCGGGGGGGAAAGGACCTGACGGTCCCGGCCGCAAGCCACGCACAGGCACTACAACACCTGAATATCTGTATTATCAGCAACAACTGGTCTCACCACAAGTACTGAAACACCAGCAATGATATAAAAAGTAAAACTGAGGGCAGAGGGAGAACCACTATCCATCACCATCTTCCACTCCTTCAACACCTAACTGCTCAGTGCTTCTGTGCCCTTCCTGACAGTCCTGTGGAAAAGAGCAAGAGTCTCCTGAATCACAAGGGCAGAGAAAGGCAGGGCTTGCAGGCGACCTAACCCAGACTGTCCACACACTGATACATACTCCCTCTGATGGCTGACATCAGACAGAAGGCCCTGTTCTTTCAAAGGAAGGAAAGGAAATATTTATAGTCTCACCACTCAGGTGCAATTTTTCTACATTACTGTTTTTACAAAAATGTGGCTTGCATGCCCCCTGATTTTTTTTGATGTAATGCTTTAGATCCAGTGTTCACCTCACTGGACTTTGGGAAGCACAACAGAAATTGCTTGGACTTTTTAAATTAAAAATACAAAACTATATGTCAAATTCTATATTTAGGGAAAATTGTTTACTTTGTAAATTCCAGCCCTCAAAACTAAAAAAAAAAAATATAATGTTCAGCTGTCTTATACCTAGGAATGTGTGCATTTACATAAATTTTTATTTTCCCCAGGCTCTCTGCCTCAATCAAAAATCTTCTCCACAATATTGCTACATTTAAGTGGAAGGGCAAACATAAACTGGGAATTTTGTATCTGTAAAGTGTTCCCTTTTGCAATTCTAGTGAAATTCTTTGAATGAATAAGAAACATTGGGGGGAGGAAGATACGTGATATTTAATAATAGCAGGTAGGAAGGAAGGGCTTCAGCACTGTCTTTTTTCTTACCAAAAGCTAAAGAGCTGCCCCCATCAGCACACTGCTTTAAAGCCTTAACAATGTGCTGGGACATTAATTCAGCCCTGACTCAGAAGTAAGAATGAACCTCATTGAATCACTGGCATGACTGTGCGGCACCGTGCCATCTGCTCACCGTGCTGCAGCAGAGACACAACTCCAGTACTCCAGCACATGCAGGCATTGAGTGAAAGCTGTTTAGTTCCTGACACTGTTTCCCAGAAAACAGTGACACTTTATGGCTTTAAGTCAAATTTGTAGGACAGGACAGACCCTGAGACTCAGCCGTGAACTGTAACACTAGATACTTTGATACAGGATGAGTTGCAGAGATCACCTTCTAGTCTACAGGTTGGAAAAGAGACAAGATAAGTTAAGGGGAGCACACTGTCAAGATGTTTTTTCAGCTAATATTTGTTTTTACTACCTGATTGACCAAAGGCTACAATGATAGTGAGCCTGAATAAATGCAGGAGATGCTGGAAACACTTTCTGGTGGCTCCAGTTGTCAGGGAAACAAAGTTCTCTTGTCTCCTTGTCTGCAGAAATGTTAGCTCTCTGTGTGAACACAGCTCTCAGGAAATGGTATGTTTAATACTCTTCAAAGACCCACAAGGGAGAGGAAGGGGGAAAAGAGAGATGGGAAAGTATATGTAACGCTACCTAAACAGTTTTTGTACACATATTTTGCTCCCAGCAGGTTAAATATTTGGCCTAAGACTTGTGCTTTGTTTTTTACTTGTAGATAACAGAAGTTCATGTTACATTTTTTAAAAAATTACTGTACAGATCTCCATTGTCACCTTCAGAAACCAACCCAATAAAGTGCTGAGCACTGGGATAGCTTCTGTGACCTGTCACAAGACATGTCCACCTTCCACAGAAAAAGCCTTGGGTGAGTGTCACAATAAGGACACGAAAAGAAGGACGCGGACACCTGCTAACAGAGCAAAGAAACAACTGGGGGCTGAACCGGCCCGAGTTTATTTTACATGTGTCTTAGAAACCACAGTGGATTGGAGGGACAACCTCGCCACCCCTCAATCACACCTGTCAACAGAAATATCCATCAAATCTCTCCGTCCAGGAGAAAGGAATGTAAATAATAAACTAACGTTACAAAAATATGGTCATGTTTACAGGGAATGTGTGAGAAACAGTTACAGAAGAATGAAAACATCAGAACTGCAAAACTCAGGGCAACAGGTGGGTATGGAGAGACCAGCCACCCTCAAACTGCCAACGACAGGGAGAGACTGGGGCAGGTGTTGAAAGGCTTCTGACCCCAGGATTTAAAAAGTAGGGCAGTCAAACAGAGAAGAGGTAACTCACAGTTAGGAGGTCAGTGGCTGGGATTAAGGAGTTCAGAAGATCCCAGCAGGAGGCCATCTGCTTTGTTCTGCTGTCACCCTGCCTCCCCCTAGCAGTAGTTCCATCGCAGTTGGCCATGGCACACATGCCAGCATCTTGGAGCAGAGGCAGAATTGTCAAAGCAGGTCACCACTTTGCCATCTTCCCTGCATTTCATTTCATCAAGATCCTCAGCTGGAAGTTTTATAACTTCTCGCTTTTCTGGAGCAGGCTAGAGTTGTGACTCCAAAGGAAACAAAAAGAATGCCTAGAGGGGCTGAATGTGAGCTAAAGAGCAATTTTAGACTTCTCCTTAAAAGATAAAATTGTAGTACTCTTCAGATATCTGTACCTTTTATACAGATATCTGATCTACAGATCAGCTCGTCTAAACCAGACTTTTAAAATCAAAAATCAACTAAACAAACAAAAAAACACACAAAACAAACCAAACAAAACCCAAAAACAATGAAGTCTCTCTAATTATTATTTGCAATTACTTCTCCTGTGGGCATCATCAGTTAATCATCTTTCACAGCTGGTTGGCTTGACAGCATGTGGAAGCACAGTTCTCCTGTAAGTGGTTGCACTGTTACAGGGAGGGAATGGGGATCAGCTAACACAACCTGAACTTCCACCCAGCTTTGGTTCTGAGACAGGAGATTATGTTGATGGCATTGATAAGTTTTATGGGAATAAATTAAAGCCACTTTGAGATTAACCTGGTTGTTTCTTTTCAGAATGATCCCAGTGGATTGTGCGGGATAAGTACTGACTTTTCCCCAAAGAGATCAAGATCCTGCAGAGCCTTCTCTTTACTTTTTTAAAGAAGGATGATTAATTTCCAGGAGAGGTAAGAACTGTGTTGGCTACATGCTAATGATACCTAAATCTTAATTTTCCTTACTTCAGACTCTGAATTTTTTGTTGCCTTATTCTAGTGCCTGGCAGAAGTAAGAACGAGACTGAAAAATGATGCAGCTGAAGCTAGATAGAAGTAAATATTTCACACACAGCCCCTAAACCTTGCCCCTCCGCCCTTCTCTGCCTCCTGTTTTTGGCACCTTCATTCATACATAATTAATGGCTTAAAGATAAGTGTTGTGATAAAAGAATTTAGCTTTCTCAATAAGGGTTGTGACTGCACCAAATAACTAAACCAGTCTCTACTGACTCTGGGACGAAGTGGCTGCTTACTCCAGGATAGACTTGGGAAAGCTAAACCCCACTTGTTTCCCCTTCCTTTTCCCAGCTAATAGAGTCCTATCAGTCACTCAGTCAATGCTACAGAGAACCTAGAGCTTCAAAACAGTGAATAGGGATGCTCAGAGTGGAAAGTATCAAATAAAACAAGGCATGGAAGACAGTTTTCCTCAGTGCAGGAAGAGGGAAGTGACCTTACTTAAATGTGTACCAGTAATGCTCACAAAACATACCCTCAAATACTTGAGGTTATTTGTGTTTATTTAAGTCGCACTGTACAAAGGACTAAGAACTGTCAAGCAAGTACTCGAACTTGAGGGTCAGGGTGAAGCCCAAAACTTGTCAAACCGCACGGAGAGCCCATTTAGCCAGAGCACACTCAGGAAGAACACAGGTGACCTGTACATGAGGGGGAACAAGCCCTGGAGGGGGCTGAGGCAGCTGTGGTGAGGCTGCCCTTCACAGCCCTCTCCCCTCCTAATCTGCCTGCACGGTCATGCAACAATGCTCAGCTTTCTCCCTGGTTATATTTCACAGAATCACAAAAGGATTTGCTAAGGATGGAAAAGACCTGCAAGATCATCAGTTCCAACAGTTAACCCAGCTTGGCCAAACCCCCATTAAACCATGTCCCCAGGTGCCACATCTATACGTCTTATAAATGCTTCCAGGGATGGTGACTCCACCACTTCCCTGTGCAGTTTGTTCAAATGTTTGACAACCCTTTAGAAATTCTTCTTATGTCCAATCTAAACCTGCTCTTTTGCAACTTGAGGCCATTTCCTCAGGTCCTGTCATTTGCTATATGGGAGAAGATACTGACTCCCACCTGGCTACAACCTCCTTTCAGGCAGTTGTAGGGAGTGATAAGATCCCCTCTGAGCCTTATATTCTCCAGGCTAAACAACCCCAGCTCCATCAGCCACTTTAACAGCTCCACTGCCCTTCTTTGAGCCCATTTCACCACCTCTTTCTTGTAGTGAGGGGCCTAAAACTGGACACAGGATTCAAGGTGTGGCCTCATCAGTGCCAAGTACAGGGGGACAATCACTGCCCTGGTCCTGCTGGCCACACAATTGCTGATACAGGCCAGGATGCCATTGGCCTTCTTGGTCACCTGGGTACCTCCTGGCTCATGTTCATCTGCTGTCAACCAGCACGTCCAGGTCATTTTCTGCTGTGCAGCTTCCCAAGCACTCGTCCCCAGCCTGTAGAGCTGCATGGGGTTTTTGTGACCCAAGTGCAGAATCTGTCACTTCACTTTGTTGAACCTGATACAATTGGACCTTGTTCCATGGATCCAGCCTGTCCAGATCCTTCTGCAGCGCCTTTCTGCCATCCAGCAGATCAACACTCCTGTCCATCTGACTGCCAACTGACTGAGGGTGGACTGAATTCCCTCTTTCAGATCATTGATAAAGATATTAAACAGGACTGTTCCCAAAACTGAGCCCCAGGGAACAGCACTTGTGACCAGCCACCAGCTAGATTTACCTCCATTCACCACCACTCTCTGGGCCTGGTCATCCAGCCAGATTTTACTCAGCAAAGAGTACATTCGTCCAAGGTGTGAGCAGCCATGCTCAAAACAACTTAGCAGTGTCAAGCAACAGCAAGGCACATATTGCAGTCATTTGCTTCAGTGTGTTTGATAAAGTGAAAAAATAACATTTAAGCTCATGTATAAAATGTCACAAATGGACAAATGGCCATTTTACGCTGTCTTGTTTGATGCTGTTACTAAGCCACAGATTACTAAAGTGTGAAAATGAATCTGAAAACTCATGCCAATGTTTTGCAGTATATGGAAGTGCTCTTTTTGAGACATTTGCTTAAATAAGAGATGCAAGAAGAAATTTAGCCTGTGATCAATTTGTCAATTGCTTAAGGCCAAGCTGAATACCAAGCTGGAAAATTCAGGCTTCACATAGAAAGATGCTTAGTGGGACACATAAAATGCTAAGTCCAATTTTATTGCCATTACTTACTGTGTGCAGCACCACTAAATTCACAGATACTGCTCATGGAATAAAAATCCCAGGCTAAAAATTTCATTTCTAAAAGACAAGGAGGAGGGGAAGAAAAGAAAATCAGTAAATGTATAACTGAAAATTGCAAGAGCAACCCAAGCTGAACAAAACCTACAGGAGATAGTGTTGACTAGGCATCAGAGCAACCAAGTGACATCAAGAAGCAATATGAAGTGAAAAGTAACAGTCTGGCAGGAGAATGAAGAAAATCGTCAAAGACTTAGTCATTACACTGAAGTATGCCCTGTGATTAGGTCGTCGCCACCTTTTTCTAATTTCACCTCTTTTACTGTTAGTATAACTGTCAGCATATTCATAAAGCAAATGCCACCAAGGCAATCCCTTTTTATTTTATTAAACTAGAATCCCAAAGCAGCTAATTTTTCAAAGTACTTTTCAATTGTGGTAATAGAAGATTATTAATTGCTTCAGGTTGCTGATTGCTCTATGTACCAAAGGATTTTTTTAGTAAATGCAAAATCCTTTGAAACCTCAAGAATAGAAAGTATTTTATTGCCCAATGGCTTTATTTCCATTGTTTCAATAGTTTCAACAAGAAGGCACCAGTGTGTCTTTACTGCCTGAGAATTCATACTTGTTCTGCCACACAGTGACGGAAACTGCTGCATTCTACCAGTAGAGAGAGTTGGCCAGTCAGGCATCTTACACAGATGGCTGACAAAAAAAAAATAAAAATTGAATAATCTGGATTTTATCCATGAAGATTATTGAAGGACAATGCATTAAACATGCATAAAACTGTTTATTTCCTATCACAAAAAAAAATATCACTGATTAGCTTTAGAAAATACAGGATGTGTGTATAGTATAGCCAGTCATGTTCCTGATAACATATAACCCATGGTTTCATTTTCATCCTACAGGCAGAAACTCTCCTAGCAAGTATTCACCTTAGAGGGACTGAACTCAGAAACCTTTTTCTTATGCAGATATGCAGTTTCTAAGAAAATCTGCTTCATAATGAAAACCAGTGTTGCTCCTAAAGTTTAACAGGATGTAAACACTTTTTATAATGTGCACCACTAAGCAACTTTGCACAACAAACAGACAAATCCCTTGAGAGTGTCCTGTGATCAGCTGGTAAAAACACTGTCTTGTATAGCAGGTTTTCATCAAGCCAGAAGAAAAGACATATTGCCCAGAGAGGTGATAAATGTCCCATCCCTGGAAACATTCAAGGTCAGTTTGGACAGGTCTCTGAGCATCCTGAGCTAGTTAAGCATGTCCTTTCTCATTGTGGTGTGTTAGACTAGATGGCCTTTAAAAGTCTCTTGGAAATCAAAATATTCTGTGATTCTAAGATCTGCGAACAACTCATTCTTGAACAAAATACCCTTTTATTTCAATGGCACATTTTACTGCCGAAGATGTAAAGTGGATGCACAGGCATACCTACCGGGAGACTGAGAGAGAGAGGGAGTTCCAGCAGCTGAGGCTGGAAAAGGAGTCGGTGGGTAGGGTTACTGAAACCACCCAATTTTAGGCTTTAGCCTTTTATCTTGGACCCAGTCCATTTTAGACAGGCAAGTATTCAGAGAAAGACAGATTGCTGCTCTAGTCTAATAACCAAAATCCTTGCTAGACGTGTGGAAAACTCAGGCTCACCGCCTTGCTCCAAACCAGATACTATAACCTTCCTGATCTCCAAGTGAGATCTGTGACCAAGTAAGCCTGTTCCACCAGCAATGTCTTTCATTTCATCCAGAATATTCATATTTAAATTTTCAATAGTAATTTAACCTGTAAATTCTAGTAATAAAACTGAAATATTTCAATGTAAATGATAAAATCATCTAACCGTATTTTTAGGTTTGACTCTGAGTGTCTTACTTCAGTCATTCAAGTCTGAACTTTTGACTGCCAATTTTGAATTATTTTTACCTTGATTTTTACCAAGTGTTTATGGGATATTGTGTAGTCTAAAGTCACATGATGCTTGTAGAATGCTTGATCCACCTCTTATATTAAAGAAGAGTTAAGAAAGTGTCAAAAACTCAGAATATATTTATTTCAGATAATCAACAATAAATTCAGGCACAATTGAGTTCTCTAGCAAGATAAGTTTATTAATTATGAAGAAAAAATTGCTACATAAGAGGCTAAAAGTCATAAAAAAAAACTTATTCAAGAAAAATTATGTCCTACTGTTCTGGAATAGTCCGGTGAGTGTAACCAGATTAAAATATTTATTTCAGAATTGAAAACTCTGAATCCTTCTCATGCTGCCTATCAGTGACCCACACAGTATTGTTTCAGAAACCACAATGTATTTGTCATCTCAGAAGAGAGTTTGAGAGATCACCTTAGAAATTTTCAGGGATGAATACTTGTTCCAGGAAAATGAGGCTCTGGGTTATGTAGACAGATCCACTAAATGCAAAGGATCATAACAAGGTTTTCTCTTTATATTTTTCATAACAATGAAGGATATCTCTGGCAATTAACTTTCCTTCCATTATTAGGAATACTGAAAAAATAGGACCAGCTTCTAGGAACAGAAGAGAATGAAAGAGAGAAGAACTATTCTACAGGAGAAGTGACACTCTAAATTTTGTATGTAGCCAGGACAATACAAGCATGAACCCTTTGAAGCTCCTGCTCCTGTACCTTTGTTCCCTAAGAAAAAGAAAAAATTATTTCAAGGCTGCTGCAAAGAGTCACATTCCTGGGTTTCTATAGGTGTCATGGGGAGGAATAGCAGATAAGCTCTTCCTATGATTTGATTTTCTCTTCTTTTGAATGTCTATGGAACAAAGTAACAAGGTCTCTTCAGAGTTCATTAGCATCCCTGCTGTTATGCCAAGCTCCAGGAACAAGAGCAGTCCCCCTGCTCCTGGAAGTGCTTCATGTAGGCATGCCAGGTTTTAGGTGAAGGTCGTCTTTCAGGGGTGTTGCCATGGAAGCTTCTTAGTAACTCAGCTCCAATAAGCCCTTGCTGTGCAGTTGGTGGTTTAGCTCAGAAAGCCTCCAGTCCTTTGGCACTGTGTTTAATCTGGACACCTGTGGTGTGTTTCAGCTGACACTGGTATTACGCACCTGTGGTTTGCCTTGAATTGTTAGCTCTCCATTCAGACTGCTGGCTTTCCTGGTCACCCCTTCTCCCTGTAATTCCTGCTCCATAGCTGCTAGTTTACTCCATGGCTTAGTACATTACACCAAACAAATGTATATTAAGGAAAAAATTGTAAGGAAATGGAGTAACTATTTAAGGATTAACCGTTGTAACTCAACCATTTCTGCATATCTAAAGTAATAAGGTGGTGATAACCAGGGGAAGTAGTAACCTAACCTATATCATGTGAGCTTTCTACAGACATCCTTTCTGCAGCAATTTCTTTCAACAAATTGAATGACAATTTTTTTTTTTTTTTTTAAGACTATGTTCATGGATATTGCTCTTTTACAGATTCTGTCACTTGAAAGGGTAAGTAAGACATTAGCATTCCCAGACTAATAATTCCTTCTGGAGAGAAGGTACTTCTGAGAAGGGGTCCAGGTTCAACATTTTCAAACCTATGTACCATGTATACAAACAGCTACTGCTTTCTCTCTGTGATTGTCCCACATTGCTTTAGAGTAATGCACAAATGGATTCTTGGGGTACACTCCACCTACACAATTTGAATCATAATGATGTATACAGAAGGTAAAGAAAGTGCACACAATCTTATAGTTTTGGTAAGACTTGTACATCTTTGAGGTTTGAAAAAAATCTCTTAGGAAGTATGAATTGATACATGGATCTTCAAAGTGGTTTAACATTATGATCTTTTCAGTGCAACTAAGAAATTTAAAAAAAGAAAAAATAAGAAAATATAGAAAATCATAGAATCATAGTATCATTAAGGCTGGAAAAGACCTCTGAGATCTCTAAGTCCAATGATTAACCTAACACTGATGGGTCCATCATTAAACCATTTCCCTAAGAGCCACATCTACACTTTTTTTGAACACTTCCCAGTATGGCAATTCCACCACTTCCTTGGCAGCCTGTTCCGATGGAACATTTGGTTCTGACACAGATATATTTATAAAGTACAACCACCACAGATATGAGATATATCTGCCAAGTTATAGTTTTCTCCTCTTGGGGACGATTCAATGTTAGGGGCTTTAAAATTCTATTAGATACTAAAATGGATTTCAGAAATGGCTCCAAAGTAATTTATTCAGTCAAATAGTTGGTTCCATAGCTATTCTTCTACCACAACAGATATATGTATTTTTGCTTCTAAAATACTATGCATGGACATTCCCCTCAGAAAAGGCATTAAGTTATTAAACTTTTCCCATTCTTTTTTTAACAATTTTTTTTGTCCTTCATCATTTTTCACTCAACAGGAAAGACATATTTCCTTTACAATCAATTCTGCTGCAATTAGGTTCTGAACATATAATTACTAATCTCTTCACTGTGAGATCCAAACTTAATTTCTACTACACACATATTTGCCTTTTGAGATACAGACATAGACATGTTTAGAAGATGCAATAAGAGATAAAGTAGGATAGTTTCCCTGGTTCAAATTTAGAAGTTTTTACCTTCTAAAGTACCAAATTTGTTCGAATCCTGATAAAGTTAGTGACTCTTCCTCAATTAAAAACACTTTTCTACACCCATCAAGTATTTAATTTAAGCAGCATAAAGACAATTATATGAAAAAAAAGAAAATGGTAGGTGATACTGAACATCTTCTGAGAGTTGTACAGTTTCACCAACATTATCATTCCCCTTTTCATGCAAAGTCAAATTGTCAGTAGTTAAAAATCATCAAACTCAAAAAAGACAGGTTATGTCTGACTAAGAAGGAGAACACTTCCAGAATGAATAATATTTGAAAAGTTTGCTTAACCTACCCCCTCTTAAGTATACTTCCACTGAAAACTGGAAAAACAGAACACTGAGAAAATACACTTCCTTTGAAAAATGTTCCCAATGGAACAAGTATTTGCTGGGATTAAGCCACATTGTCAAATCACCAAGTTCAGGAAAACAAGCAGAAGTTTGCAGCCCCACCTGCCTTACCCTAAGACAACCAACAGAAAGGCATCATCAGCAATCAGCAATCCCGGGAGAAATATGAGTGACCTCCCTCTACAAAAAGCAAAGAAAGACTCCCCCTGCCCCTTCCCACAGCCCCCATTGGAGAGCTGTGCCCAGAGTGTTTAAAATGAGCCTTTAATTTACTGCTGCTGCAGACAAAATTGCTCAATTGTTGTCCTCTCTAAGACACTATTTTTCAGTTTTAAGGCAAAATTTTACTACTGGATCTGTTTGTTTGGTTTTTGTTCCTTCATGCTAGTTTTCAGCCTTTAAATTAATGATTTTGAGAGACATTAGAAGAAAATAAAGAGATACACAGAGGTAAAAGGAGAGGAAGATTGTAAAGGTGGGTAGACTGCATAAAGAAAGAGGCAGAGGTGAGCAAAAGCCTGCTGCCTTTACTTAGACTAAGACATAATAACTGTAGAAACTACATGGAAAACCTGATTTTTTATTATAAGCTCTAGAGAGAGACCAGTCTAGGCAAATAGCCTGTGATTATTTTTTAGCTTCTGAACAGACAGAATAAACATTATAATTCTGAGCAATTGAATAGTTTCTTCTACTTGTTCAACTGGAATATTTCTTTCATAATATATCACATCAGCAAACAAATAATTGAATGACATAGAATAAATCCATCTGAAAGTGCAAAGATTTGAGTGATATCTCCCCATACTTTTCTAATATCCAGCCATAGGACAGTAACTTTCAGAAGCTTTGATTTATCTGGCCTGCAGCAAACTCAAGTCTCAAGGGTCTTCAATTCAGACCATAGGGAATTACTAGTAAAGGGAATTGCTATGACCACCATTTTACAGTCGATTTTACTGATCATCCTTTTCTTCTATAAGCCATGTTCAGCAGGACATCTCCCAAGCGAAAACATTCAACCACTGTGATCATGCTTTCTTCCATGTTGCCTTTTCACTTCAGAAGTCCGTAGGAAATACTATAAAATTACTTCTTTTCCACCTCACTACAAGGTGAATGAGAAAACTGACCTCCTTCACAATCACATTTATTATGTTTACTTAAAACAAAAATGCTTTGAAGTAAATCATTCAAATAAATTGAAGTTATACTTGAGAAAAAAAACCAAAAAAAACAAACCAAATAGATCCTCTGAAGTCTTGTGGTTCTCAGTGATTTCACTGCTTGATGTCTGCAGGTACCCAGCACTGCAATGGGTGAGGTTATTTTGGTCCTCCATTCATCACCTTCCTTTGTTACCTGCTGTTCTGTAGTCTGATGTGGAGGACCTTCTACAGCTATAAGAGCACACTGTCTTAGGCAAACCATCAGTTGATAAACATTTGTTGCTTGTGAATGCCTTCAGCTCCATCACTGTGAAATTAACTTCTTTTTTGGATTCAGAAAAACAAAGGTGTGCTTAAAACAACAGTAAATCTACCCTGGCTTGAAGTTTTGTTCCCCATTTCTCTGCCTTCTCTTTCTTGTTTTCTCCCTTCAAACCCCTGCAGTCTTTGATCCAAGAATGTATTTAGAGAAAAAAAAAAACAGATATTATTTCACAAACCACCTAGGCACTTCCAAAAGGACAAGCTAAGAGAATTAATAAAACTGAGGTAATAAAAGCTAATGTAAAAATAGAGGAAAAATCCTGAGCATTTTCCAGCCAACCGAATAACAATCTTTGCTTGCTTCACCATCGTGACTGTATCTGACATGTCCAGTGTTTATGGGTTTTAGAAAACATTGTAAAGGAAATTTTGGGTACAAGAAAGGTAGAAAATTTTTACACTGAATTCTTCCTAACTGCATTTCCTGCCTTCTTTAAAAATCTTTAGACAGTTTTCCATATAGCTCTTATGTGGAAAACCTTGCATATAAGTTTTTGCATAAAGAGTTTGGTGAATTGCCTCTTTGCTGTTAAAGAAAAAAATATTACTTGAAAGCACAGTTATGCTGTCATTTGAGTGCTTCTAATTAAATCTACATAAATTTACCATGCGTAAGTGTCTAAGAAAAATAACAGTCATTTAGTATGAAAGCATTTCTTTTTCAAGCCTGTTTTGATTATGAACAAAATTAAATAAAGTAATTTTTGAAAGGGGGAGTAAGGATGGAAATCAAGTGGCATTTTAATACCAGAAAAAATGTACAAATAACAAACATTGCTTTTGCAATCTTCATGGCTAATCTAGAATTCAAATCTATAAACCAACATAATAATCTATCTAGTTTATATATATTTTATCTAGTTTATGTATGTTTTACAGAGATGACATGATTCCAGTCTAGAGAAAAATGAAGAATATGTTGTTCCTGAAGTTAATCAACTATTCCCAGAGAACTACTCAATCCCAGACTTCGAGACAGTGAGAGATTGTCAAAGTCCACAGTTCCTAGTGGATAAATGGTGCTCAAACCAGCATTTGAAAAACACAAATTTATGAAACACTTTATTATATACTGTAGTATATAAATATACTACATTTTTAAGTGTACTTGGTTTGGACGGAATTAGGTGTACATCACTTCTGTTGGTTTCTACTTTCCTGATCTAAATAATAAAATAGTGCACTGTGCCCCAGACAACTAATCTAAGGGAAGCCAGGTCAGTGATCACCATGGAGACCTTTAAAAACTCATAAATGCTTCAAAAATAAAATCAGCTGTCCTAGAAGTACTGGAACATTTTCTGTCCCATTTAAAACCTTCTTCTTCAGCCCCTCATATGGGGCTCCTAATATGCCCTCTCTTTGCCATCCAGTCAGTCAACTTCACTAAGCACATCTCATTAGTTAAATAGTTTTGATTATTCCTGTGATTATTTGATTATTCCTGGGTTAAAATTGGCTGATGACTTCAAAAGCCATTAAAAGAGACAAAAAGAAAGATACAGGTGACATTTAGTTTTCTTCATTTTCCCTAAAAGCAAGTAATGCAATTTGATACCTTCTGAACTGTAGGCATTCTGCATGTACACAAGAACACCCTGTTGCTGTCAGTCATCGCATACCTTCAAAATTCACCAGCTTCCTAAGGCTGGACAGTAAAAGAAGATAGGATTCTGAAAACAGTGTTATCTGACATACACTTGCAATGAAGTTGAGGTTTTTGTAAGTAGAGTCTGACCTCAGAGAAGTTAAAGATGCATAGAAATTCGTCCTGTTTCAGGATAAACGTGATGCAATATAAATGAGTCCCTATAGTGGAATGCCTTGCAGATCTGGATTGTAGAAACAACAGAAAGAAAAAATTATCTGCCATGAATGTCTGTCTAATCTATTTTTTATATATGAGGAAAGAAAAAAAATTAAACAGAATAGAGACTTTGAGGATGAGCTGGTTACAAGGAAAAATGGCCAAAAAAAAAAAAATAGCACTACATGTGACAACAAGTCCATCAAGAATTTTTTAATAACACATGGACCCATTAGGATGGGTCCAGAGGAGAGTCAAGAAAATTATCAGAGGACTGGAACATTGGTCTGAGAGGTTTGGGGTTGTTCAGTCTGGAGTAGAGAAGGCTCCTAGAAGACATCATTATGGCCTTTCTATGCATAAAGGGAGTTTAGAAGAAAGATGGAGAAAGGTTTTTCAACAAGGCCTGCAATGACAATACGAAGGGAAACAGTTTTAAATTGAGAGTAGATTTAAATTGGAAGGAATTTTTTATGGTGGGGGTGGTGAGACATTGGAACAAATTGCCTGGAAAATGTGTGGATGTTCTGCTGCTGGAAGTGTTCAAGACCAGGTTGGACAAGGCTTTGAGCAAACCTAGTCTAGCAAAAGATGTGCCTGCCACTCATGGCAGGAAGGTTGGACCAGATGAGGGTTAGAGGTGCCTTTTAACCTATTCCATGATTCTACAATCCTATAATTTTTGTTCCATTGAAGTCTACTTTAATAATGAAATATACTTGTTCAATCTAAATCCAACATATTATCCAAGGTTTATAAGATTAAAACATGCTACCTACAATCAGTAAAGATCAATATAGACAACAACTTGTTTAGAAAACAACATCTCCAGAAGAGATGAAGAAAACCACAATTATAGTTCAGAAAAATGAACAATTTATTGAAGCATTTATCAGGAAGAAAGGACTTTCTATACCCAAGCCTCAGTTGTGGTTACTAAAGAAAGAGCTTCTCTCCTCAGATTTTGCAGCCACATGGAAAGGAGGAAAGGGCATTAAAGGATAGGCAATGCTCATTTAGTGAAGGAACAGAGATGCTGACTCAGAGTGAAAAGGCCAAAATTAGGCATAAAATAAACATTAAGAATGGGAAAGACTAGGGGTTTAGAAATAAATGCATTCTTTTCTTCCAGAAGAAGATTGGTTAACAGGAGCAGGAAGTTCAATAATGAGAATACTTTGGGTCTCTGCGGTTGGGAAGTAGGCGATGGTCTACGACACATAGCTGGATGATTTAAGAGAGATGAGAAAGCAGAATGGGGAGCCTTTCCTCCATTTTAAAGACACACAGGCATTTCTGAGGACTAAATTTTCATTTAAGTAAAAGTCAGCTACATGGACAAAGCCTGGAGAAAGGAGTCATGGGTGGTCTCTTTGTCTATGGTCACACCCCAGGATACGTTCACCATTTCTGACACCTAACAGCTCACAGAGGGCCAAAACATGTGAGATGCTGCTCCATTTATTGTTGGAGCAGACAGTGTGGTTTTCCACTGATGAGCTAACAAGGCCCAGTTTTGGGGCAGAGTCAGGACGTATCTCCCGCTCTTCACCTGGACATACTGCCTTTGGAAGTGCAAATTTTCTGCTATTCTGTCTCTGCTTGTCCCAAAAAATTGCAAAAGGTTCCTGCACCTTCATTACCTTATTTCTCCCTTATTGTTTGATTCAGCTGGTATTATACTGCCTTGAGGATAAGAAGACATGACTGAGAGAAGTGTTAATTCATTTTTATGTAAGTTTTTGCCAGCAGTGTTGGATGGCTATGCTATTGCACGGGAATTCCAGGGAGTGAAAAGCTGTTTCATTCTAAGTAAAGGCTGACAAGGAAGTGCTAAAGCTGGTGGCCATTCTGCTGTCATGAAAGCAGCTAAATATCATAAGCAAAGCATGACATGTCCTTGGCATCTCTTTAGCATGCAGTGACCATTTGCATTTGCACCCATTTTATTAGTAGGTCAGTCACAACCCATTTAAAATGCCAATTTTGACAATGTGAAAAACTATGCAATTATCAGACCATTGGCTTTATCTCCATTTGAAGCTAAAAGTGAGAAACAGGAGCAAACTATTGGAAAATTATCTTTCCTAAGGAAAGGTCATTTCTTCATCATACTTTCATTAAACGACATGATGTTGATTGTTTTCAACTCAACAATCATTTTATATTTACCTCCTCTTTTAAACTCTAAGTAATCAACTTTATGGGCTTGGTTTTTAAAATATAAGTTGATGATGGTTTTTTCTTTCCTAATTTCTTTATATTTCTGCAATTTGTAGAATTGGCAGCACTTTGGCTAAGCTTACAATCTACTTTTTACTTTAGTTACAATTATGGTACATTACTTTTGCTAAATCTCTGAAGGGCTTGCCAGACATATTTTATAAAAAATAATAAATACTTATTTTGTTTGTAAAATTAAGATTTGAGATCAGTAGGAAATAGGAAGCAAGGATTTGAAACAGAAATAATTTTGGCAAAAGTTGATTTCCATTTTTACTTTGTCCAGCACTGATAAAACTGTAATTAGTAAAATAATAGATTAGCTAGAGAATTTTCTTAGTTATGTAAATGAATATAGATTGAAGGGTTTTTACAGAAACACATTTGAAAAGCAGGCAGAAATCTTGGGACATTGTTGAATCACAGGGGAAAAGGAGTAATCCTCAAGAATGCTGACTGACTTGCACTGAAATTTTTCTTTGTAAAGGGCAATGTATGAAAGAAAACAGAGGAAATAAACCTATGAAATATTCTGAAAAGCAAATTATCAGATGTATTCAATCCCAAGACAATAAATTGGCTTAGTTCCAAGCAGCTGGATTGAAGTATCCAAGTAGCTGGATTGGAGAGCCTGAAAATTTCTCAGAGATCTATTAGACATGATCACCTGGAGCTCCCAGAAAACTGAAGACCCCAGAGAGAACCCTTACTATGACCAGCACTGGTCAGGATCCTGCCAGCTTGCCCACAAGTGCGGCAGGAGTACAGCTCAGTGGACTCAAAACAGGGATTCCCAGGCGATGTCTATGAGCTGGGCAGGAGGAAGGTTCAGTCCAGTACAACAGCCTAAAGATAATTCTGGCATGGGGAATATGCTGTCTTAAAGTGGGTAGAACAAACTTTATAGTGAACTTATGTGATGTGACCTTTTGGCATCTGATACATCACCTTGCCATCACCGATGCTTTACTGCATCGGAAACAGGAAAATGAAGAATACCCATCTCTACCCACAAATTGCTTTTGCTGCACTTAGTGGTAAGAGACACATTAAAAGCAACCGCATAAATGACAGGAGCATTCCTCCTGCCTAACCCACCTATCTGCTATATTATTTCCATTCCTAGTGTGAATTCATCCCACTGCTTTTTTTTTTTTTTAATCAAAGTCTCTCTATTATTTCAGATAATTTCTCTGATATTTATATGGCAGGAACATACAAAATTACTTTGTGCTAACCTGTCTTCCATATTGTAAATTTTCAATTAAAAGAGAAATCAAATGGTAAGTATTTAATATTCATAACAGTCCACACTGTTGTCCTTACATAAACAGCAAGGAAACTCATTTTCTCCTCTTAACATACTCTGTTTCTGTACAGAATAGTCACAAAGACACTGAGACAACGCTTCCCTGACATAGGGGAATTAAATAATTCCTAAATTTTAGCTCCAAATGAGTTATAAATGCTGATGCCCATCTCTTAAAAGACAGGAGACTCACGACAGGTAGCAAGTCATGGTCATTCCTCTTTTTGGTACCCACAGCCAAGAAAACCACTGCACTGAATGCTTAGCCAGTTGCATTCACAGGAGCATTTTGGACACTGCCAGGTTCCTGCTCCATATCCATTGCATCCACCAGTGCTTGTCATCAGCATGCTTAGCACAACCCAAAATTAAGATCCTTTACAAAGACCTTCCTACACACAATGACAGGTCATGTCTGGTGCAAATTGCTTATACTCCAAAGAGACCAGGCAGCCCACCTGCAGGAATGGGGCTCCCCTCCAGGGCATGCACTGGGCACTTGCTGTGTACTCAAAGTTAGTTCTCCAGCTTCCCACTATAGTCTGTGAGAGAGACTCACCACACCTGGTATGGGCACCAATGAAGCTGGGCTGGCCTCATGCTGAGGATGGCCACTGGATCAGGAGCCCACAGGTTATTTTATTTAAATCTGAAACAACGAACTATGAGCATCTCCAATCATGTAGTTCACCTTGCAGATGCACTTCAGAGGTGAATTCAGTCCAAACTTTAAATACATTTGAAGGAAAGCATAAACCACACTCATGGTTACAAACAGAGTAAGTGACTCTAACTCTTCTAAAAGAAGGAATTGTTGCTAAACCCAAAAGTTCAGTAAAGTGTTCTCCAAAGAATGTTTGCCTTAACCACACTTCTGTAGCCAGGAGATCAATAAAATGCTTCATAACTTTTGGGACTGCTATTAAGTCTTGATAAATAAATTAGTCTACAGCCATGAAAGTGGGCTTTATTCTTTGCTTCATTTAAAATGTTAACAGCCAATTATAGTGACCACATGGTTCAAATGGTTTGTGCCATTCAATTAGACAATTACTTCATGCCTACAGACTCTCCTAGTGTCATTCTTCAGAATTATATTAAAGTTATTCTTAAATACAAAGGCAAAAATTACTGAAATCTTCCTCTCTGAGAAATCCATCATTGATTTGGTACATGCTAGACTACAGTATTACCTACAAAATGTTCAGAACATTTTCACTGCTCTAAGGAGATTACAGTCCTACAGGGATATAAAAAATTTATTGGAGTTTCACAGACAGCTATTTTTTTATCCTGTTCTGCTTGGATTATATTCTGTCTGGAGAGAATGAAGAAAGGTCTCCTGACCTTCTAAAGATGACTGGGATTACTGGGTTAAATTCCTCTCTTATTGTTATTCCACAGCATGGAGTTTTCTTTCTTGTTTCTGTTTATTTTCCCTGAAAATTCAGCTTTATACACACTATTGACTTTGAAATTGCTGTAACATTTTGTTTTTATATTGTGTCAGTACATAACTACACTTCAATGTAAAAAATAGAATTTTAAATTAAAATTATTTTTGCACCTAGGAGATGCAAATATAAAATATCAACATAGTTCTTTACTTTCATTGTTATGTGGAATACTCCTCTAGTTCATAGGGTAGTGCAAGAGTGGCAACATTGATTTTCATGTCTCAATACAGTATATATCAATTTAGAAATAAAAAGACAGTTTTCTAACCATCTGCACCTCAGAGAATCGTCAACACCTAGAAGAATAGGAGGATTTTATGCTCTTTTTTTTTAACTTCCATTCTATTCAGAAATAAATATTTTTTATACCGAATCTTAGCCCTGCTTATATTTCAGTACTTTTACTCTCTTTACTACCTGCTTCTCGAGACAGCTGTAACACTATCATACCTTGTACAGTGAGACTCATCAGCCCATGATCTCCTTCAGCAGAGGGTGTATATAATTTCTTCACTTCCTCCAGTATTTCTTTGATGTAACATTAACTGTGGCTTTGCTTGAATAAGAACAGTTATGCTTTCAATCATCAAAAGGTTATTTTATCAATCAAGGTTTACCGTATGAGCTCCTGGGTTTTCCAACACAGTGAATTTCTGAGGAAAATAAAAGGGATAATTATAAACAGTTGATTTGTTTCCATACAACCGCCATTATCTAGGTCAAAGGCAAGGTAACTTTTAATATGCTTTACTAAAACGTTTTATCTAACTAATGTTTTCTCCCCTGTAAGAAGGTCTCAGGTTGAAATCCTGACCTCACTAATTCCAGTCTGATTGTATCTAAAATTGTCAGTCATAGTCTGTCATTCCTGCTACTCTCTTGAGCTATTAAGAATGAAAGGTGTGAGGAAACCAGGCTGCAGTTTTTAAAGCAGCTACAAGAGCTTCAGGGCAGTGTTCTTTGAAGAGACTGTAGAAATATTTTCCCTTTGATATTCCCCAGCTATGCTTTTTAACCTTGTAAACACATCTGCAGCACCAGCAAGCCTCATGTTGCCCTTTGGCACTGAGCTGGTTGTACATCCAGACTTGAAATAAGAATGTTTTGCACCTGCATTGAAAACATAATTAATAGATGGATATAGACACACAAGGGCTGTAAAATCCTGACTACTTTCTAGTGTAATGACAGAGGGAGTTTTTATTCCCTTGCTATTAGTGTGCTGAAGCTTTCATGTTCTGGAGCATGTTTCCCTCAAACCTCAGACCCCTGCCAGCACTGCCTCAGCCCTGTGCTACTTCAGGGAACAGAAGTGTGACATTTACTTGCTTATGCCACAGAGACCAAGCTACAGAAACCACCAGTGTTGCCAAGCTTGACAGGCATCAAAAAAGAAAATCCACAGAGTGAGAACAAGAATTTTAAGAGGGTTTTAGGTTTTTTTCAATGCTTTTAAACCTTACCACCAGTGATGTCAGCTACCATCTTCTAGTCTACATTAAAAACCAGAATTCTATCAACCACAACTTCTTCACATAAAACAGGTAAGACATTGGTCCAGTGCATTTATGCATTGGTCCATATGTCAGTGCAATTATCATTACACAAATGTTAGACAAGCCATTTTCTGACATATTGTTTATTCGGAAATCTCAAAAATCAAGCCAGGTTGAAGATTAATCTGTCCTTTAAAATGCATTAAAACTTCCAGTTTGTGTATTATACAGATCAGTTTCAGTTTGAACAAATGCCTGATTTAACATTTCTCACAGAGCCTTACCACAGCACCCATTCAATCCAAACACCAGAAAACAAGTCATAGAACATGAAGGACATAATATATGTAATCATCTTGTAATGTCTGTACATATTTGTAATGAACACACAAAAAAAATTTCATCTCCAAGGCCCATAATTCTGATCTAATTCTGATCTAAATTTTATGAATTTTTTTTTCAATAGCATTTTTAATTTTGATTCTAGTAACAAAATGCTACTTTAAATGTAATTGGTAAACATACACTATTTTTAGAATGTATTTATGGAAGAACAAACATTTAATAGAGTATTTTTGTTCTGAAACAGTCTCACATAACTTCTGAAAACACGTCTATATATATACATGTGCATGTCTGTGTGTATGTATATGTAAACATAAACATAAATACGCAAATGTAACACTGTAATAGTTGATCTAAACTTTTAAAAGCTATTTTTTAAAAAGTTATTTTTGTGCTGTGTTTATGTCCAACTGCACTTTACATATTTCTGATGAACCAGAATCTTTAATTACCACGGTTGACATTTACTTAATTAAATGCAACATTTTCAATGTGGGAAGCTCCCCAGGCTGCGTATAGAAGAGCCAAAAAAGACAAAGGGATGATTGTTTGGTTTTGACTTGGCTTTATCTGTGCAGCTCTCCCTCCTGTACATATGCATTACCACAGAAATTTTGAAGGAGATGAACTGTTTTGTTATTACCTTCAGGATTTCTGCTTCATGCAGGGAATCTGTTCAGGAGAGAGAGATGTAGTGGAAATATCAGCATAGCTTTATTCATTGTGATTGATACAAGCTGGTGCCAAGAGCATCTCAACACCATCATTACAGCTGTGGGATCCTGCAGGAGTTCAGGTTCCAATTTAATGTTAGACACAAATTTTTTTGTGATGTTGAAGAAGTCCTGATGGGCATCACATCTGTTAAGGGAAAGGCAGCAATATTCCTCAACCTCACAATGACAGGCTGAGTTTGAATTAAATAGCATCTTCCTACAAACATGCATTTGCTCACCAGTGGAAAATTGTTAAATAAATTAAAGTCTTCATTCAATGCTGGGTGAAAAGAAGTTGCACAGGCTGTGTGGCAACACCTCTCTTCATTACGAGCTTGGGATACTTATAAATGTACAAAGCCTGTGCCTCTCATTCAGACTCTTTAATTTACCAGCTATGAAAACTACCTGTCTCCATGGTTAGGAAGAAAGGTAAACAAATTGTATATACCCTCATCATCTATTCAACAACCACTCATTTCTAACCTTGCTCAGGTCAGAAATCTCTCTCATTCCTCATCCTCAGCAGCACAGAGGGAAAAAGAAGATGGAAAAGCTAGTGGGTTGAGATAAGAACAAGGAGATCTCTTATGGAGGACTGCAGTTTCTGCCAGAAAACCTGCTCCTGTGTGGGCTCCTCTCCACAGACTGCAGTTCCTATGAGGAGCCTGCTCCTTCATGGGCTCTCTATGGTCTGCAGGGAACACATCCACCTCATGAAGCATAGGCTCCTCCACGGACTGCAGTAAGGATATCTGCTCTGCTGTGCTCCTCCGTGGGCTGCAGGGAGACAGCCTACCTCATTATGGTCTTCCTCATGAGCTACAGGAGTATCTCTGCTCCGGCACCTAGAACACCTCCTGTCCCCCTTCTACACTGACCTTGATGTCTGCAAAGCTGTTTCTATTATGTTCTCACTCCTCTTTCCCAGCTGTTGCACAGCATTTTTTACCCTTTCTTCATTATCTTTTGCAACAGCAGCTGATGGGCACGGCTTTAGGCAGTGACATGTCCATGCTGGAGCCCACTGGAACTGGCTTTTTCTGTCATGGGGCGAGCTCATAAGCTCTTCTCAGAGAGGCCAACCCTGCTGCCTCCTCCAATACCAAAATCCTGCCACATAAACACAGTCACACTGACTTTCTCGCATCTTTTTCACTCTATTTGAATATTGGGTCACGTTAGGCCCAAACTTTGGGACACTTCAGACTTCCGTGTGCACGTGAGAAATATGAGAACAAAAGCAGAAGATTCATAAAAAGGTACTGAAAAATTCTGTTTATGTTTTATAGAAAAGAGAGAAACATTTCATTAATCTTCTTGCAAACGATTTGCCTCGGTATCTCTGACATTTGCTAAAGGCAATATTTATCATTGTCCTCCATAACACTTCATGGTTCTCTGTCAGTACCACTTGAATGACATGACACTTTTTAAAACCCTCTGTGAAGTCAGTAAATCAGTTTAGTGCTTAGAACACATAAAATTCATTATTCAAGCACCAGTGCTATTGACAGTATATCAAAAAGGTCAAATGAGCAGATTAAAACCTTGAGGTATGAATTAAACAGCAGTTGATCTTTATGACACCGAATATATTTCATGCAGGCAAAAGAGACTTGTACGTTTCCTGTTAACAAATTTGGGCAGATCTTTTGTACTTTCTGCTTGAGGAAGTGCAAAATATGTTTGGAGAGAAGCAGATGACAAGCAATGAGATAACAAGAATGAGCAATTTCCCCCATCATTTTAAAGGGAAACGTTGACTGAGAGTTGTAATAAAAAGAGCAAAAATTGTAATCCTCCTAAATAAAAAAAAAACCTTTCTGACTAAAGAGGTAGTCAAAATTTTGTGTATGTGAATACCACATATACAAATAAATCATTTTTGATCTTTAAAGCACCCTATAAAAGGCTTACAGCAGTCAGATTCACTTTACAGGCTGTGTGCAGTCATTGCTAATCTAAGAAGCATAATTTTAAACATAGCACTTAAATCAGAGTCCATTAGACTAGAAAACCCAGACACAGGAGTACAAAATCTACATGCAGAGAGTAATGCAAATTTCTAATCATTATGCTAAGGAGTCCAGTTTGATCTGTATTAAAAAAAAAAAAAAAAAGAAAAAAGAAAAAAAAAAGGTGAACTGAAATATATATAAATATTCTGTGCTGGGTTTTTCTCCTGGTCTCTTAAATCAGTAAGCTCCTGAGAAAGAAGCTGTGATTCACTTTTCTCACTGATCTCTTTCACATAAGAAGTCATCCCTATACATTTGAGGCACAAGTATTTACAGTCAACACTCCTTCAGACAGAATTGGTTTGACAGGTTTATTAAGAAAAGGCCATTCACAGTCTTTATGGGCCACAGTCACAGTTACCACAATTTTTGACATTTCCACACTTCACATTTAGTCTGAATTTCCAAAACAGTACAATGACTGGAAGCCAAACTGTTAAATACCACTGTTTCCTACCTGATCAAAATGCTTTATAGTTTTTTGGCATTTCTTATGTTTCTCTGCAGTTATCTTTGGTCTCCATTTAGACTGCAGGTTGCTGTCTGCTCCCAAAGCTGTCTCAAATCCAGACCAAAAAAGAGCCCATGCCCCAGTCTCTCCTCACGGGGTGAGTGCTCCTGTCCCTGACTACCTCAACAGCCTTTTGTTGAGCTTGCTCCAGTTGACTAATATCCTTTTCTTTTTTTTTTTTTTTTTTTATGGTTGAGGATCTGAAACTGAATGAAGAATTTTGATGTGACCCCAAGATTGCTGAGCAAAAGGGGCTCGTCATTTCCCTGGATATGTGGGTGTGCTGTTGTTGATACCATCCAGGATGCCATGGCCTTTCTTTCCAACAGAGCACGCCAGGCTCGTGTGCCACTCCCTGTCTGTCACAGGCCGCAGAGTCTCCTCAGCAGTGCTGCTGCCCAACAAATCCATCCTCATCATGTCTTGCTGACAGCCATTCTTCCTTCCCAGGGGCTGGACTTTGACAGTCAGTAATTTGTCCTTACTGAATTTCCTAAGTTTCCTGTTGGCCTGCTCCTCTAGCCTGTCCAGGAGGCAGCCCTGCCTTTGAGCATATCGGCTGGTCACCTCAGTTTGGTGCCATCTGCTCACCTGATGAGTGTGCACTGTTGCATCCTCCAAGTATTTAATAACAGTGTAAAGGTCCCAGGACAGGCCCCTGTGGTGCTTTGCTTCTCACCAGCCTCCAGGTAGAATGAAACCCATCAACCACCAACCTTTAAGCCCAACCATCCAACCAGTCTCTAGTGTTTGGCAGTGCCAGAGAAACTGTCTCATAAAAAAACAAATTAGCACACCTCTGTTGACAACGCTGGACCTTTTCTGGTGGTAAGATTTTTCCTAACTGTGCTTTGTTGCCTGATTATCTGCACCTTCCAGATGACACAGAAAAAGAAAAATCAAACTAAACAGACTTGTTCTTTTACATGAGACTATTTACATTGTGCCAGACCGTATCAGTGTTCACGGCTCTGAAACAATAAAATACATGTTCAGACTAAAAAGAGAGACAAGTGACCAATAATCCATGGGAGACCAGTATTGTGAATCAGCAATCATATAAGACTACTGAGAAACAGAATAAAAAGACATGTCAGTCTGAACCCTATGGAGTAGTTGGGCTATTTCTACTGACAGTGTTTTAGTCTTTGAATTACCAGTTTGCCGCAGCAAATTAAAGGAAAAGGAAAATAGCTCTGGTTGCATCTGCAGCTGTCTATGAAGTACCACAGTGGAGTCAACAACAGTGCTACAAGAATAACCGTTATGTTTGGCCAAAGGGAATTCATCACAGAAAACATCAGACCACTGGTTAAAGAGGTCAGTGACTGTTTCAGTCAGCTGGTGTTGAAACACATGGATACTTCCTGATTTCACAGCACAGCAGTAGCTACTTTCTGCTCCTAATAAGTTCTGAAAGGACTGTATAGTGATGACAGGTGTGCTCCTGTGATGGCTATATGCATATATATAGTTTATATATTCTCTAAATTTGTGCAAACTCTATAAGCATAACTTGGATAATAGAAGTTTCTGTATGTCAGTGGGGATTAGGTATCATCAGACATTCCAGCCCTCCAAGCTAACACCTACCACAGCTAAAGAGGCTATTGATGCTCATGTCCAGACCTTTCCTTCAAAAAAAAGCATTAGCTCCATGACCTTACCAGTCCCCAGGCTTCAGAAGAGAGTGCACCACATCAATACCCACCTTTAAAGGTGCCTGTCAGCCTGGGGAGAAGAAATCTGCCCAAACTGATACCTGGATACTGAACTAAAGCAGATAAATTAACATCCACACCCACCCATAGCTTCAGTTCCTGTTAAAATAAGTATGCCAAATTTGGGGCTTTATAAATAAGTAGCTCTGGAGTATATATCAAAATTTCATGTCAAGCAGAGTTCTCATTCCAAATCCCCCATCTCTAGGCATTTATTCTCTCAGCTGTAAGAGCAAGCTGGTATCAGGGTGATATAAACACAGTGACTTCCTTGGAAGAGAGTGGCATCTCTCACCACTCAGCATCACTCTCGCTATGTAACTTGTACATCCAAACGCTTCAAACTACCTGCTCTGTTGCTACTATAATGTAACTGCAGTTCCTGATTTATACTTGTTTATTTCAGTACCACTCAAGGTCTTCCTTTTCAGTGTAGAACCACCATTTGATCTGAACAACTGCCCCTTTATTTGCGTAATTAAACAGGCAGTAATCCTTCCACCTATCAAAGTTGTCCAGGCAGGATGATTCTCTGTAATATTTCCCTGCTCTGATTTTAGAAGGCTGAACAATGCAATTTCCACCACATGCAGCTCTTTTAAGATTACTTTTTTTTTTTTTTTTTTTGGTGGTAAACAGCCTATCACTCTTATTTACACCCACATATAATAGTGAAACCAATAAGTTTGGGTGTTGGAACTGCTCTCTGGGTTTCCTTGGTGCCTGGAGATTTTTCCTCCCACAGACTCAAGACATCCCAAGGGCCAAATTAATGAGCACAGCATCTCTGGCCCCATTCCTGTTTGCTGGAAATGTTGCTTCCCTGGAGCCACAATATCAATTAACTGCTCTTTGCCCAAGCATCCCAGGTTGCCAAGACCCACGAGAAAATGTCTATAAAGATAGAAGACATTCTCTCTGAAGCAGGCATTTCATATCTCCAATTGTACATCTGTGCTTCCATTACAAGCAGATGAGACTCAGGGAAAGCTAAAAACATGCTGTAGCCTAAATTAAAATAATCATCAAACACTTTTACAGATAATGCTGTGCATAAGCAGTCAAACTACAGATGGCATTTGCATTTTTACCTTCAGAAGAACCTATCAAATTTTAATTGAAATAAAGCTACTACCATAAAGTTTTAGAATCATAGAATTATAGGATTTGCACAGTTGGAAGGGAGCCCTCAGGAGCATCAGGTCCAACTCCTGGTCTAGCTGAACATGTAATAATGAAGATGGTTTGTACTTGCAAATTAATCCTTTCTTCCTGCCTGTTTCCTAAAAGTACTCTTTTGAAACTGTGATGCATACTGCATTTGCAGATCTGTTAAGTAGAAAAAACATCTATGGTCCCTGATAGTATTTCCCTGTACCTGTAGACCAGCAGAAACCTCTCTGCTTTTCCTCTGCATGTGTATGATTTGTCATAAACAAACGTCACAGGATTACAAAGGGTTAAGAATATCACCATCTATAGTTAAACTGCTTCCCACTGTCACACTGAGATTTTCTGACACTATATTATTCAAGGTTTGTGCTTTGTATGGAACTTTCCAACCTCCCTTCAATCTCCATTTGCATTTTTTCAATTTGAATGTGATTTTCGAGTGTTCTATCTCCAACTCTAATCTGTCTAGGTAGCACTAAGTTGTTATTTTGATTTTAATGCCTTTTGCATATTTACACTCCCGTGGACACTATTTTGCTAGCAGAATATTTCCCAAAGATTTTTATGTTCCAGCTCTGACTTAAGGACATATAAATACAGATATATAGACATAAATACAGATGAAAATTTAAAAAAAAAAAGAAGCAAAAGGAGGCTTGGCTGGCTTTTTCCTGCACCTTTTTTAAGTTAGCAGACTCCAAGGGCTAGGACTATCATGCTGTCATCTTCCATAAGTCTTGAATGTAAAGTATTCCCATAACATGTCTAATGCATCAGTTCAGATAACAAAGGGGTTTTAAATTAACCAAATGTGTTTGGAGCCTGTGGAACTGTCATATAAACTACAAGTATCACTTTAGCTGTGCCACCTCAGGTAACAGTTACATAAGTAGGTTCTTAGACCTTGTGTCAGTATGAACTGCTTTTATATGAGTTCCTGCTGCATCTTTCTGTATTCTCCTCAGAAACCAGCTAAAGTGAATGAAAGTGAAACAGATAAAGTTGTCCACAGGACACATATTTTCCCCATGTCCTGCAAGTGACTTGTAACAGGGTCCAGCATCCTGCACAGAAGTTCACAGTAGGTAAGGCAGGCTGCAGGCAACTACATTGATAATCCAGGCTCCTGAACCCATAGCGAGCCCATCTGCTCTGGGCCAAGCAGACCTTCATGCAGCATCAGCCCATGGCACCTTCAGGAGCTCCAGCTCTCAACCAAAAACCCCTGAACAGTCTGATCACAGGGTATTGGGGTACCTTTTTGGGCTGTGACTATTCAAATGGGTTTCAGGAAGATGAAGAAAGTTGGATTAATTCCCTGTTGAATAAGTATCTCCATTACTGTAGCTCTGTTGATGTAAATTAAATGTTCTCATTCTGACAGGCACTGTGTGTCACTTAGAATTCATTATGAATATTTGATAAGGTGTTGTTTATTTGTGGCAAGCTGATTGTTTATTTTTCACCCACAGATACAGCTTCAAGAAGTTACATAACCAAGATATACTAACATACATACAAGTGTATATATGTATATATATGTATGTATGTATAAATAAATATAAATACATAGTTGAGTTCAGCCTGGGTTCTTAGGCCACAGAGCCAAATTTAAGTAACAGCAAAGTTATTTGTGAGGTAAGGAGGATGGGTAGAAGTGGTTCTTGACAACAAAATGTTTCAAAATCTTTCACCCACCTTCTTTGCAAAGCTTGCATTTCTGGAGAAGCTCAGAGGTGCCTCTAACTAAGAGATGATGAGCCTCTCAGACAGAGGTGCAGGAGAAAGGCTCAAGAAAAAAGGATTTAGTCGGAAGAGCTAAAAACTGTGTTCTGACTTTAATAGTCCTTGATATCCCACAACTGGAATAGAGCTGAAGACATAAAGACCAAGTTTAAATGTTCCTTATCACATAGCAGGTTTGTCTGACGCACGTTTACTTTTTAACCCAGCTCTTGAGAGAATAAAGCAGAACTGACAATGGATAACCTTGCAAACATTAAATATATTGGTCTGTAAATTTCCAGGGGGTAGATTCCTGCAAAAATGGAGTTTGTCTCTTTCTCAGAGTTTCTTTCTAAAGTTCCACACCACTCACAGAGAGCAGAATTAATTACAGTCCATTGTTTACACCTTTATTATTACTGAGCACCACATTCAATTTGAGAACCTAGGTCTATCACTTCTGCAGAGCTATTTCTGCTAGCTTCTAGTCAGAAGAGTGCTCCAAGGGAGGAAATAAGGTAACTAAGATCATTCTCCTCATTCATAAGAGCATGCACAAAAATCAGCTAAATTTGTGTTAATATCTCTGAGAATTGTAACTTCTTAGGACAACTTGAGAGCCAGGGTAAACTGAAGTTGCTCATTTGAAGGCAAGTGAAGCTTTAGCATAGGTAGCTCCTTGGAAGAGAGAGTGATTTATTCCATCTGAGAATCTAAGCTGGAATCTGGAAAAATCAATGTTACTATAAAAACATCAACTTGTATAGAACCTGTTCAATAAATAAAATGCAACTGCTTTAGGACAAGAAGATTTCTGAGTAGTCTTTTACAGAAATGCCTGGTCTGCACTGAGCAAAGCATCCATTTCTGACTATCAGGTGTTCCACAGAGATTACTGCTGCCTTCTCCCCATACAATGGACTTCCTGCCCAGCCTCCCCTTGGAGTGGAAGTGTCTTCCTGTCCTGTGCCCAGCTCCACCTCCTGTCCTTTGCCCAGCTCCAAGCCATTCTGCACTGCAGCGGCTTCCTCTAAGGTGAGCTGGGGCAACACTGAAGAAGCACCACTAAAAGCATGAGGATCACCCTCACCATTTACCACACAGTGGGGTCCAGCTCTTGGCCATGCTGGGCCTTAGCTCTCCTGGCCAAACACAAAAGCCTGGTGTGCAACTAGCAGATGTCAGTGAGCTTGTCCCCTTTTATTGTTGTTAAAGCTGTGGGAAAGCACAAAATGTCACCCAATTTTCCCTTCATATATGCATTTTTCATCCCACATGCATGTTTTGCAGACTCCTGCTTATAAAGGGACAGACTGAACAGGGGAGTTTGGAGTAGATTTTTTTCCCACACAAAAAATTCTGTGACCTAATGCAAAAATGGCACACGAAGCCATCCAAACACCATGTGCATACACCAACAGGCCTGTGGGCACACAGCCACCACCTTTCCTGCCATCACCAGCTCCATGAGGCAGCACCTGGGAAATCCTGCTCAGGCTGACCACCCTAGTGGTGGCTGCAGAATGTACATACCCATGCCAGTGATGGTGGATGATTGACTCAGAACAACTTGGCTTCCCAGGGTTAGTGTCTGCCACTTGTCTCCCTTGGGCATGTTGTGGGGGGTGTCTGAAGGAACATTCCCAGTTCTGACCCACTGGGATTTGGGCTTTTCTGGATGATCTCTGGTCTGGCATCTGGTTGAATATTTCCTCAACCATCTTGTGATGATTTTATATAGTCATCACTGGTCTCCAGGAGGCCTTATATCCATCTACCTCTAGTTTGAAAAAAGGGCATTTAGGGTCAACAGTTCCCTCTTGACTTGTACTGATTCCTTACAGCTCACTAGGTTGTCTTGTAACTGTCTGTCAGGCTTCAGGTTTCAAGAGAAGGCTGAGCAGCCTCCTCCACACAGGCCAGCTTCTCAAACAGCAATCATCTTCTGCAAGAAGGTCAAGATTTGCATTTTCTTCCATATTTTAGCACAAACCTGTTCCTTCCCATCTTGAACAAGACTGCACAAAGGCCACATACAGTGGAAAATGGCACTGAGAGGGATTGTTGCTAACCATGGATTAATTCTCAGTCTGGCCAGCTGTACATACACCTTTCTGATTTCAGTTAGTAACCCAGATAGCAACAAAAACCAATAAAACATTTAGATGCACCCGGGAAAGGAGTATATGTAAAGAATCAGTGCACAGTGTCTGGCCATTCTATTATCCAGTCTCAGTAAGAACTGGAAACTTCTGGGAGACAAATTGAAAGCAATAAAAGAAGGAATTGTATAGCATGATTCCTGAACAGGGGCAGTCATTTTCCCAAAACAGACTTTTTTCTTTAATGGGATCAAATATAGTGAATCGATACTTTAGCCCAGATGGGGTTCATGGTTTCCAGAGGAAACTTTCTGGAGGAAGGTGCACATTTCCTGTAAATATAATTGGCATTTTAAGGGACTATAGCTAAAGAGAGCTATAGCTTTGTTTAATTTTGTTTTAATACTGTTACCATGGCTTGAGAGAAGGAGAAGAAGAAGGGGAAGACGAAGGGAAGGCTTTCTGTCCTGACATGCCACAGCACAGACCAGGTGGAAAATGCTGCTGTTTCCTTAGAAATATTGTATCTCTGGGTGCAACAAAGGAGTTTAGTGAGCAGTAAACAAAAGCAGGTTTGTTATTAGCTTTTAGTTTCCTTGCTTTTATAGAGTCTCATGTTTCTTTGCCAGAAGAAATATCATAAGCTTTCCTGTTTTATCACCCAAATTTATTCAAGCTGTACAAATTGGGGAGGTTGTTCCTCAATTACACCTTCAGGTATTTAGATAGAAAAATATATGTATACATAGAGACACAGAGTGAAAGATAATTTTGATATAAGTAATATGTGTGCATAATATATTAATAATTAACTAAAAGATTATTATATGTTTAAGAAGTTAATATATAAGTATATATGTACATCTACAAACATTTTTTTGTAGAAATATGCATGGAATCAGCATTCAGAATTGCTGCATATCTCAGAGTTTCACTGTAATCCAGTAACCGGTGACTGAATCCCGTGTTTCCCGGTTCAACACACACCTTCATTTTCCTTCACTTCCAGTGCTATGAATAAGGAAAACTATAGCAACCTGCCATCTAAAGCTTTTCTAGAGATCTCCAGTGTAGCAACACAGCACAAGTGCTCACTCTTTAGTGTTATGACTACACAAGCCCCCTTCAGCTTTTGTTATCTGGAACTGGTAAAGATTTCCCAGCCAGAGAAAGAATGAATTTCTTAGAAACCAACATTTTATGGACTCCTTGCTACAGGCAGTTAATTCAGAAAGCTCAGTTCATCAAGAAGTTTTCCTTTAAACTGTTACATATTACCTGTTCTTCTCCTCCTTATCCATCTGCTTTTCTACTGACCACTGTCATCATCTTTGCAAACAAATTCTTATGCAGGAATTTTTAAATTTGAGCCTCTATATAAACATGCCCTCAGAAATTCATTCTCAAATGTCACTCACATACAGTTTTAAATGTATAAAGTAAATATATTTGAAAAAATAGCAGTGAGATTTTTCAGTTTATTTGGCTAATTTTATTAGCTGTTGGAGCAGAGTAGCAGCCCCCGGCAAATAAAGAGGAGCAGATGTTGCACTGAGGCAGGGAGATTATTTTCCTTTTTATATTCAGCACCTGCTTTACTCTCCTTTGACCTGTTGAAAGATTAAGCTCCAATGAAACTATTTGCACTTAGATCTTCCTGAAGCCTCCTCTCACTGAGAAGGATTCTACAACTATTAGGAAGGATTTGATGATCCACCTATTCAATATTAAAATCCTTTAGCTAATTCTGCTGCTTCTTTGTTTCAAAAATAGCGTATTCCCATCCTGTCACCTGGTCATTGCTGTGTGTGGAACAAGCATGCTGAGCATTAAGATATTTTCCTTTTGTACAGCCTTTGCTTATAATTTAGGTCAATATTAAAAGCAGTCATAAGTAAACAAAAATAAGTATAAAGGCTAGAGTACATGTCTGTTACCATTAAAGCAGTAAATGTTTTTCATTTTGAAAATGTTGCATTTAAATACGAATGGCAGACAAATGACCCCCTGTGACCCTTTTTGGTTGCATGCATCAGTTTTGTCTAGACTGTGCTTTGAATGCAAATCCTGAGAGATGCAATTATTGGTGAATGCAGATTTCAATGACTGAAATAGAGAGATACAGAAGATATATCTAGAGCTTTGGCCCAGAAGGCACATTAATGACACATTGAGAATA
Source organism: Climacteris rufus (assembly GCA_013398175.1). Lineage (NCBI taxonomy): Eukaryota > Metazoa > Chordata > Aves > Passeriformes > Climacteridae > Climacteris > Climacteris rufus. The sequence continues at coordinate 693,752 of VZRZ01004923.1, forward strand.
ATTAAGCAAATATTTTTTCAAAGCATCTTATTTCTTTCTCCAGTATATGGAATATTTATTTACAGCAAATATATAAAAAATAGAATATAAAACAATTGCTCCTATACAGCTTCTTCTCTGATGCTACAAACAGAGGAACTGGCAGTTTCTAGACCAACAGTTCCACAGAAACATCCTCCATGTCACACAGTTAGAAAGTATGGACTCACCAGTATCACTTAAATAACTCTGGGTTATCGGTGTGAAAGGAAGAGCTGAAGGGAGACCATCCCCTCCAATGGTGAACATCATCCATTTCCCTAGAGCTGTACCACCTCTACTGTGGCAACCATCTATATTTCTGTAAGCATGAATGTTCATGGAAAACTGCTACAAAATCTGTATTACCATGGAAAGTTTACATTTTAATTTGAAGAAATTGATAATCTACTATTCTGTTTGTCCCATAAGAAAACATAAGCTTTGTATAATTTGAAAAAACAACAAAAACAAAGAAAAGGAAAACTGGAAAAACAGACTCCAAACTGAAGAACCTTGGATCTTGTTAGAAAAAGTTTGTGTGTTTTTATGATGAAAGGAAAATATATGGTCATGCTCTCACAGAGCTCAGTCATTACTTCCGTGGTGAGTACCTCTTGAACTAATAAGGTCCTACCTATTTAAGAGAGCTTGGGCAGACAACTGAATAAAGATAGGTCAGAGGAAGTGCAACCAGCAAAATATTGCTCTCAGGATCATCTTTGCACTACTCTCTTATTTTAGATACTCTTTGCTGATTCTTTCTAATTTACTGCTAAACATCAGAAAATGTGTATTTTCAAACTCATTTCTGCAATTCCACACCTGCCAGTTTGATGGAAGAGGAGACAATACAGTGTGCTACTGCCTTAGAAATGGGCTGGCAGCTCCTACTCACAGCCATCCAGCACCACCCTGAATAGCTTTGTGCATCAGAACAGGACTCAAGGTAATCACATGATGCAGTAATTATTTATAAGAATTCTCATTTAAATTACCATCCTAGTGTCCTTGCACAATTGAGTTCTCCTACATTTTGTTTGAACCAGGAGCCCTCACACAATTACTGTGTGATAATAATGTTGCTGATGATGATGATTAATAATAATAATGATGACAATAATTTCATCTGGTCATTGCAAGGACTGAGTGTTCTTGTATGGCTTGAACACATTACATATCCCAGAAACAGAGGATTTCCCAAAAGACTATCCTGTATTTAAAAGTGTATCAGTAACATATGTTGCCATAAGGTTTAAATACAGAAAAGGCATAATTAGCAGCAAGATGTTAGTGTTGTTAGTATCTGAAATTAAATTAGATCTTGCTTTCTTATTCAGTCACACATGGATGCACATACTTCGTCTCTTTGCATTTTTTCAGGAGAACACCTTTAACTTTTCCCTTAAAATATCACAGTATTATTTCCTTAAGCTTTAATGATTCTGTAATTATGTCCCCTAAAATAACAGACAGAAGTGTCTTGAGTATCTTACACCATCAAAATAGTACCTAAGTTTTAAGGATTCAATAATTACCTCCCCCTAAAACAACAGGTAGAGGAATCTTCCCCTTTAGGTACCAAGAGAGGCTAAGCATGTGATTTTCATTAAACCTAGGTTTCAGTGATGAAAAAGTATGCTAAAACAGATTATCTTGACTGTGCACCTGAACCCCGAGAGCATCAGCATTGTGGGTGACTTTGCTCTTCTTTGAGATGGGGAATACTGCCTCGTGCATCGTCAGAGGGATCACCAGAGAAATTAGATCAGAGCAACCAGCTTACCATAAATTATTACACTCTTGCTAACTGCAAAGTAACTTTCTCCAGCAAACAAGAGCTGTGAGAAAGCATACCTGGTGTGGAGAGTTGCTTCCTCTAATCGACCCTTGTCATTACACTATTACAGGGGTATCATCATAGATTTAAAAAATACGTTTCAATTCCTTTTTTAGAGGACTGCAGACAGAGTTGAGAAATTTATCCTCAAATTTAAGGCCTCACAGAATTTTTTTTAAATATATGGCAACAAAAACATATTGACAGTAAAAAAATTTTTTGAATAATTCTTGATACATAGATGATATGAGCAGGCTAAACAATCTGAACACAAAGACTTCAGCACCTAGCAAAAATTAATTACCCCTTAAGCATCCACCACAGCTGAACCTGGAAAACAGGGACTGTTCACAAGTGAGTTTAGTGTCTGGTATGCCTCTTGCCAGTGAAGTTTTCTTATACAGAGAAAATGTGGTTTTGTAAATACGGAAGGGAAACATCGTTAAATGCTGTTTTCTGACTTCATTAATTATTTATACTGTCACCTCACTTATAAATCTGACAAATGCATTACAGACTTGATGAGGATTGTACTGTTATGTCAAGCACAAAACAGGAAGGAAAGATTACTGCTAATTTCAGCAACAGATGCCAGAACTACGATTATAAACCCCTTGAAATACCATTCAATAAAAATTTTCTGAAGAATTTTGCATTTTAACTGTTTCTAATATCGGTTTTAAAGCCTCTACCCAGAAGTTGTTCACAATGTGTCCTTCAATCCTTAGAAATAACTCACTTGGGATTTTAGATCACACCAAGATCTCCCAATGTGTCAGTTATCTTTAGCATATACAAGAGAAAATTAATTTGTATCATGTCAATGACAAAATCCCTTGGGCCACAACCACTGTCCATAAAGACAGCAAGCAGGAAAGCATAGCCAAAATGTACATGACCCAGTGGCCAGTGGGAATGAACCACGTGCAGTGCAAAATCATTAACTCACTTTCAACTCTTATCAAAGTCTGTAGGATGAAAGGAAAAATCACGTTTTGGTGCTTTCCAGTGTTATTCCTAGGCATGCTGAATGTCATTGGAAATTCAGTCATTTCCAGTATAACTTTTGGTGAAAATCTGTTTTCCAGCTTGATGCCAACTTAACATTAAGAAAATAAGAGAGATTTTATACATATGTGTGTGCGTACACACACAATTATATATCTATAATTGAGAGTCATTCAGGCAATATGGAAAATAACATCTAAATTAAAAAAAAAATGGAACTCCAAGACAGTTCTCTCAGCCCTTCCTTTGTTCAAGGGGAGTGGGAATATAGCCAGATTAGCACCAGCAATTTGGGAGCTCAGCTGCTTAATTAGATCTTCCCCAGTTCTGTGTAGCTGCATCACAAGGAGCAGAGTGGCACCAAAGAGTGCACAACTGCAGGGTGTTTCCCTGTCTGTTAAATTCAATCAGCATCATCTGAAGCTGGTGTTAATAAGCCATATGTGAAATATGGCAGCTGTCTGACTGATATAAGACCCACCCCTCTCCCACACCTATTTATGTATCTGGTAGGCACAATAGCCTCTCACAGAGCAGGCCAACTGGGGCAGCAACCTCCCTGATAGATTTAGAGTTTGAAACAAATATGCAAAATAGGCAATAATTTTTAATGTCTTAGTGAGATTTCTGTTTTGTTTTATTGCTTCTAGGAGGACAAGGAGGCTATTCCCCAAGGCAGAGTTTGGCTGTGGGAGAGGAAATCAGTAACACAAACACCATGTTCCTCCTGGCAAATGCTACCTGCTCTAACACTCCTCCACACAACAAACTCCAGTGTGAAGCCACCAACCTTTGGCCCCTGAAGCTGAGTATAACCCCAGGAAAAGAGATAAAAAACAAGATCATGAGAGAATGCGTGTGTGTGCGCATGTATGTGTGCATGTGTCTGTTATAACTTTAATGGCATACAATTATTTCTTTTTCTTAAATAACTAAATCTGGACTAAAAATTAAACTCTTAAGGTGGCAATTACACTAATAGAATAAATAAATGTTTGGTGTACTTCTATGTAGCTGTCCTTCTTCTTTGCTCACAGTCAGGATTTTGAGCATGGCAGGACCAAAATGTGAGGCATGCCATTCATATACAGCTTTCACCACACGATGCCAGGCTCCCAACACTTCCCAAGCTGAGTTGCCCCTCTTTGAATGCTAGGCAGAGAGCTGGCAGGAATGGGCTAGTGGTGGTTCCATTGGAAAACATAAAGCAGGACGTCTTCCAGATTTAGATTATAGACAGAAGCAGGATTTGAAACACCACACCCTTGTTCATTTCTTTTTGGTGAGTATGAATGCCCCTTTTCACAAATACAAAATTTCATTTCCAGTTTTTTTGTCCCTGACTATCTTCACTGTCTCCTCTTGCAGGGAATATTGTCAGAAGTCAACATTCATGTCTCAATTTATATTTTTCTCTTCACTCAAAAATACCATGTATAGAAAAGTCACTAGTTAGTTGCTGATTATAAGCTTTGCAGTTCCTGTCCATGTACAATTCCTTCTCTCAACTGCATCCCTGTTCAGCAATAGACAGTTCCACGGTTTTAAGAATTTCCTTAATTGATATGGTATCATGTAGTTTTCCCTCATACACTTAACTCTCTTATAAATTTAAGATGAAGGACACATAGTTTTTTCTACAAGCTAATGATAAAGTATCTCCTTAATTCATATGATCATTACTAAAATTTACATGGGCATGATTTGTACAGGAAAAAAAAAACCTCTGTGTGTATAAAGACAACACAGAAAATTTGACAGAAATATAAGAGAAAACATGAACAAATCTAACTAACTTTTCATCAGATGTAATTATCTCCATGTCTTTCAAATAAAAATGAAAGCTGTTAATAACACCATATTTAGAGTAAGATATTAGTTTTTTGGTAAATCACATCCATCTAGCTTGAACCTTTAATCAGAGCCTTACCCTGCCTACTAGCCAAAATCATTGAACATATCATATCCATCTTCTGACTGCTGTCAGTCTCATCAGTGCAAATCATTCCCAAATCCAAATAACTGATAAAACAGTAAACTTTTCAAGACAAAAATGAAAAGCAATGCAATTCATGAAATCTCTTGCTATAGGATTAAGGGTAAGACAGGACAGATTCTACTTCTGACATTCAAAGCCATGCTTAAATTTAGGATCCAAGAAACAAGTCTAGATAAAATTCTATCAGCTAACTTCAGGGTATACAAAGGGAGTTTGGTACCTAAAATCCAGACCATGAGATACCAACAGCTCTTATTTATGGAGAACCACATGTAAAAGTTGGGCTAGGCAGAGCGAAGAGTGGAGACAAAATTCAGAAGTCTCCTGCTGTGATTCTTCATTGCTTGTTACCTTGTTCAAGACAAGGTTTGTCAGATCCATCTTCATGCCACATTGATTTCTTACATTAAGATGAGCTATAATTCAGGAAAATTAAGTCCCAGGAAAATTCCCTGTATGGTGCAAATCATATTCGGTACAGCACTTCCGTACAAAACCAGCACCTTGGGGTGTACTGCAACATTATCCCTGTCTAGAGACCACAAGGTTAGCCTGCAGTTGTAGGTACTGTGGCTCAATTTAAAATCAGCACTGAGAGAGAATTCTGATGCATAAGAGAATTAACCTGGCTGAGAAAACAACAGGAAACCAATCAGCCATCTTTAATTTCAGATTTCTTGGTCTAAAAATCAAGCTAAATTGTGCTGAAGGATTAAAATCACCAAATGCAAGATGCTCTAATGAAGTCTGATGGTTTTACACACATTTTGTTTGAAGAGGGCTCAAGCCACCAGAGAGCATGGCCCTGTACCACACTATAGCAGTGTAAGAGGGAAGGCACATGTAGGTAAATTCTTTGCTGTTTGTTTAAATTCAAGGAGATTTGCTTGGAATAAGCTTCATATCACACAAAGGGCAGAGACTTATTCCATTATAAAGCCACTTAACAACAAAGTTTATTTTACCCTTGTACCATTTTGACTTGATAATTCCCTACTCATGTGTTCCCTGGTGCAAGCTGCTCTGCTCTCAAGCAAGCTTCATCTTGGACACTCTAGACCTACTGAAGTCAACAACATCCACTCACCACTGGGGCCAAGGACAAAACCTGGAGTCCTTCACAGCCTGCAGGATCTCCTTCTTTTGCACAAAAAAGAAAATATACCCAGCTGTGCTTGGACACCTGCCTGCAATAGCAGGCAGCTCCTTTAAAGTAGTCTTTTTGGGTTAATGTAACAAAACATATCAACTTGACAGTCTGCTACCAACAGATTGATTTTCTCTGCTATTCAGAATACAGCTCCCAAAACACAAATCATTTGTAAATCAATTAATAAAATAATTGCTATGCAGGACCACACTTAGAAGTAATAGGAGTACCAGACGTGCAGACTGATCTTTCACATTTCTAATAATTCACACGGTTGGTATTTAAAAGAAGAGAAAAACTCTCCCTTCATCCTAACTACCAATACGTTTTTGAAAGAAGGTCAAAGATTACTCTGCCTCCCTCCCTGGAGGTGTTCAGGGCCAGGCTGGATGGAGCTCAGAACAACCTGGTCTAGTGAAAGGTGTCCCTACCCACATCAGGGTGGTTGTAACTAGGTGATCTTTAAGGTCCCTTCCAACTCAAAACATTCTATGATTTTAAAACAGGAAATTTTTGTCAGTTGGGTTATATTTGTCACACAAACACATCAAGTCTGATAACTTCTTTCAAAACCTTTTCCAACCTTTTAAATTAAAACAGTTATCCTGGAAAAAATTCAAATACTGATTTTGGCCTGGATTAATTCACATTCTGTGAAGGGCTGTGAGCCCCTGGTACAGGAGGTCTCTGCATGCCCCTGGAAGAATGATGCCTGAGAGCAGAAATAATCTCCCCAGGCATAAAGAAACCTTCCTCACTCAGGGTGAGTTCAGAGGCACTCCCAACATGCCTTGTTTCCTTATGGTAATAGCCCTTACCCTGTTGGCCAAAGGATTTCCACCCCACCCCCTACCTTCCCCACAAAAAGCCCCTGTCTGTGCCACCAGGTTTAGGTGGTCTGGTTCCTAGCTGCCCCTTTGCAGGATAGCTTACAATAAAGGCTACTTGTGGAACTGCTGTACGAGACCCCTCCCTCTCTCCATCCCCAGAGTCTGTCTTTTGGGTGATTTTACAAGAGCAGCATTATAGGAGCTGAAATCACAAGAGCTGAAACCACAAGAGCTGAAATCACTTGCAGCTGAAATATTGCTGTTCTTGTTGAAATCACTGGTCGCTTAGGGGCATTGCCAGGGCTCCTGGAAGGGCTGTTCCCTGCGGGACACTCATTCCAGGAAGGCCACGGCACACCGGTGTTAATCAGCATCAGAACCCCACAGTGAAGACATTCCTTGTTTTTTTTCACCAGGAAGGAAAAAGCCAATCTGATAGGAAAGTATAAATGAGCCACTCTGAGTTCGTCAGGAACACTCTGAGGAACATGTGTTCTTCATCAGTTGTACAGAGAACACAGAAATTAAATTAACGTTTGTTTTTCTTTGGGTTGGTTTGTTTTTAGTTAAAGTGCCCAAGGTTTCCCAAGAATTTTGAAAGAAAGCTTTTCCCCACAAAATAAGTGCTGGGAAAATAGTGCATTTTATTTCTATTGTCACGTAAGGAAAAGTAAGAGAAAATGCACAGCTTTCTTGATTTCAGGCAACTTGAATCATAAACAAGGACTTCCAGAATGCCAAGAACTTGCACAGCTACAGCTGTGACATACCCAAACCGAGAGTCAAATTCTGTGTATGTCATGCTCAGCCTAATGGAGCAGAGGGATGGAAACCAAATTCTTCACATGTATCCAGTGTCCTCAGCTGGGCATGTCAGATGGAGAAGAGACTCTGTCAGCCTATCCCTACTAGAAAGCCCTGAAAAATGTCAAGTACCGGCAGTCCCTTTGTCAACCCCACCACATTTTGATGCTTACCTGAGGGTCAGAGTTATTTGACAGAACAGAGAGACAAGCCAGCCTTGGGGAGGTTGAACGAAAACTAAAGATAATACAAGCAACAGTAACAATAACTCCACACAAAGTAATTTAGACAAAAATGTTCCGGTTTTCAGATTCAATCATTCAACATCCAAAATGCCTAAACTGAGATGATCTACACAGTCTCCAGGCAGGTCTTCTGGGTACCACAATTACATGTTTAAATAATGACAGTTCTCAGGATGTTGGCTTTATTTGGTGAACAGAATGATAAAATTGATTTGAGGGCAGGAAATGTGCTACAGAAGTTTGGCTGGCTGAAACTAAGCTGCAGTTATATTTTCACATGCATAGTATTTTTACCACAAAGTCTGCTGTGCAAAGTTTGTATGGGAAAGGTTTTATTTGTCTCTAAAATAAGCAAAGTCAGACAAAAGTGCTCTTCTGAAACACTATATTCAAACCAAATACCCAACTCTGGAATTGGTTCTAAGTTCTTATAAATGTTTCTAAAAAAAGGAATAGTAAAAAATGACTTGGAAGACAGAGCAATATCATTTTTCTTGCCAGAAGTTCTGCTCACTTGCTTTAAGTTTAAAAAAAAATTATTTTGTACTCAATATCCCTGTACACCTGTGTGCAATGACACCAATCAAAATTCAGCCCCATATCTAGGCCAGTATTGCTCTTATAAGGGATTGAGAAACTTTTACTAAAATCTGAAGGAGAACAAGATCTAATCAAAAAAGTAAAAAACAATCCAATTTAAGAAATACTTCAACAGCAATTTGTACTTTGCAATCCGAAGGACTAACATTCTTTTTTATAAAAGTAGGATATTCAGGCAGAGTGGTGCACTTTGCACATGGACAGCCAATGCTTTATCTACAGGATAAAGGAAAACATATTGGTAAAAGCAATCTTTCAACCAACTAAAAGGACTGTTTGTATCAATTGTCCCTGTCACACTGTAAAGGCAATGAACAGAAACTTGACATCATTTCTGCAAGCTGTCTCCTACTGCACAGGAGCTGAAGTGTAACTTAGGACTTGGCTGTTGAAGTAAGTCAACGCCAGATCCTTTTGACCACAAAGTGCAAGTAATATAGTGTCTACAGCAAAAGGAAAGGAAAAAGCAGGGTTAACAGAAAAATAATAAACATAGGGATATCCATTCATATTGCTTCCTCGCACATTGATTCTTTACATAATGCCATTGTTTCGTTTCTGGTGCTTCAGTCTTTTCTATTTTTTAATAAACAAAATATTTCCCTTGCTATTAAATCAGCTTCTGATTATGTAGGTGTTTTTTGATTTTATATTCCCTTTAATTATAGCAGCACGAAATCAGATTTCTTTTGCCATGCTCTTCGAACACTCAATAATGATGAACTACCTCCTGTAATTAAAACAGAATTATTGTGTGTTCTGAGACACACTATAACCTCTCATTACTGTCTGAAGCATGTCTTTGGAAACGTGCTTATGTAAACAGCAAATATTTCTAAGGACATAGTTTTAGTGACATTTGGTCTATGAAGTTTTACCTGAGTGCCATAAGAGAGGGATAAAGAGTTAGCAGTAAATTTTAGATGGGCTTGCAGCATTTCAAAGAACCATAGAATGGTTTGGGTTGGGAGGAACCTTAAAGGTCATCTAGTTCCAACCCACCTTCCACTAGACCAGGTTGCTCAAATCCCATCTAATCTGGCCTTGAACACTTCCAGGGATGTGGAAGTGTTAAAGGAAATATCTTTTGCTTCAATCCAGAAAGATGTTTCAACACTCTGAACCATATTGGCATACATTACCACTCACATATCAGCAAAGAAAACAACCTCACCGTATAGAAAGTGCCTGCTCAGTGCTTCAATGCTTCATTTCTGAACTGCATTCCTGCTGCACTCCCCTCCAACCTTTTTCCCTGAGAATGCAGCCACACGCAGCATTCACCCACAATGAGAAAAGCTTCTCCCCTGCAACAGCCCATTGGTTTGTGCCGGTAACCAGCAATATTCCAGCATCAGCCTGACAATTTCTTACCACTGGGGAGAAAAGAAAATAGATTAGGCAGTGAAAAATCTAAGATAACTGAATGTGGAGCTGTTGACCGAGGGTGCAAAGGAAATGAGCAGAGAGAATTTTGCCAATATGGAGATGGCTTCGTTCACACCAAGGAGCTGAATGACTTCAGGCAGCTCTGTGAGATCTGGGAGTCTTATTTCTGAGCTTGCAACTGACACCGAAACAGCAAAAATGCATCTGCAGCAAGCCCTGACCTCTGCAAGGTGTGCAGGCTGCTAGTACATGTCACTTTGCAGCTGTGGTGATAGACTGGGTGTATTCTCCTCCTGCAGTGCCACAGCTGCCTTCTCACATTAATGCACTCAATTCCTCTGAGACTGCAAATGCTGGTGTTGTCATGGAGCCAGCACTATCTCTCTGAATGCAATTGCCATGGTTTAAACCCAGCTGGATACTAAATACCGTGCAGCTGCTTATTCACTCCCCAATCCAGCCCTGGTGGGATGGGGAGCAGAATTGGAAAGAGGTAGAAACCACGGGGCAAGGTAAGAACAGTTTAGTGACTGAAATGAATTATAAGGGGAGAAGGAGGACAATAATGAAAAGAGAGACTACAGAAAGAGAGAAAGGGATCAAACCCAAGACAGACAAGTGATCCCCAGTACAATCACTCACCAGCTGCTGACTGATGCCCAGCCCATCCCTGAGCAGTGATCGTCCCCTCCCAGTCAACTTCCCCCAGTTTATACACTGAGGATGGCATTCCATAGTATGGAATATCCCTTTGGCCAGTTCAAGTCAGCTGTTCTGGCTGTGCTCCCTCCTGGCTTCTTGTGCACCTGCTCGCTGGCAGAGCCTGGGAAACTGGAAAGTCCTTGGCTTAGGGTAAGCCCTATTTAGCAACAACTAAACCATCAGAGTGTTATCAACATTATTCTCTAACTAAATCCAAAACACAGCACTGTATCAGATACTAGGAAAAAAACTAACTCTCCCATCTGAAACTAGGACAGTAATATATCTAAAGCTTAGAGAAACCCTGAGCTTTACTCTGTCGAGAGGGATGAAATCTCAGTATACCTTGGAAAAATATTGTTAAAAGGAGATTTTGTTTAGATTGTGACTAAAGGAACAGGTGAGAAGGGGAACCAGCACAATGGTGTATGAGGACAGGCGCACAGCAGACATCCAGGTAGGAAACCAAAAATAACTAAGTCACCTATCTGTATTACAAAGTGCTGAAATCATCACCCCAGATCAGTGCAGGAAGAATCTGTACTGCCTTCTAGAGCAAACAGCCATCATCAGCCCAAGGGGACACTCCAATCTGAAACAGCATCTGACAACATTGCTGCCATCAGCATAGCAAGTTGAAAACAAAATATCCATGTTGAAATAAAACCCACACCCAGCCCTCCCTTCTGCCCCAAAAGCCCAAGGCATTGGCTGTCACTACAGCAAATGTACCAACTCACTGTCTTATTTGTTATTCTGGGGTAGGTAAATCTTCTTCTGAATCTGACCATGATTTCCAGGTTAAACTCTGAGGCCTTAGAGACAAGTTTAATAAAAACTATTCTATTGTACAGAGACGAAGGCACAAACCTTTTGAAAGATATTTTCTGACCGAACTGGGAAGAAAAACAGTTCAAAAGATTTTGACAAGTTCAGTTTCCTCTAAAAATTAAAACCTGAGTAACCTTTTGCTAACATTAAACAGCTATGTCAGACAGTCATGTCAGGATCAATGGTGTGCTGATGAAACTTTATGATTGACTGCCTGGGTGTGTTTGAACATGTTTTTGGAGCAGGAAAAGAAGACTGTATGATTTACTTTTTTAAAACTTTGATACAGAAGAATGGAGAGCTGCCTTTGCAGCCTGGTAAGTCAGAGACAAAACAGGGATTTTAATACAAGCTTTCAAAGCCCTTTCACAATTTTGAGATAAAAGATCATTTCCATCTTTTGTTCCAGATTCATTTTAGAGGAAAGAGTAAGGGTTTTTCATTGTTGCGGTGAGGAAAAAGGATCTGAGAGGGGAAAAAAACAGAACTTTATTCATCAGTTGCCTTGTTGTTCTGCACGGCTCAAAGACTTTAAAAACAAGCCATCTTCTGCTTTCTGGGCCTTGTAAAGGAGTTTGTGACTGTACCAAGAACATTAACTATGCTTCTGTGTTAAGATGATCACAGTGCAAATCAGGAAAGCTCAAATTGCTACAAGATTGCAATGACTGTCTTTTTAAGCCACAAAATTGAAGTCAGACACTCATCAGGAGATCTGAATGCAACTGACTTTTCAGCCACCGTCCCACATCTCCGTTTTTCAGCAACAACTAAATAGGTACAAAGGAAAGGGACTGTAATGATGTTGGTGATAGCCAAGAGAGAAGAGCTTCAGGCAATACACAACACCCCAAAATTCATTAGGATAAGATACAGCAATCACAAGGTAAGGCAGGAGCACTTGCAACAATGAACAGACAGAAGGTATAAAGTCTAGACCACTTAATTTAAACACAAGAATTTTTCATCCTCCCCCCACCAAAAAATCCAGTAAGATGAAAGGATGGAAGGGTCCCCACAGCAGGCCTAGCACAGAGGAATAGTTGCGTGTTTACAATACTAAGTCTTGGGAAGCAGGGAAGACAGGGAAGGGGTAAAGTTTGCAGGCACAGACTGAGGTACTCAGTACAGAAAACACTTTTCAGAGACAGCTGAAAGATTCACAAAATTTAACAGCCACACGGAAGCAGTTCCTTTCTGTTTCCATTCCCAGTTCTCATCAGTGAGATGAGTCCAGACCTCCTAAAGGTGCTCAGCTCAGCCATCTCTGAGGCAGGGAGGAGGGCTTACCTACCCAGGAAAGCCATTGTTACAGGGGAAAACAAACCCCTTAGGTATGAAATGAAGTGCATTAAGCAATCAATAATGAGCCCCCCTGCCCATGCTGCCACACCACTTTGAAACATTAATGGCCCTTTGTTGGATTTTATTGAAGAAAGTCAACTTTTCAAAAGGTTATTGAAGAAGAACACTTGCAGACCATTGCCACAGTCACATCCTTCCATAGCAATCAGACATTGACTTACAGAAACCCCGCAGCAATGCATAGCCTAGCACATCTGGCAAAGTCATCATCAAGAAGGATGTGGAAAAAGAGTGCCCAAACCCACTATTTCTCAGTTTCCTGGAAACTGAAGAACTACCTGATTTCTCCAAGAAACAACCCAGCTGCTGTCCCATGCTCTGAAACCATAATGAGTTTCATTTACACTAAATCAAAACAAGGTTGAATTCTGAACCTTCATTAGGATTAGCCTTATATCATTATTTTCTTTTTGCTTACCCTACTTAGGCATACTACATGAGACTAGCAGGATGTGTGGGCTTTTTAAGTTGGGGTTGACTTTTTTGAATAGCTTCGTAGTCTTTTCAGAGGAATTTCTAAAGTTGTCTGGACTGGAAATACCCTCAGGCTATAAGAATATTACTGTTCTAAAATTCACTCTGGCTAAAAGGGCACGAGCAGAAAGCCATGCTTGAACTACCAACTGCTGATGCAATTCCGACTGAAATAGATTGCAAGTATTTTGGCAGAAGGTTGCTGACCCTTGTTCTTAAACCTGAAACACTTAACAGAGTGCATGCCACAGAGAAACACCTTGAGTACTTTTGAAAAAAGAGAATTCTCCCAGCACGATTTTCATGTGCACTAGTAGGTCCATAGGCTGTTTAAGGGTGTTTCTCAAACAAAAGAATACTACAGCATGGCAGATGTAGACAAAAAAAATGAAACTGAACAAACCAAGGATGCACGGAAGAATTACACACTGAAATGAAGAAATTTGATTTCTTTGCCTGTCTAAAACTCTTTGTAGTTCATTACTCCTTTGGAAAGTTACCAGTGTTTTAGCTTTGCAAAAGATAAACTTGTTCCACACTCATTTATTTTCCAGTGTAAAACTTAAAGGCAATTGCAAAATTTATTTTCAATACCATAGTCCATGCTTTTCTTATGTAGTCAAATAAATGTTTTAACACTTTTCTGAAGAAAGAATAAACTGAGAAATGCAGGAGGATGTTAATTCATGATGCTCTAAGAAAACACTTTTGATTTCATAGTAAAGAAACATAGAGGTTTCAAGCACCTGAGTTATTTGTGCTAGAAGTAGGATCAAGTCGTTTTAGTACCAATATTATACTTGTTTTCCAGAAACACTACTCTGAGAACTGCTTAGTTAAACATTTATACTCTAGTGCTTGTCTCCCACCTTCTGAATCCCTCACACTTGTGAGTTTACCTTGGCCATGACACACTTCTTAGGCACAATACCTTGAGGAAAGGTTTTAACAGTGCAGAAAAACAGTTCACACACAATGTTGAATGTTTCGCCAGGGTCTAGACACCTGAGAAAAATGAGTTTGACTTTCTGTAATATCTTCTTGGAGAAGAATTTGGTACCACAGAAGTGGAACCCAAAAACCAGCACATAGAGCAAGGCCTGAAGAACAAAGCACTCCTTATGAAGTCAAATAAAAAGTGTTATTCTACCAAATATAGAAAACTCTGGGGAAAATGATGAAGGTGGAGGATATTCAAGTTTTCCACACTGCCCTCTTTGATATCATCAAAGCCTGATTGGCAGACTGCATGTTTCTCGGGCTGGAAGAGCTAGAGAATGTTTAAAAAAACGCAAACACCTTATGTCAGCATGGTGTAGATTGAAAACCACAAGATAGCTGGTCTGGGACAGCATCCTAGTTGTAAACAGGTTTGGAAGTGTGAGCAAGGCAAATGCCTGCCATTTGCACCATTAGGATTGCAGGCTAATGTGCATGTTCTTTGTGAGGCCATGGAAAACATCTCTGCAATATTTCCTCCCCACACAGCCAACCCACCTGTCACCCAGCAAGCCCCCAAAAGCCTCACTAACATTAACTTGGTGCCTTTGCTCTGAGACATTAGGGCAGAGAGTATTATAGCATGTGAACATTAGAGGAGACAATCGAGAGAAGGCTTAAAACAATAAGGCTGTGCCACTCTTCCCCAGAGGATTTTGTAGCAGGCTCCAGTTTATTGCAAACTCAATAGGAAATAACCTGAAAAGTCATACATGGCTCTTCTGTTTGAAATGGCTGCTCAGGGCAAACCCTGGGCCAAAGAAAATAGCAGCCAAAACATTAAGCCTTGATAAAACAATTCCATTTTAAGTAGCAATACTTACGGTGTATTTAAAAACATTATAAATACATGAGGCCTGTAGTACAGTATTTTAACACAAATTATTTTGTGTTATATTCATCAACCCTAAGTATTGAGGTGTAACAAAAATGTATTGGAATAAATAAATTTTTCAAGAAGTTTTATGAATCTATAAAATATCTAAGAAACTTAAAATTTTATTTCCCTTAGTGTTCTGGAACAGCAATCATTTTAAAACTTGCAGCCTTTACCCACATCACACCTTAGAGCTTGTAACAGATTCTTGCATTTTTCTACTGATTCCTGCATGATTCAGAGGCCAGAGAGCTGAGGGCACCATTAGAAAACTACTTAGAATATAGAAGTCATGAACAAGAAGAAAAAAAAGGTGGAAAGAAGTATTAAAAATAGTCTCTGAATTCCCAGTTAGCCTCTTGTGATTTAGTCTTTTCACAGAGGAAGATAAAAACTTTCATCAGCTACAAGGGAAAATCACTGATCAAAGCTAGATGCAAGCTCGCTGTGCCGTTTCTCTTGAGCCTGCTAGAGTTTGTTCCCTCATGACACTGGATTCAGAAGCCATTTATTCATGGATAATAAATTACTAGAAGAGCTTTTTTTGGTTTGGTTTGGTGTGTGGTTTTTTTTTTGTTTTTTTTTTTGGTTTGTTTGTTTGTTGGGGTTTTGTTTGGAGGGGGGCCTTTCCAGATTTTCTGAATAACTATAGAACCTAAAGACTCAGAGGTAATATACAACTAAAGAACTGACTTTTATGGAATTTATATTCCAGACCCAAAATACTATCAAAATTTCTACTATCTGAATGAAAAGAATTCAGAAAAAGTACTAGAGAAACTGCTCAGTCCTCTTGCAAGATACACAAAGGGCATCTGCCATAAAGGCCCCTAATACATCAACACAAAGAATTCCATATAGCAGCTTACAATTGATGCAAGGAAATGAAGACACCAAGGAGAAGTCATAAATCCACTTTTCAGTTAAATTTCTAATGAAATTAGTTTTTCAGGCAAAAGGGAAATTCAGTGTAGTGAAACTGTCATATAATATTACCTTTTTTGTGGGATCTCTTGTATAAAACAACTACAGAGAGGTACTGAGTATTCCTCATTCTACCTCTTCAGCTAAAAGTCCCATTTTCTGTGTCCTTTTGAATTCCATAGGGTTATGCTTTTGGATATCTAAGAGGTCCTCCACACACAGAAGGTTTAGCTCTCATATAAGAACACCCAAACAAAGGGGGTCCCAGAGTTCAGCAGTGGAGTTGAACATTGTGGATAAGGACAGGGTGGAAAGCATGTTCCAAGCACATACAGGCACAACCTATAGCAAAGTTTCACAGCTGCATGACAAAGGAAATTGTCAAATCCACATATTTTCTCAACTCTTTTCTGTTATGTGAGTGTAGCTTGCAGTAGCCAGGGTGAAATTCAGTACACATTCTTACACCTCTCAACCCACTGTATAATGAACCTGCTGGCATGAGTAAGGAACAGACTTGTGAGGAAAGCTTATGTGCTTTCTAGACGCCAAGGAAACACAGACATATAGGATTTTTCCAAACTTAGGAATACACAACTTGGATACAAAAGCACCTGCAGTAAACACCAAGAAAGATTTTATAGAAATACAAAATAGGCTGATTCATATCTAGCATAGTGCAAAACCTCAAAACACTTTCACTTTACACTAGAAGATAACGCTGTCACTCTCATGGGGAAAAGGCATTATCAGTAGAGAAAATTCAGCATAAATAAATATATATCTACATCTACACTTATATAATGGCCTCTGTTCTGCATCATCAGACCTCAGTCTGTGCCTGCAACTTGCAGAATAGATGTCATCAATCTCTTTGGTTAAAAAAAAAAAGCTGATTTTAAGAAATCACCTCACATGACTGATGGCACTTACTCCAATTTGTTCCATTTTCCAGCAGGTTTTTTGCAGGCCAGTAACTACAAAATGTACATCTGGTTATATGTGTTCATCTCCAGGCTCATGCTCTTCAGTTATTTTCCTCTTTGCTCTCCTCTTTGAATTCCAACAAGGCACTGTTTACAAGCCTTGATTTAAATGGTTTGGTCTCACCACTTTTGGCAAGGTATTTTCTGAGATCACAAAATCTCTTCCTACTTGAGCTATTACTATTTACTCACAGTTTTAAACATATTTGTTTCTCCTTCCTGTTACCTCATTTTTTCAAGGACTGAAGTACTGTGATTCAGTTATCTCAGACTCAAGCTTACATTTCCCTCAATGATTCTTCTCTAACAATATAGCTCAGAATCTGTGTTTGTTTTACTGTGTTCCCTCACATAAATATAAGTTTATCTGCATTAGTAGCTAATAGTTAGCTATACTGAAGTTTATAATGTGCAGTAAGTGCTTCAAAAGCTTCTGTAACTATCAGAGTTTCTAGCTCCTGAATTCTACGCCAATAAAAGCACACTCACTTTATGAGCAGATTTTATCTCTTGAAATTATTCTCATTTACATTATAACTGACATTCAAATTACTTATTAGTACACAAGATAGATCTCAGCTCTTGTACAGCAAAGCAGGACTCAATCACTCTGGTGTTGCCAGTTGCCAATCACTTTTAAAGCCATACCTTCCCACTCTTCCACCCCCCCACCTTGAATGTCTATCCAGCAGTTTAAAGTCATTTAAAACTCTGTGGTAGCAGGCTTTTTGAGAAATCTAGAAATCTTTCTAAGAATGGTTGACATGTTGTCAAAATAAAATGTTTGCAAGCCAGCTTGTCACATAGGCAGCCAAAATGACAGCCAGACACCAAGCAGAACCACCTTGATGAAGGGGAGAAACAAGCCCTAACAAGAATGGCTACCTGGCTTCAGAGGGCTGGGTAGCTCTCCCATCATTTAATTCTGATGAGCTAACCCTTCAGCAGAACAGCAAAATTAATTGTATTTCTAATTCTGCTCAGAATGCTAGCAAAAAAATAAACACCACTGAAATATTAACTAATGTCAAATTTCCTCACCAACCATTCATTCATATGCAAGAGATGCTCTCAAGTGTAACTCCCTATAGTCATTGGACTTGCTGAACTCTGAATGCTTCAGCTGGTATGAAAAAGATTTAAAAACTTTTTCTGCTTTATATTGAAATAAAGGTCTGAA
The DNA here is from genome assembly GCA_013398175.1 of Climacteris rufus. Classification (NCBI taxonomy): domain Eukaryota; kingdom Metazoa; phylum Chordata; class Aves; order Passeriformes; family Climacteridae; genus Climacteris; species Climacteris rufus. The sequence continues at coordinate 711,973 of VZRZ01004923.1, forward strand.
AAGCCATTGAGTTTGACTTCCTTTAACTTAGAACCCCACAATGTAATTTAGAATTGCATTTTGAATTCCATTTCTTTGTCTATGAAAGCATTATCTTTGCAATATTTAATGGAAATTGTTAATAGTTTAGAACATACAAAGCTATTACTGGAATATTCAAATATTATATTGCAGTAATATGAACTCTTCTCATTTCTATTTTCAAGTTATTAAAGACAAACATATTTAATATGAAATAGCACCTTGTCTTTTCTAAATTAGAGCACCTCTTCCCATACTGCCATGAAATATTCCAAGGATGAAAATGATCTGCTCAAAAGCCTGTAGCACTCACCCTGGAAGTGGCAGATTTTTGTTCACATACCTGCTGCAGTGTGTGGGACTGTTGCAGAAGAGACTGAGAGGCTCATTGCAGAGTATTAAGGTGTTTTGTGGCTGGCACGTTTCCACAGGAGACAGACCTGAAATAAGTTCCTTGGTCAAAATCAAGCAGAATGGAGAAAGATTTTCCTGCAGTCCAAGAAGCACCTTATCCATTGGTTTGGGGATCTAATGCACAGGTGCATACAGTCTTGCAGTCCCAGAAAGTACATTCTAGGACCACTTTTTGTAAGTGCGAAAGAACATTTGCGTTTACATCAGATTGGGCTCCACAAGCAAGGCAGACCTGGTTTAACAATCACGCTAGCTGTCCCTTAGCTGTAGTCTGCTCAACAGGCACACCACAAATGCAACAGCCGTACCTAAATGTTGGTCCTGAGGCCCATGGTATTACAGCTACGTTTGTTAGACCCCTCTTGGCCTTCAGCAATATTCACCAGTGAGGTGAAGTTGGGGAGGGGGGAAAACATCAGTGCTGTAGTACAAAACTTCTCAGTTCTCTGCAGAGAACCTCTGTATTGCTCCCTGAGTTGTTTCTGCAGATAATAAAACAACACACCAGGTAGGGTCCAAGCCCGGCAAATTGGCAGTCTGAGCTGGTTATCAGGGAGCTGCAGCACAAATCGTGCTCTGGCTGACTGAACAAGATCCTGAGGAGGGCCCCATGATTGGAGCTTTAACAGGGCTGTGAGACATAATTTTACATATCTGATCTAAAAGAAGGCCCTTAACAGAGATACCCATGTCCAAAGCAAGCTCTGGTTTACCAGTTTCACTGTTTTCTTAGGAAGGGGAAGGCCTCATACCTGTGAAGAATAAGAACAGATTTAATTTCCAAAAACAAAAGAAGCTTTTTCACACAACACTAGAAGCAGTTAGTGAAGTGGATTGGTGTGTACGTATAGGTAGGTGTGCATGGTGCAGAGTAGTTCTGACAGTAGTTCTGACACTATGTAGTTAGAACATATCCAATTTTTTATCAAGAACACTGTAAACAGCCGAAGTTTATCCATAAATCACTTATCTGTCAAATCATTGAATATAATTTTAAATGCATATAAGTAGCTTTAGAGCCTAAGTACCACTGATTTCCAAAGAAACTTCACATTTCTTTTTAGGGTCTGGAAGGTAAGTCATATGTGGAGCAGTTGAGGGAGCTGGGGGTGTTTAGCATGAAGAAAAAGAGGTTCAGGGGAGATCTTATCACTGTCTACTATTCCCTGAAAGGAGGTTGTAGCAAGGTGAGGGTTGGCCTCTTCTCCCAGGCAGCTGGTGACAGGATGAGAGGACACAGCTTCAAGCTGCACCAGGGGCAGTTCAGATAGGAAATTAGGAAGAATTTCCTCATAGAAAGGGTTGCTAAGCATTGGAACAGACTGCCCAGGGAGGTGGTGGAGTCACCACCCTTGGAAATGTTCAAGAAAGAATTGGATGTGTCACTTAATGCTAAGGTTTAGTTGACAAGGTGGTGTTTGCTCAAAGATTGGACTCAATGACCTTGGAGGCCTTTGTCAACTTAATGATTCCATCATTCTAATACCTAAGCCGCTACAGAAGTAAATTTAGATCCAAATATCACTTCAGCTCTTTTTGAAAACAAAACCTATTCATCATAACTCACACATGTGTGATTAAACGATTATGCTCTATTCTAATCCTAAAGCTGTTGCAATATGCCAGAAAAATATATTGATGCTTCTATACAACACATAGGCATTATTGCTTGTTTCTTTAACAAAGTAGTGTTTATTTTGACAGAAACTGCTGGGAACCTTGTGAATACCCCAATCTTACTGCCTACCTATTCCTCTGCTAAGATCTTAGCAAGTCTGACAAAACATGCAGTTCCAAGAACACTGAGAGCTTAAAGATCAGCGGAATCCTTTTCCTGCTGTTTATCCCTGTGTTCATCTATTTATCCTCCTCTGTGAGAGAAGGCTTGAGGGATGGGGTCTGTGCACCTGTGGGTTCTGGGTGTGTCAGGAGAGGACTTCATGTCATAACTTTTACGTTGGAGAATGGGTGTTAAAGACGTGAACATCAAAGTCTCCTGTGATGGGATGACCTCTGCCTCTCCCCTGGGGTCTCTGGGCAGGAGGTAGGGACCAGGCTGAGTCCCCAGCCCACACCAACACCCCAACAGCCTGCTGGGGTGCAGAAACGTGGAGCAGCAGGTGTGCATGGACACAGTACACCCAGCTGTGCTGTGCTGAGCTGATGGGCAGGATGTGCACCTTGCTCAAACAGCAATTGCTCATGAGGGATTAGGGTACATCTCCAGCCCCCTCACAGTGCTCCTCTTTCGGCATGAAGCCAAGGAGGCAAAATATCATCAGGGTTTATCTAGATTGTAGCACGTGTGTACATTATCTCCTGAGAAGGAGGGTGTAGCACACTTAAAGGTCTCCAAATTGTCTGCTCACATTCTGCAATCTCACTTCCCCATCAGCACCACCCCATTTATTCTCCCCTTCTCTCCAAGCTAGACCTTAACAATGAATAGAATGCTACAAGAAGCCCTTATTGTTCTAAAACATTCTATGCTTCCTACCCAAATGAGCTTTGGCTTCAGCCACAGCAGCTGTTGTTTGCACTATTCAGCTTTTCTGGATGGTTTGGCTCAGCAAAACCTACTCTGAAAAAGAAAGCAAGAGATATATCTTCCTCATTTGACAAATAAATGTTCATGGTAAAAGGCAAGCTGTGTCCCTGCCACCAAGAAAAGTCATGTGCTCTCAGCAACTCTCTTAGTAATACACACTAATTTTAATCCAGGGTTAACTAGAACAGAAACATTTGGCCTTGTGTGTTACACCTCACCCCATATGTTTTCACAGTGAATGGGTTTAAAATGTCTATTCATTACCCTGACATTCTGATACATGGCCACAGGGCATGAGGAGAGTCCAGGCCTCTATTGCTGCCCAGCACTGAGCGGCTCAGTTCCTTTACAATACCCCAAGGAAAGCTGCTGCTCCGCAGTCACACACCACAGGCTCTGGTTTCCAGACAACCTCCCCCTTTAACTGACAACAGCAGTGCAAATTTACTTAGAACCCAGGGGAGGTGGGAAAGGTATTTCACATGGCTCTTTTTGCTGTCCCATCAAGCACAAGAGGTGCCAGCAACAAGAGACTGTGGATCTCCACTCGTATATTTTGGTACAGAACTGTAGCAGTTTGGGCAATCCTTTTGACTTTATGTAACTTCATTTGCAGGAAATGGAGGGTCTCAGAGAGTAGGAAAAATGAATAAAAATGCAGAAAAATGGGTAAAACAGAGGCTCAGTTTTTCCTGTCTGCTTACATCACAGAAATGCTAATTACAATGATTTGACATTGTCCAGATTGTAGCATTCCATCAAGTTAATGAATTTTAGCATGCTGACAAATGATTTTTGTTTCTAAGTCTGCTGTACAGTACTCTCATTTCAGTGAAATTATTTTAAATCATTAAAATTTCAATTAAATTTCCAAAAGAATTTTGCATGTGAAGCATACGAGTATTTTACGAAAGCTGTCCTGATGTTTCAGTTCTCTATTTAAAAACACATGCAGTTAATTTCTGTTAACTGGTCCTGCCACTCACAGTCACATCCAAAATGTGCAAATCACACCATTCTTTATCATCTATACATCATCCATAGCATCAGATTGTGCAGAACACTCTGTTCAAGAGTCAAAGAGACACTCGGATTTGAATGCATAATTTCTGTGTTTTCAGGGAATGAAAATGTGCTGATGAATGAGCCACCTCACAGCTGCAGAAACAAACGGCATTTTTCCTCCTGACTGCCTCCATCGGCATCCTCCCAGATGACTTTTGCACCCTTTCTTCTCAATTACTGAAGCACCCCGCAAGTACAGCCATGTGCATATTGATTTTCTGCTGTTAACAGATGCTTACACTGCAGAACTTCTAATTACAGACTTGGGCACTGTCTAGATGATAGTCTGTCAAATTAATAAATTATAATTCAGTCATTTATGGCACCACCTGTGTGTAGCTTCCAGGTGGGGCTTTTTTTTATTATTTTGATCCAGAGCACAAGTATGTTAATGTCATAGACACAAAAATAAATATTAGTTCAGAAAAAGACTTACAGGATGACACAGCCAGGGACTAATGTAAAAACATAAATCTTCTTTTAGGCATGGGTCAAGCATTTTTTTTCTTTCATACTGCATAGTGTCTGCTTCAAGTAGAGATAACCAATATAAAAGGAGGCAAATGACTACATGATTTGGAAGACAGAGATCCAAGCCCTTAATTACAAACAATTTCATCGAGGTCCATCAGGTGCTGAACACTTTGTGCAAGGGGAGTGAAGAAGAGACAGAAGACATTGAACACTTTGCAGGACTCAGGTCTGCTGGACAGTTTCTGTTAAACTCACAGCAGCACCTGCAGTGACCTCTGAGAGTGAATGATTGTATACCATGATAGGCTGAGTTCATCCTTTTGGGAAAAAGAATTGATGCTCTTCAAATATTAATCTACATGGAATTGTATTTTTCGTCCTTTTTTTCTGTTGTTATTGTAAGGTAAACTTATGCAAATTAGAAGAATCCTCTCCCTCCCGAGTGCAGGAAAGATTCAATTTTTAATTTAATCCACTGCAGAAAAAAAATTTAATAAGCACTTTTTATGAAATTAAGTTTCAAATCAATTACCTTGATAGAAATAATTACCATCATCTCTGCCTTATATTAGCAAATAAGGGAAAAGAAGAAGAAAAAAAAAATCTATTGTAAATATTCTAAACATTTCTATCTACAAACATAAGAAAGACACTAAGATAAGATTTAACACATTAACTGTAGCCAGGTGACCAGATATAACTGGAAACAGAATCATCCTAATATAAGTTCATACAATATCATAGAATATCCTGAGCTGGAAGGACTCAATAGGATCATCAGAGTCCAACTCTAAGATAATAAAACATGTCTGCAGAACATTCTTCCTTATCTAACATGATATGTTTAATATGCTTTATTGATGTAGCAGCCAGAGCATTTCTTTAGAGCTTCAAGAGCTGCAATCCCTCAGCTGCAGCATCTGCTGCGTCATTCAGCCCTGGTTGCAGAATTGCACTTCCCAGACCTCAGCTTTCATTTAAGCCCCTGATGTACTTGACCCAGACGTGCTCCTGGAATCTCAGAGGGATGGGGAAAACACTGAAAGGCTGAATTACTAATTGTCCTGGGCTCTTCCTAAGAAAACATCATTACCATTTTTCTAGTGTTCTTCTTAATTATATATGAGTTGTAAATGGAAGATGCAAACAACACCATGCTTATTAATTCCTGTAGGACAAAATTAGATTTCCCCCTACACGCTTTAATGGCAGCATTGTCTATACACTGCAAGAGTCCATTTAAATTAAAAAAAAAAAAGGCAGTTATAAAAGGTGTATGCAGTGGGTATATTGCTTCAGTAACTGACCTTTAAGAATATTCAAGTTGCTGTTTGATTTTAACATTTCAGCAGCAAATACATTTTAATGCACAGAGGACTATTCTCAAAGTTCACACAACTGTTTGCATAGATGAAAAAAGGACTAAGAGATTGTACCAGAAGAAAAAAAATAGCTGTAGGTTCCTTCCAAGCATAGAATAATCTGAAACCAGCAAGCTTGCTCATACAGTCTGACACCACGAACTTCCGAGCACTCCCAACATCATAGAAGCATCTCATAAGAGCTTGGTTCAAAGCTGACCAGGGAAACTTCCACCATATCAATGGATTATTTCACTGGATTAAATCTTTGTCACATTTATCAGGCATTTTCCTGCAACAATGTCACGGAGCAGAATCAGAAATTATGTAGAAAGAACAGAGCCCTCATGAGGAGAATATCCAAAGGCACCAGAATATAGGGGAGGTTAGGTGATCCCTAACAATCCACTTTGTTTATTGACTTGTTTAGGCATAGCAAGAGCCCAAAGGCAGATCACTCTCACTTCAGCCAAGTTGTCTGCTGTTCTCACAGGTATTTTTGCTTTCTTTAGTGTTGTCAGCAAGCGTCTCCCACGCACTGATGTAGAGTTTGATTCAGTCACCCAAATGTCAGAACCTGCTGCCCCCTAAGATGTCTCAAGGAATCCTGCATTAAGCATGAAAGAATGTGCCAGCACTGGATTCATCAGTGCCTGGATGGCTGTTTCTGTATCTTTGGTGTCACCAGTGTTGGTTTGAGTTCAGACAGCTCTAGGACTGTTTTTATGGACATTGCTTTTCTTTTTCTGCTACTGCATTTATTTTAAGATTCTGTCACAGATAGTGGCACTCAGACTAAATATTTTAAAAATCAATTTTAAAAAACCCTTCAAAATACTACTTGTGTGGAGATAAACTTCAAAATTACTTAAAGGATTTCACTTTTATGGGGGCCAACCATACTCTGTTTATGCTTGTAGATATTTGTAGTAAAAATGCGCTTCACAAAAAAAATATTAATGAAATATTGGCAAGTACACTGCAAATTATGCATTGAATTATTCATCACATTATTCAGCTCAAGACCCTTCCAAAAATACATTTTGGAAAATTCAGGAGCAACAATACCGTGTATGAAGAAAATGACACCAAGAATCCAACTCATCCTTGGACTGATACTTCATTATTCTGCTCTCTAAGAGGACAAAGAGTTCAAGACCATGTTTCATTGAAGAGTCCAAGAAAGTTTTCCTTGACTTCAGTATAAAAATCTCTGCCTTTATTGATGATGAATTTAAATTACCAATATCTCTCAATACCTTTCACAGCTGAAAAGAGACACAAAAAAATATCTTGGAGTTGCTGTATTTATTCTCACAAAGGCAGCAGGAGTAAGTGTGCAATTACTTTCCAAATAAATTCTATCAGGTTGAAGGTAAAACAGGAAAAACAAACAGATCTCCAGAAAATTAGCTTGAATGCCTATAGTGTTTCTTGCTCCCAGAAATAATTTTGTCTGCATGACATGATTTATTGGGCTGTGTGGAGGCTACCTGCCACTGGCTGTCCTACACACTGACATAGAGATGGCTCTAGGAGGTATGAACATACAAGGGCTCAGAGAGAAAAAAGCAGAGTTTCTTCACCCAAGAGGTGGTTATACTGCGGGATTTCATCATAGAACATTGTGATTATGAAGACTTGGTTCAAAAGGGCTCTGAAATAATTCATGCAAAACCAATTAAACATGAAGATTATTAAAGACAGATTTTGGTGTGAAAAGAAATAAACCCCCTCCAGAAGTTCCTGAACTTTACTGGATACCGGTAAAGCACTCCAGCATATTATCAAGTTTACACTGCCCTTCCCCTCTTCCCTGGCTTTCTGAGGTTGCCTGGTCTCCCAAATGGACTTTAAGCCTCACCAAGGGCAGCCTTCCTCACAGTGCCATGCTCTTCATCTCTGCACTGTCCCTGCAGCCAGCTAGTAATTCACTGGTAAGGCATCCCAGCATGATAGGAATAAAAAAAGACAGTAAAGGAGCCATAAAATCACATCTTACTTATTATACCATAGCTTCTCTGAGCAGGCCGATCCTACAATAGCTCTAAATTCATCGAAAAAATCTTTTCTTCCCAGAAAAACACAGACAACAACTCTCACAACATAATTTTCCAAGTCCTGCCAGGAGCCCCTAGGTAAATAATATCCAAAGTCATTTGTAGCAGAGTCATTTTCACAGAGTTATTTGTCTGAAGAACAGGTTCAAAATATCCACAGAGCTATTCAGTGCTTTGGCAGTGAGTTACTAATATTTATTGATTTAGCTGTCCAATACACTCAAGTGTTCAGCCTGTTATCTAGCATGAAGGTACATATTTCCCTCTTGAGTCCTGCCAGGATAGCACAGGATTTCTGCCAAGCTAGTTTGTCACTATTCTCTTTCTCCCACAGCTGTTAATACTACCCAGACCATGTGTCAGCCCTCTTCACAAGGATTGATTTCACCCTCTGGCCTGCTACAACCATGGCGAGGTTGGCTGGTGCCTTCCTAATGGACCTGCTTATTCCTCAGAGTAGCACTAAGAACGGAGCACTCTCCTCACCATAACCTAGGTGAATATTTATAGCCAATATTCTTCCTGCAAACTGCATACATACATATATTTATGTGACAGAAGAACCACTACAGGGAGAGGTACAATTCAGCAATGCCACCAGATGATTTCCCATACAATTAATTTTATTAACTCCAGCTTTGCTCCGTGCCAGAGAGACCATGAGAGCTTATTTCATTAATACCTGCTGTACCTCATAAAATCAGACTCAAATAAAAGTTCTCAATGATGGTATTTTTTTCCTCCTTTTAGAAACAGATCGAAGATAAACAGATAGTTAGAAAACTTCCTTTGAAACAACTGCATTTTCACTGATTCAGTTTCACAAACTCACTGTTAATTGTGCCCTGGCAGACACTCTGCACATTGCATGATAATAAAGCTATTATCTAAATCTGACGGTTTACAGTCCCTGAGGTTTTGTCCACATAATTTGAACACAATGCTTATCAATTGTAACTGACATAAGGACGGGGTTTTTAAACTATTCCCAACCACCTGTAATCAAATTGGCCAAAAAAACTCCTATGCTTTTAGGTTCAATTCATCATACACATAATTTTAGTGCTGCTATCCACAAAAAGGCCCGAAGATGCTTTGCGTGCATCCACTTATTAAGCAAAAGAATCGTGATCCTGTTGTTACTGTACCTGTGTCTCCTTACAAAGCACAATCAACCAGTGACACATCATTGAACACAGAAAGCCAAAATCTCTTTAAATCTCAGTTTCCCTGGTTTTGGTTTTTTTTTCAAATTTCAATGTTATTAATATGCCTACTTTTCATCTTTTAAGTAATTGGCAGTTGCTCAATTGCAAACACATTTTTCATCATTTAAAAAGCCCACAAGTTGCGTTATGCCCTCTCCTGCATCCATGGAGAGCAGCCCAGTAGGCATTAGTTAAAATTCTCCTTTGAAGTACTGTTGTTCAGATGTCACGGACATGGTTTCTTCCAACCTGTGCTTGTCAAAGAGACTATATGTTTTTCAGTCCCTCATTTCCACACAATTTAGAGACCATGTAAAGCAAGGAAGTGAGAAATGATGCCTCTGTAAATTTGAGAAAACATGGGTTTGGATTGTGATCCCAGGTGTGATACCAGTGTCCGCCTCTCATAGCACTCTGGGAACTTTGGAGTTCAGCCTCCAGGCAGAGAAGACCCAATGTCTGCACGCACTCTAAGGGAACCTGGTTTTATCTCCTCAGAGACTGACCCACAGCAAGAGGCAGGCACAGGCAGCACAAAGCTGTAACTCATTGTTACTGAGTTCGGAGCTGAGACATTTCCTGCCAGAAGCTTCCACAGCTGTCCGGACAGGGCCTATCCCTGATGGCTCCTGAAGATAGACGTGCTGTGGAAGCCACAGCTGGGCCAATTAAGGAAAAAGGAAACACCTCTGTGACAACATACTTAAGAAGGAGACACAGTAGTATGCACGCACGCGCCATGTAGTTGTAGATAGGCAGGGGAGAAGGAGTACAGCATGTAGAAGAAACAACAGATATGGACACCAGCAAAGTCAACCAAGAAGAAGAAGGAGGGAGGAGGAGGTGCTTCAAACATCAGAACCGAGACATCTCCACAGCCTGTGGTAAGGACTGTACCAATGCAGTGTTCCCCTGCACCCTGAGGGTCCATGAAGGAGTCGAGATCCACCCCACGATGGAGCAGGAGGGGGTGAACTCCTACGGGAGGGACTTTTTGGTCTGGTAGGGGAGCTGATACAGATAACGAGGCCTTTGGTCCTGGGAACTAAGGGAGTCATTTGTGTTAAAAAAGCCTTGTTTCACCCCGGCCCTAAGTTCCGACCAGCCTGGCCTTGGGAGAAAGAGCAGGCAGTAGTGACCAGGCAGACTGCTTGTCAAGAGGGAAAAATAACTTGTACAAAAATGCTACAAGGCTTGTGAGGAGAAGGAAACCTGCCTCCCCTCCAGATATTTTGCCAAGAAGAGAAAATGTCTGAGGAATGAACCAGACCCTGTCAAACTACCACACTTGTGTGCTGCTGCCTGGCACCCAGAGCCTGCCCTGCTTCACCTGGGGCAAAACACTCACCCACTCCCCTCCAGCACTCCTTGGCCTCCCTCCAAACTCACGGGTAACAAGTACAGCTTCCAGCACTCACAGACTTAGATGCAGAAGCATCAAAAGACTCGAATAGTTGATGTGGCATGAAAGGATACATTGCAAATTCATGCACATTATGGATCTGATACCAGCCTTGTGCACACACTGCTCTGTCAGGAGAGGAGCCACATCCTCCTGTCCCCCTTTGAAGGGCTGTTACACAAGCAGGTGAGGATGTGCTCTGCAAATGTTTCTGGTGCCTTCAGTTGTCAGTTCAGTCACCCAGCCCATATCCAGAAGTTCTCAGCAGGCTCATCCTTGGCCACAGCTCAAGGTCAAACGCCCTGCCACAGCACCAGCCACTGCTCCCCACACTTGCACAGGAAGAGCTCATACTGTAAACAGAGCATCTTCCAAACATTTCTGCCACAACAATATAAAACGGTTGCAGCTTCCTCCCTCTTGTCTCTACCCTTTTGGAGTTCTTCTGTTTTCCTGTATTTTTGCTATGCCTTCATTGTTGCAATCTTTATATTAATGTTTCATTTAATTTGTTTTATGCCAACAAAATTATTTTGTTTATTTCAGCCTACTTCAGTGGTCTTCTGTGCAGCGCTAAATTGCACCTGACTTTAAATATATACAAATATATGTGTATATCTATCAAGAACACACGGGCTTTTCATGCACAGCAGTCACAGCTAGAAACTAAATAATATCTTCTTTCAGGTATTTGGAGCAGATAAACTATGTTAGGAGAACATTAGAGACCTGTTTTGGAGAACGGCATTTTGAAAATTAGTTTGAAGAAAGAAATTAAGACACAGCAAAGAAGTGATAACCCTTGTTTTGGTGATAAATAAGCTGCAAATTACACTGGCAAAGTACTGCACAAAACAGATAAAATAATTCTTTTTTCAAATAATGATCAGAGATAACAAGATTCTTTAGCTTGAAGTCCATAGTGCTCTTCATATGCTTGCTTACCTCACTCTGAAATTTAGATCAAAAATTATCTTTCAAAATTTATATAGTGAGCATAGGTTTATATTTTCCATTATATAATTTTTTCAGGTTTTTTCTCTCCTTTTTTCCTACCTTTTAACATGAAGCAAAAGAACCCAAGATAACTTCTTTGCATAAACCTATTATTCCAAATTTTCAGGTGGTTCATTAATCACTGTTCTGTATCTTCAGCAGAATTAAATTAACAAAAAAGAAATTACTTTTTATTCTTATTCTCTCATTCAACTCAATATAATACTTGAGACCTGATGAGTTAAAATACCTGTGCCAGCATGGTTTTTTTGCCTATATTTTAAAATGAGTAACAAAGTGGTAGTGGTTCAGCAAACCTCTGCCAGCTAGCATTTCCAGAGCACTTCTAGCTTTCAAAGAAAAAAGTTTAAGCTTTGGAGCGTTCATTTGTAATAACTAGTGATCAAAAAAACCCCAAAACATAAAACACTGATTTCAAAAGCACTGAAAACTCAGCAAATAACAAATAGACTGATATAAGTGTTGTTCTGTAACACTGGGCATGCCATTATACAGAGCATAAGGAAAGTAATTCTGTGAAGAGCTATAGGAAATTTTGGAATTTGGAAACTCTAGGGATGAATATTGGAAACTAAATAAAAATTATATTGCTCAGACACCATGGAAAGTCATTCATTTCACCTTTGTTATTAGTGATTTTCTGTATCATTGAAGAGGCATTCAGAGAGAATACGGCTTCAGCCCTAAAAAAAAACCCAAAAACAAAAACCCAAACCATCCCCCAGTAAAAAGATTATCCAGCTCATTGTACAGACGCAAATGAAGCCACCTCTAAAGAGCTGTGCAGAGGATTCAATTCTCCTTTTGACCTGAGCTCTTACATACAATTACCTGCCTTGTTTTAAATAGTTGTTCCTCAGCCAGTGAAAAACACCTGCTGTTTCCATAGATGATAATTTCTCTGCAGCCAAACCAGAGCTCTGTTCCAACAGCTCTTGCAGAGAACATAAGGATTTAGGATGCTGCAGACACCCATTTTCTTGGGCACCCAGAGCTTATTCCCTTTCCAAATCCTATATCATATCACATCATATCATTCAAATATACCCCCAGAAGGATGGGATAAGCCAGACATGGCAAAGCCTGGAGAATCCTGGCAAAACTCTTATTCCCCTACTTGTACAATTCAGGTAAAAAAAAAATCACAGAAATTCTGAAATCAAAAATGCCAAGGGCTCCAGAGAGACTTTACTGACATTTTGTGAACATTTGTGGGCACTGTACAGACCTTTTAAAGGAGTTTTCCATATACTAGGGGAATTATATCTGTGTACTCTACCCCAGATGGGAATGGGGGGTGATGGCTACTGAGGATATATTGGCTAGTGGGCTACCTGGACGAGGTGTTTCTCAGAGAAGCTGGGGATGCCCCATACCTGGAAATGTTCTCAGGGCTTTGAGTAACCTGGTCTAGTGGTAAGTGTTCCTGCCACCGGTGGTTGAACTGGATGATCTTTAGAAGCCACTTCCAACCCAAGCTGTTCCAGGGTTCCCTCTGTTGGCTTTGCTCAGTTCATGAAGACTCACAGTAAAACTCCAGATCTGAGCATCCGAGTCCATCTGTTAGGACTTGAATCACAATCAAGTACCAAAAAATAAAGGCGAGTCTGCTGTTTTGTGACCTAAAAGGTGAAACAGCTTGTAGATTTGCAAGAAAGCACATTAAGGATTTCTGCTTATGGATGATCATAATCTTGTGACCATAAATGCAGAGCTTATGTCTTTTCCACAAAGAGCCAGACAGCTGCTTGTGGAGGGCTGTGAGCCCCTGACTCAGGAGCTCTCTGCATGCCCCTGCAGAATTGAGGCCTGAGGGCAAAAAGAACCTCCCCAGGCATAAAGAAACCTTCCTCACACTCAGGGTGAGTTCAGAGGCATTCCCAACATGCCTTGTTTCTTTATGGTAATAGCCCTCACCCTGTTGGCCAAAGGATTTCCACCCCACCCCCTACCTTCCCCACAAAAAGCCCTGTCTGTGCCACCAGAGCCAGATGATCTCGTTGCTAGCCGCTTCTTTGCAGGATAGCTTACAATAAAGGCTACCTGTGGAACTTCTGTACGAGATTCTTCTCTCTCTCCATCCCTGGAGGCCGGGGTGATTTTACAAGAGCAGCATTATAAGAGCTGAAACCACAAGAGCTGAAATCACTTACAGCTGAAATATTGCTGTTCTTGTTGAAATCACTGGTCGCTTAGGGGCATTGCCAGGGCTCCTGGAAGGGCTGTTCCCTGCGGGACACTCGTTCCAGGAAGGCCACGGCACACCGGTGTTAATCAGCATCGGAACCTCACAGTGAAGGCTGCTCACAGGAAAAAATGTGCAGTAACCAAAAATTATCAGAATGGGTCCTTTTCCCTTCTAATGCTGGGATCTGTCCCCCCATCAAACTAATTCAACAAACTACCATTTGCCACTGTCCATGACTTCTGGTAATTGATCCTATGCAGAATTCCACATCTGTAAAGAAAGAGGCTGAGTAGTAAACGACTGTCTTGAATGTGATTGCAACTTCTTTTACGGTTAAACAGCCCACTGCACATGCTCAAGTTCTAATTATAAATAATAGTGCTCAACTTTTAAACCACCAAGGCTCTGCAGCTAATACAGCACATATGGGATGATGGGCCCTATCCCAGGCAAACAAGGGAGATGCTGTTAGTGTGCGCAATTCCTAGCAAAAAGGGCCACAGCCCCACCAGGGCAGGGAGAAGCTGCTGCAATATAAGTAGTTTGCCAAAGAAGATTTCATTTCACATCTGAACTCTGAACTCATAACAGGTATGAAAATAGGTTATTGTGTCTGGGATAGACAGATACCGCTTAGGTCAAGAAATATTTCCTGGTCCTATTCATTTGCTGTTGCTTCCCAAGCATCAAATCCTTCTCCCTGTCCCATGGCCTCCACTTTTTCTCCTAATAACAAAGTTGGTTTTTCCTCCAGTCAATATATGTAAAGTGATTGATTTTGATTTATGCAATTACAGCAGCTCATCTAGAGCGAACTGATTGCATCAGCTAATCACATAACTGCTGGCAACAACAACAAAAACGAACAAAACCCCCTTCTAAACAGAAAATTAAGTCAAATAAATTAAAAAACAAACCACCCTGATGAAATCATACAACCTGCTCATAGGCATTTTATGAAGCAAACTTCATCTCAATAAATCAAATAAACTCTGTAGTTATCCACTCAATACTGCTTTTATCCAAGTGGATGATATTTCACAATGAATTTTAGCAAGAAATAATAAACTGTTACATTAAAAATCAAGACAATATTGTATCAGCTCTTCTGTGTGCATGAAAGCCATCTCCAATCCAGGTGCTAAGTGCATTAATTTATATTGCCATATAAGAAGAAATCCAGTTTGCCTGGCTGGATTTAATTTCCATTCTACTTAGGGAGACTTCCCATTAAGTCTGTAAAGCATTTAAGCTATTTATGAACTTAAGTCTAAATTAAAAAATCCGCAAGCCTCAAAACAATGGTTTGACTACTCCTTCAGGCTGCAAATACTCATGTTCAAGTACCTCATCTACCTAATTTGAACTATCAGTTTTAAACCAAGTAGCTCTTTCCAGATAGGTGTTGTGATCACCATCACAATGATCAGCATGGAGTTCTTGGGAGGTGTGTCCATTTGCTTTGCTGGAGCAGATCCACTCCGTGTAGCTGATTCACTGATTCAGTTATAACCTCTGACTTCTGTGTCTGTAACAAGTGCTCAGACTATTTTGTCCCATTGTGTGCCCCAACATTTAACTTGCAATGTAAGATGGAGTCTAATGCATCAAGAGATAGCCTCTTTCCAGCATCAGCTCCACTGGCCACTTGGAGTTGCATACAAATTACCACCATCCACAGATAGTTATTTCACACTGGGGACCCTCTAGCCCTCAGTTCATTCTCTTGAAGAGCATTTGAATCATTAATTCAACAGCTAATAATTGCCTCTTTTTAAGGTAACTGTGCAAGAGAGATGATAATGTGCTCAGAGTAGTTACCAATACCATTATACTTCAGCAATTTATTTACAGTAAACAAATCACTAACAGCTCATCACCCTAACAGTTTTTAAAAAAAATACAAAAAAATAAAACAAAATCATGCTGTATTAACAAATACCCTATTAAACTTTGGAAACACCTCAAAGCAAATCAGAACAGGAAGAAGACTGCAAATCCTCTGAATTAGAGCTTATTATGTAGATACACACATGCAAAAACAGTCCTGCATTTCAGGAAAATTTGTTAGAAATCTTCCAAGTCTCACAAGCAAAAGCAGGAGTTAAGCTCTCCTTAGCTTCAGAAGTAGAGAAAACAGGAAAACTTCATCCTCACTCCTAACAAAATCATGAGCACACACACATATATTTAAAAAAAAATCACCATTACATACAATAATTTTCCAGAGTCTTAAAAGCTTTTATAGGATCATACTAGTTATATTCCTCAGGAATGGAGATGGGCTCCATCACAGCAGCCAATAATCAGGTTATGTTGGCCCATATTTTGAGTTATCAGCCTGTGAAAGACAAAGAGAATGAATGACAGAAGTGGGGGAGGACAGGTAGAACCCGAATACTGATGTGAAATGGGTCAGCATAGGAAAGGCAGTGACTCTTTGTTATGAATATGAGAGAGTTTAAATGGGTTTTATTCTCTTGGAGTGGCCTGCACTCCAAAACCACCTATTCTCCCTGGTTCTTTAGTTATGATCTATTAGGATTATTACAACATGGATTAATTTACTGTAATAGTCACAATAAAACACATATGAGACCAGAATTTAAGCAAAACTTCTTACTACACAGGATAAACAAAAGAGACTACCAGTAGAATAAATAGTGCACAATAATAAAAGGTACCTGTAGCAAAGAAATAGTAAGGTTAGAACTCAATGTAACTTACCAATTCTTTTCACTCAACTTCTAGAAGAGAAGCACAGAAACGGCATTCTGACGTCTAAGTATGTCAGAGAGAACAGTTTGTGCACTTCGAGAAGTAACAATACTGTTCTCTGATTTTTTGAAGCTCACAGTGCTCTTTTATATTGTAAAAGCCTTGTGTCTGTCAGTCAGTTATCTAGGATATTCTGCTTTCCCAGTATAGCTGGCACCAAGAACTTAAGGGAAGATGGTCCTCTAGTCATAGCATCAGCAGATAAGATTTGGCAACAGAGAGGGGGGTGGAAACCATCCTGACACACTCTTGTATCAAGAACCACCAGATTAAGGTAGCACAGAATTATCTCTGATTGAACACCTAAAGTTACATATCTTCCCCTCATATCATCATATTGTTATGCACCAAATAAATTATGAGACCACTGCAATGGCACTGGTGAAACAAGAATACCTGTGTGATGTGAAGAGAACATCATTGCACTTAGATAAAAAGAAACTACTCAAAGAAGGAAAATGACTTTCAGGGAAAGGATTTTGAGACAAGAGAAGTGACTTTCTCTATTATCTTAGAAAGAACATTACCATGGGAATGGACTAAAGCAATAGTAAATAATAATCTAAATGACTCAGGATTGTTAAGATGGAACTGAAGATTGACATATTCGACCACTGAGTTCCTTAGATGCAAGAGAAAAAACAAATTCAGGTAACAGTACTCAAGTGTATTGTCATATCACAGGGTGGTTCTTTTCGTGTGAAATAAAGTCAAGGCAGCAGGCTCAATCACAAGATAATTATGGAATACCACAAACTACAAAAGCTGTTTTTGTCTCCTATGGAAGTAAACAAAAAATAGTTATGTGAGTAAACAACTTAATTAGGGCATTTTAAAAGGTAGATCTAATACTGTAAGCTTGCTCAGAAAGCCATGAGTCTGACCTGACAAAGACAACAAAACCACAGCATATCAGTGTGGTAATTAAGCCTCCAGTCATACACCACCTCATTAGTTCTGCCTGTGGTCCTCACACTTCAGATTTTGCTTTGTGGGAGGAGATATCAGCTCCATTACAGACAAGAGATATACAGCCATATTTCATAAACTGATTCTTTCTAACATGGGTGTGAGGTTTGTGTCAGGACTTTGACACCTCTAATACATCAAGGCAGTGGTGCTCTTAATTTTTGCATTCTGACTCGAGTAAGAAAGTTTGTGATATTATCAGCGCCCATTAGAAACAGAGATAACCACGTTTCTAA
Organism: Climacteris rufus; assembly: GCA_013398175.1. NCBI lineage: Eukaryota > Metazoa > Chordata > Aves > Passeriformes > Climacteridae > Climacteris > Climacteris rufus. The sequence continues at coordinate 729,714 of VZRZ01004923.1, forward strand.
CTGATTTCATTCTAAATTACTACAGGAGGTGTCTGCGGGAGAGTTGCTGTCACCAAAGTTTCAGCAGCTGTAGGAAAATACCAGCACAAAAAGAAGCAATAATACACAGGTAGAGGGCACAAACTGAAATGCAGGAAATTTCATCTGAACATGAGGAAATTCATCTGAATATGAGCACATTCCTTACTTGGAACGTGGCAGCACAGGAACAAGGTGCCCAGAGAAATTGAGGAGACTCCTCACCTCAAAACCTACTTGGATATGTTTCCATGTAACCTTCTGTAGATGAACCTGCATTAGCAGGGGACTTGGTTTTCAGAGGTCTCCTCCAAGCCCAACCATCCTGTGATTCTGTGATCCTTACCATAGCTTCAGTGCATCTGGAAGCAGGAAAGTTTAAACCCACCAGAGGAGTGGGTTTCTAGTCCAATTTCCCAACAGGAAGAATAGGAGAGTTGACAGTAAGACAAAGGCAGTTGATATTGCAGTCTCTGAGAATGGGGACCCAGAACCAAGAAGCCAGGCCTTTCCTGATCTTTCATGCACCTTTTTTATAATCATAAGACACTGCTTGGCTTCCATGAATTCAAGTATTCACAGTCCTTCAGGGATACTGGTTAAGACCTAGGAAAAATTAATGAGGAAACGGGGGAGTGACTGCTTCAAAGCCCTCCCATCTCCCAGAGTAAACCTCCTCCATTCCCAGCTGCATCATCACCTTGTGCACAGACACACCACCAGCCTGAATCCTCCAATTCAGAGAGGCCTCTGCAAAGATCTACCCAGGGAAACCACATAACTGAATTAGCCTTTAAAAGGGATGAAATCAAGGATCACTTTTATGGTAGGGCAATGCACCAGAGTAGTTAAACACAGCAGGTCCTTCACTGATGCCCTGCCCAAGCTGCCATAGCTGTCTGGGCAGAATGGGGTTACCAAGCAATGCCCTGCACTGCTCATGGGGTCACCTAAAAGAGCTGGACTCTTCTCATGAAAACCTTCATTTGATACAAACCAGCTACCTCCTGATGCCATCCCTCAGAAGGGAGGCTGTGGAGCCTGCTCGTTTTCCATGGTGGAAACCCAACTGTTTTCATGACAAATTGCATCAGAACACTGATTGCTTTTGTTTAACCTCTTTGGTTTATTACGAATCTCAGGCTAAAACAGTGATGAGTAAACAGCATTCCCAAGCACTGCTTTAATTAAGCAGCATCACCGAGTTATTTATGCTACACAGGACCTCCTGATAATATTGCAATAATTAGTTTTCACTCCTTTACTGCAAAGTTGTGCTGAGAAAAAGCACTGTACTCTACTTTGGTCACCACTTAGTACTCACCAGACACTCTTTTTCAAAAATTCTAGAAGAAGGGCATTTCTGTGTGTCTTGGGTTACCGTGAAGGTGTAACCAAAGGAATGCATTCTATCACCATCTCCATTACCTCTCAATGAATTGTCAATGACAGGTCGTTCACAACAGCTGGCCACTGAACCCCACACCCTCCAGACTGCAAGCTGGGCATTAGATAAGGAAGAAAGAGAGGCAACACTTCAAGGCAGGTGATGCCTCTTTATCTTCACATCAGTGACTCAGCCCTGATAACACCCTCTGAGAAGCAGTAGCTACTCTGTGGGGGGTATCTCTGCTAAATGGCCCATCAAGACCACCTGGAATGATTCATAAGTGACATCATCCCATTGTGATATGCCCCGCCCTGAAGGGAAGAACTGAACCATCCCTACCTGTATAAAAGGCGGCTGGGGAGACCCCCCCCACAAGACGCCCACTTCCACTGGATCTCCCAGAGGAGAGGAACTTCACAACCACCAGACTCCCAGAGATAGATGGGATTTCTTCCTCAGGATCACCACTTCGTCCATCACTCCAACAGGACTACAGCCACTATTTAACTGGACTGCTATCACCATGCTGACCAGCAGGGTGTCAGGTTGTATTCTGACCTTGTCAGTTTAGGCTGGTGTTTCTGTATTTTTGCCTTTATTTTAATATCTCCTATTCAATTGTAATTCTGACTTGGAATCTCTCACAACGTATTTGTGCGGGGTTAATTCATCTGCTGGTTTGTTTCCAAACTAGCACACATGTTTACCAAAAGCAAATTCCCAAACATCTAGAGAAACTTTATGCAGACCCCATTGTAAAGGCCTCCCATGGTAATTATTGTATTCAAAATAAAAAAGCCAAAAGGCACTTTAAATGAACAGATGAGTTACTACCTGATCTGGCAGCAGAGTTTCTTAAAGCTCAGAAAAGTCAACAAACCTTTAAGGGCTTAGCCTTTGGTCATTAGTGAGGTGGCCCTCTAAAAAAGCCCATAAATTACTACATACATCAGGTACATAAGGCATCACTTTAACTTGTCAAAGACAATACGAGGAACAGAACCAGGATGCTGGGGCTCAGGAAAGGTGAACTTACCGAAACAGGAATCCAGGTAGAAGCTAGAAGCACCTGCTCATTTCCCCCCACTACCCCCTTCCCAGTGCCCAAACCTCCCCATGACCTGGACATGGCTTATTACCAAGGATTCTCCAGGATGTGTCTCCCTGCCACAACTCCCCAGCCAGGCTACAGACACACTGCAGGATCCTTTAGTTGCACAGATTCTTTGCTGCCAAGTGTTTCTACCTGCACAACCCACACAGCTCCTCCTGACTTCATTTGGTGAGCAATGACCTCTTGGCATGGCACACACGTCAGCCTAAAGGTAGAAAGCCACGAGACTATTATTGGCCTTTTGTGTAAGTCTCAGAAGCATCATTTGATCAGGACTAACTATTTCAGTCACTCTGCAGACACTTAAGCAGGAAATAGCTTCCTTGCCACTTCATAAAATGACAAGTTTTATCTGCAATTTCTAACAGCTTCACATAATAGAAAAGAAATATAATCAACACTGAAAAATAGTAGCTTTAAAGGAAGCACATACAATTCTCACCTCTGAAAAAGTTGCATGGAGCTCTTTAGTCATAATAGCACCAGGAGAAAATACTACCTCTCCTGCCTTGCCTGGTGTTTATGCCTCAGGAGGAGCAGGTTTTCCTGTGGACATGGTCAAGAGAGAAAAATGAAGCTGTAGATCTGCTTAGGGAAGGAGACAAAATGGCAGCAATGAAATACATTCAGCACAAGCGATGCAACTCCTGCTGATTTGCCAGGCTCCCGGAAAGCCAGAAGGCTAAGTGGGAAAGGAAAGCAGTTCCTCCCTGCCCTTGGAGTCAGCACTTGTATCCAGACATAGCACTGAACTAGCCAGTTAATCTGGCCACGTTCAGGGGCACAGGGAAAGAGTGCTGCACCAGAGCCTCAGCACATGTCCTCAAGGGACTGGGTTTGTTGGATTGTCTTCCTAAGGTAAGCCAGGTGGGAGCTGTCTGTCTATAAAGAGAGGCGGGGGAAAAAGTCAAGCATTAATTATTTTACACTTTTTGCAAGGCCATACCAGCTTTTGACCAGCCAAAGGGCAGCTTGAGATCCTTCACTGGCTGAGCTCTTTTGGCAGCCATTTACACAACAAACATCCTCAGCTGGGGACAAGGGAAAAGCAACCAGCCAGCAATGTTGCAGCACAGATACTTCAAATTAAATATGGCTTGAGACACTTAGCAGTGGGTGGGGTAAGTGGCAGAGAGCAGTCTACTTGATAAAGACTAAGATTCATCTTCCTTTTGCTTAAGTTATTAGCATCACCTACACAAACTGCAATGAAGTTCCTTTCAGTGTTTCTCAAAAAGTGGTTTACACTTCACTGTTACTGATTTATCATAAATAGGAAACTGATGAGAGAAAAGTTCCCTTGTATTATTTTTGTTATTATTAATTTATTTCAGAATTTTATTACATTACCTTGTTCTGTCAGGCTACTGAGTTCACAGTACACAGATTAAATTTCAAGTATCATGCTGCTGATACTGCAGAGCCTGGATCCTGTGAGATATTACAAGAGTGAAAGCAAAATACTTCTATTACAAACACTGCATGAAAAATGTCTTTATGAACTGGCTTTTTTAACCTTTTCCAAAACTGTGATTTGGTGATCTGCCTACAACAAAAATTTAAGCTCTAGTCTCGCAGCCAGCAGCTGATATCTGTTTGTATCCCCATTGCTGCAGAAAAAAACCTCTCCATCTCCTCCAGATACAAACTTAGAAACCCAAATTTTCATAAAGCATACCAGAGATTATGAAACAGAAAGGAAGGCCAGACTAGACCAGAGGTCATCCCAGCACAAGAGATGAAAGTCCTCAGCTGTGTACAGTTGTTTTGCACACAATTTATCTGCTAATGAGAAATTCAGACTGTGCATTGAGAGCAGGGACACAGGATGGAGAAAAGAAGATGAAAAAAATGTCAGTGGTTTGACAGAATAATCCACCACTTACTCTCCAGGCTGATTTGCAACATCACAAGAGTTCATCAAAATTATCATTTACTATACTGGATTAGGCAACAAAGACCATAAAAGGAAGACTCCAGCAATCTTCAACAGAATTCCTTTCATCTCCAGAAAAGGCACAGAGGGATGACTGGACAAACAGACTAATATAAACAAGTTTCAGTGCCTAGTCCCTGCAGAGCAGTCAAAGTCATGAAGTTTGCCCCAGGTTAAAGGCTATTCAGATGAACTAATAAAATTAAGATAAGGAAGTGGAAACTTCCACAGAAACAAAATCTAAGGAGCTTAATGCATTCCCTTTACGAAAAAGATTTCATTCCATTACAGATTTCTTAGGGAAAATAAAAGAAAAACAGCACAATGCATATGAAGTCAGGGGTAATACAATTTAGGACATCTATTGTCTCTAAGTGGAGGAGGGGGAGAAAAAGAAAACTGACTTGCCAGATTAACAGCAACAGGATAAAAATCCTGACTCTTTCTTCAGAAACAGTATTTGACAGAATTTGAACTGGAATGTATAAGAAACACAGGTAAAATACACCAAGACAGAAGAGGCATAAATAGACTTTTCTCACCAAAGAGTAACTATTTTTTTTCTAAAACATTTCTCTTATTCTAGGTTTCATCCATCATCCGCTTGACATAGCAACAAAACATATTTAAATTGTGAAATTCTACCAATTTAAGAGAAATTAGGATATAACACAGAAGGAACTAGATGACATCTAAGATCTGAAATATTGAGGTGTGACATTCAGAAACACAATAGAGGGTACAATTTATGTACTTCCTGTAAAAGGACTTCACCAACGGAAGTCATCCCACACGGATTTTAGTATTTCACCAGTGGTCTCATTCCCATACACTTGGATAGGAAAGGAACATCTCTGTTCAAGGGCACCAGCTGGGCAAGACAGATAAAGTGATCCTTTGCAAATGCATTGTAATCTTTGCAAATCTCAAAGATTAAGATAGCCTGTGAACTTCTAGCAAAAAGAAGAAAAAATCAAAAAAGAGATGTTGCTGTGATCTCCACAGACAGACTCATAATCCAAAAGTGTATTTTAGCCACCTACACATGACAGAATAGACTTGTTTTGCACCCTTCCTTACCACAGAGAAATTGCCTACAGAATGATGACCTTTAAGTGCACAAATTATGTTTTCTTGCTACAAAATAGTCTGATATTGTAGCAGTTCTGTGATTTCCAAATCAGTATGTTTTAACTGCCATTGCTGCAATCAGCTATCCAATTTCTTTGCCCATTTCTTGGCAGAGCTGGATATGTGCAGCATTTTTAAAATAGTTATTGAATGACACTGAAAAAGTTATTTTCAACTTGACAGTTTGTCTCTACACAGAATCCAGTCACAGCAAACTGAAGAGCCTTGAAAAAATTATGAGTATGCACACAGGGGCACAAAAGATGACTCTTGAAAAATTTTTCCCTTTTGCAGATTTTGTTTTCACAGAGGTGCAAAATGTGCACTTCCAGAAAAATCTGTGAGATTATCAGGTCAAAAAATATATATATATCGCCTTTTCCACTTTTATACAAAGAAGGTTTTTCTTACTTTCCCAGTTTTGCCTCAAAAAAAGTTAAATTCCCATAACACAGAAATGAACTTGGATACAACCAAGAAAGATAAATAAAACACTGCATAATAATCAGACATTATTCCTTTTTTTTTTTTTTTAATTTTGTATTTATTAGGGTCCTTACTATACAGTAATTTGGGTTAAAAGCAGTGGTAAGGCCAAGGGGCAAGTCATGAAAAATATTCTTAAACAAAGGATATTGGCAAGTTTTAGCACAATTTGTGTTCATCAATGTGATGCATCTCAGAATCAGCTGTGCCAATGAAATACGTACATCCCAAGGTAAGAAGGGTTCCCATGTAACTCCCTAAATGCAGCACCCAACATTTTCAAGACAGGTTTCTGCTTTCTGTGATATTTGGATGATGATAGCCTTGGCCATTTGAAAATTTCAACAGCAGTTCAGATGTTTTTAATAATCATTTTGGAGTGTAAGAGGAAGCAAACAAATTAATAACATACCTGGTCACCACAAGAGCACTCTTCTCAGCTCTGACAACATGTGGTTGTAAGAAGATAACTCCCAACTATCCTGCAGAAGCTGCCCAAGGGAAAAGCAAAAGCTTTTGCATAGAGACGAGTCAAATTCCTTCTGACTCCTCGTCATTTACTAGACTAAAACCAGCACATCATATTCATGAAAAGGTATTGACTCAGCAGCTCTGAGTATTAGAAATTACTGACCATCTTCATTTGTTCATGCAGGTGCACAAAGGTATTTTTGAAGCTCAGATGAGATACCTAAGAGAGGTCTGATGCAGCGTGGTACACTCAGGGCCCAGGCAGCCCATCTCCTGCCCAGCCCTGGTTTGTTTCCAGCACAGTATCTCATACTGGCCAAGAACAAAATCCGGCCTCCTCTTCATCTGACTGCAGGCCTTAAGATCTCCAATGGCTTGTGGGAATAATAAACATTCAGTAAGCAGATAATTAAAAGCATTTTCCTGCCTTAGTTCTAGATGTCAGTACTGTTCTTCATCATGCATCCCCTCCATCCCTCCTACATAGAATAGTTACAGGTTTAAATTCTTTTCACAGTTGCTGTGTCTTGAAAACTTATTCAAATTTATTTCCCATTTAGATTTCAGACCAAACCCAAAGTTTAAAGAAAAGCATTCAACCAGGAAAGTGAAAAAAATCTCAAATGCAAAACTTAAGTCAGTTTACATAAAGATTTCAAAGGCTCTGTTACTTTCATTACAGAAAAAGTAAACTCCATTTATTGTTGGTTGAAACATAAGAGTGAAATCAGAAGTTAGGACAATGGTGAATTTCACAAAGAGATTACCCTAATTTGGAGGATGTTGACTGTATGTCCTCACTTTAGAAGCAAGGCAGCAGCTGATCTCCAGCCATCTCTAAATCTTCATGTCACCAGAGGGAAGCAAGGAAGCTGCTGGCACACACTTCTCTTCCTAACATTGAGCTCTACCCACACTCCCATTACACAGCTCTGAAGCATTCAATCTGCCACCATGGCATCTGCCTGTCTGCACCATGCCAGATTTTGGAAAAATGAGGCTGAGGAAGTTGAGCATGTAACGCACACAGGTGAATAGTAAAAATAATGCACAGTAGCAAAAGTTAACACCAAGCATAACTTGTCAGACAAACCCAAATGCAGTAGAAAGTTTTATGAATTAGTTAAAATTCAACATAAACTTTTAGTTGATTTTCCTGATTCCAAAGGTTAAAAGCTCACCATCTCTGCCCTATTTTCCCTCCTGGGACTGTGCATGAAGGCCTTTCAGCACCTACAGGTACAGGGATGGAAGATGAAGAACCTACATCTGGAAACCACTCTGCAGCTCCCTGATACACCAAGATTCCCCAGGACCTCTAAGACACAGTAAGGACTGGCTCCTGCAGAAGTCTCAGCTCTGGCAACTTCAGTCCATATTACTGGCTGCACAGGAAAGTCCTCCATGAGACCCTCCCTAGCAGGTTTCCAGGCTTCTTAAGGTACAGTTGCTGGCAAGAACTCACCCAGATCAAACCCCTGAGACACCTGAATGTTACCACTGGCAGCTGGAAATCTCAGGGCTTGGAGGTTTCACAGGCACCAGAGCATCAATAATGCACAGGGATGCACAAGTGAAACATCAGAGCCACTTCTTCAATAAGAAATCCACTGGAGACAGAAGGTGGTAATTAAATGGCAACAAATGCCAGGTATCACACAGCTTAGAAACAGACCACATGAAGAATTAAACTATGCAAAGTGTAATACTAGCAAAACAAGAGAGGAGAATTTATTTGTATAAAGCATGAACATAACACTGATGTTTCCAGGACAACCCCTGTAAGCAATTTTGCTTCCTGTTATGAATAATGGCATTATTTCTAGCTCCTCCAGAAACTGAAGGGATTGCCACTGGTAGCATTCATCATGTTTAGTCATACAATTCAACCCCAAATCTCCTTACCAGGCAGTGCTTCAGTGTTCCCTTCAGAAAAGGAAACAACACACATTGTTTTACAGGTGGGGGTATATTCTTTCCTCATTAATGCCCCATCATGGTTCTTGCACCCAACAATACAGCTGTAACCATAGGACCATTCTTTTCTAGGAGTCTTAGGCTCTGCTTACATTGACAAGTGTCACATGAGAAGCTGACATGCAGAGCAAGACACCTGGTGCTAAAAATCCAGCTTTCACTCTGCATCCATTTCTAAAGGCCATACTTCAAATAAAATCTTAAATGATCCAGTAGACTGAATGCTTGCCACATAACCAAGACACACAGGATATTCATCCTGAGCTTTGGCTTTATTGAAGAACCCCATTCATACACTGACACCATCATGCAACATAAATTTAGTGTGAAATGCAACAAAGACTCTGAGACTAACTTCAAGAGCATTCAACTGACCCAAGATAAAAACGACAATGTAGGTGCACCTTTGTTCTCCCAACTTCTTCCCACATATTCCCACTATGGGAATATGCAGCACTGATTTAAGATCTACTTAGATAAACTGACTTTAATTGGAGCGAGTGTTAATTCTTTTCAGGCTTCAGCATCTATCCTCATGATACTGACTGCAATATCAAAGCCTTTGCTTTCTATATGCAGAATAAAGCAACAGTCATTAAGCTACACAATCCAATTTTAATTCAGCAGACCAAGAAATCAGCAACCTGTAGTCCCCTAACTGTCCTCTCTCTCCATTGCAACAGTGGTCAAATTTTAATTACATATGATGAAAATCCAGGCTTGTAAGGAAAGTTCTCCCAATCTGTCTTTGCACTTGATGACAAAGTACTCTAAGCTTCCTCAGAGACTTGCACCACACACAACTACTGACAAGATTAAGGATTAAGCTATGTTCACTCTTTTTTTTTGTGTTTTTTTTAATTCTAAAAAATGAATCACAAGAATATTAACTGCTTAGTGTTCCAAGTGCCTGCAGCCAGGCTTCTGTCTATGCTACAAAACAGTTTTCATCTGCCAATCCAAGATCATCTTAGATTTAGTGGTTATGTATTTTATACTGGCAGAAGTCACAAAACTCAGAAAATATTGACAGCCAAATTACTTGGCTTAATATAAAAGAAATACAATAGATTTCACAATGAAGCCAGAACCTTAACACTTACAAGTATTTTCAATCACCAAAAACATCATGAAATTCCAAGTTCAGCAGTTACTGCACGTTTGCTGTTAGAAAAAAACAAACAAGAAAACCCCACCCTAAACTTGATTTCTGGTCTACAGCCTGAACACTGGTGTTATACAGCTGGACTAATACTCTTGAGTGTATGTTTTCACTGATGGAGGAGAGTTCGTTTTCTTTTCCTCTTCTCATTTCCAGATTCTTTTCATGTAGTTTCTAATAGGTAAAGTACCCCACTCCCCTCAAAAAACCCCAGGCATATATTTTCTTTTATACACAGTTTGAACATTATTTTGAGATTTGGTATATATTTTAGTACCTATAATCAACATTTCTTAGGCTATTGCATTTCTACAAAACACTAAGTCAAGGCTTTATTAGTTTATCTGAGACATAGAGGGACTGACCACTGGTTTTCCTTGAAAGGTGACGACACTGAAAAAACTACTAAAAGAAGAGAACAATTTTTCTAGGCTAATTATAGTATCCATTATGGAAGGGATATCCTTTAATAATATTCTTTATTATGAGAATAAATACATAAAACAAATGCAATATATTAGTCACATTTCTTCATATACATTCAGAATAGAACAAGAAGCTAATAGGCATAATCAGCAGAACCAGTTGAACAAACAAAATTTTAGTAAGCCAACAACACTAGAGGAAAGTTGGAATGTTTATGCACCCGTAGCAGACAAAGAACACGTGATTTCAGTATTTCCTTTGTATTAATTTTAAGACAAACATACTGAAGTTGTAAGCATGAACTGATAGAAGTGTTTAGCTCCGTGCGGTGGCCGTTTGAGGTTGTTCTGACTGCAACTGCTTTCCAAGATATTCCCTGAAATACAACAAAAAATTAGATTGAGAAATGCTCTGGAAAGTGGGGAGTGGGATAGTGGTGGGAATTATGAAAGTACATAAAGAAGAAAAAGCTTTAAGTTCAGAATTATTCTTTCAAATAATGTCTACTGTCAATAGTCAACTGGAGAGACAATGAGAGTACCTGAGCTTTAGGTATCCACCATCTATCCCTATGAAAATAAAGTACAAATCAAACATCAACAAAGCTGTCTAAAAGAGAAAAGAGCCCAGTGGGAACACTTAGAAGCTCTGACAACCGACACAGAACATCCATGAAGCACACAGATTTTGTTTGTTGAACATACATTTTAGAAGCTCTGGCAAAACAATTACAAGGATCCCTTCCCATAACCCAAGGACATACTGGCAACACAACCCATAGGCAAGCAAAACAGACACTGACTTAATCACTACATACTCAAGTAGAGAAAAAGGAGAGAGAATCAATCCAGGCCCACTGTATGCCAACACTTTCTTTAAAGTGTTTTATTCACCTGCATCTTGAAGTGCATTAAGCCACTTATTTGCTATCTCTCCTCTTAACACCAGAACAAACACTCCCCAAATTACTAGCACCTGCCCTGAGCAACAATATCAAAATTCCATGGAAAAATACTGCACAATTCTCTGGAACGTTTCAATCCTTCACTCTCTCTTCTGAAAGCAGATCAGCAGTTCACAGAACCACAAAAAAAGCTGAAAGAGGTCTTTAGTAACAGTACCTAGGTTGCTGCTTGTCACAGAAAATACAATAATTGTACCACTGTATCAACTGAAAGAGAGGTTTCAGGACTTGTGAAATGTAGGCGTTCTTCTTCCATAGCTGATCATACACTCAGTACTGTTCTTTCTCACTACACAGATATTTCAGCCTACACAGGTTAAGCACTAGAAGCAGCTCAAAAGGATGATGTTCAGAATGAAGTCTTAAAAAAGCCCAACAGCTAACTCAAGAATATATGCTTTTGCTTTATTAAAAAAATAAATTTAAAAGATCAGTTCTTTTTGCACATTTCAAAAACTAGTTTTCAGTTTAGTGTCCTGTTGAACAGTTATTCCTTATGCATTGCAACTCCTACTGCACAATGAAGTTTAGCACCTCAAATGCACCACCCAACATCACTTCTCTCAGTTTTAACATTAAGCATCCAGAAAAGCAAAATTTCTGTAAGATAAAACGTTAACTTCAAACACCACTAGCAAAGAAAATAATGCATAATTTGTATGCTGAACCATATGTTATGATTTAGCACCTTCATTTACAGCTTCATCAGGTGTTGCTGTAGAATCACAGTATTTCAATGCTTGGGCTGCACTCAATAGATAGGAACTTTTGATCATAACAGGCAGGGTACCACTCTCAAAGTAGAGACTCCTGATGGCAAAGAAGGAAATGTGCTGTTCTCTTGTGGTTTTGCAGGACTCAAAACTGTACCACCAAAACAAAATTTGACAGTCTTCCAAAAACACAGTCAGGGCTTCCACGCTCATCCAACCTCCTCGTGCTCCCTCAATGTTTTTGGTTGTCTTTTTTTTTTTCCATTTGTTTCATGCCATATGGATGTACTGACTCTACTATTCCTTCTCTGACATCCAGCCTTGAAAGTAACTGACACTTGCTGCATACATGACACTCTGCTCATCATATTACAACCCCGCAACATAATTTATTCTTAAAGCACAGATGAACCACAGTGAATGTGAAATTCCTACACCATTACTTAGAAGTAGGAAAATCAGTCAATCTGTAACACTACAACTACTTGCACTGCTTCAGATGCATGATCAAGGCTTTCTAAAAATCCCACCAGAGTGTAGTGTATTCAGCAAAAATCTCTGAGAAGGCAGAGCAGTAGCACATTTTGTAAGTAATTAGTGCCTTCATAGACACATTCAACTTCTACAGTAGATAGAACAGTATCTGCCCTATAAAACTTTTTGTAGGTGTGAGGTTTAAGTCCAGGATCCAGCAAAAGCTCTCATCCCATTTCTCCATATAGAATGAGTACTGCAGTTACATCTCTACACTGTCACGCTGCAAACCCAGGAAAATATCCCATAGTGTTCCTATCCCATCACCTCTTTAGCCACAACCAAGGACCACTGAAGTGCAAAAATCTTGCATCACCAGCTATTAGGAGGACCAGTTCATAGTCTCTCCAATTTTCACATGTTGGACATTAATGTCCATCCCCATGCTATTGAAGATTAAGGGTCCAAGACTTTTTATTTATCCTATACTGTCACTTAGTTAAATCTTAAGAGAAGAACTGGGATTTTAAAATTACTGTTTACCTCACAAAATTCAAGTTACCTTTAAGAATGTCAGCACTCACTATGTTGCACTGCAAGACCATGTATGATAAAAGGATAGATCTTGTCACCAAGATAACAAATCATTTCATAGAATATTCAAAATAGGATCTGAGAGATTTATGATGAATGCTACAACAGAAAGTAATGAGATATTAGACTTACTTCTTTTAATTACAAGCCATAAGCCCATGAATTCGACCCATTCAACATAATTTAAACCATTTTCCTCACACTGAAAGAGAAAGGCCTTTATAGAAAGGTCAGTTTTAGCCAACATCTGACTTCCTTCAAGATGAAACCATCATTATTACAAAGCAGCTGAAGCTGGAGCTAACAGGTTTGCATTTGCAGATAATAAAATTCAAACATGAAACAACTGGTTTTGTATACACTTTCAAGAAAAAAATACATTACTGCACTACAAAAAAGCTTCAAATACGCAAATGTAGTATATCACTTTTGAGACTAACTGCAAAATATTCCATTTCTCAATTAAAGCTCAGATCAACAAAACTTGAAAAACCACACATGTTCACTTCCTTGGTCATTCAAAAGTCTCATGGTGAAGCATAAGTAATTTCCATTTGTAAATTAATCTTTTCATTTTTATTAGAATAACCAAGTGAGATTCCTTTCACCCTAGCCATTTCCTTTTTTTCGGCCCCTCTTTAAAAACACATTTTCTGCTGTTTCTAAAATGCTTTTTCCAAGAAGAAAAGGAAGCTTAGAGGTGAATACAATGATTTGTTTTATCTCAAATTCTTATTCCAATTTGTTTCTTCCTTCTCTTTAATGTAATTGGCTTTGTTTCACATGAGAGACACTGACACCTTCAAGCTGAGATATACTTAAGTGTCACGGTAATTGCAACATTGCTTAAAAGTTATTTAGGAAAAGGCCCACGGAACTGATCCAAAGCCCCTAAAGTCAGTGAGCATGGAATAAGAAGATAACTGCAAAGGGGCACAAGACACTACCTGAAAATGTTATACTAATATATACCATACACTAAAGGACCATCCACAACAAACAATCTGTGCTAGAAGGGGAAGTTTTAAGATACTTAAACAGATCCCCAGAGGCCATGGTCTAAAAGGAACAAGCCTTGAAGTTTTAGTAGTATTACTTTTAGTGTTCTACTACAAACTCCAGTGCAGTCAGACTTATCTGTCCTTTAAAGAACACTGAAAATTATTTTTTTAACAGGCAAAGGAAGAAAAGTAGACAAAGCATAGAAGAAAGGAAGGGTGAAATTTTCATATTCTCTATTTTCTAACATTTATTTTAACTCTTTAATCCTGTTTATCAAATTTTTTTTTATAACTTTTTTCTTTAATCGTCTTGAATATCTGCAATTTTTAACTTGGTTTAGCAGACTGAGATTCCCAAGAGAGAGAATGGCTTCCTTTGACAAAGGCCAAAATAAAAATATTGATTTTATTTTTCTCTATCCAAACATAAGCTTAGAATCCTATACTTTTGAAAATTAAATTGAAAAGCTAGTTCTAAAGAAATCCTTTCTCTTATGAAACAGTACAGAAGCATAATAAAGCTATGGCAAAAAGTCTGCCACTTGACTAAACACACTCAGAAAACAAGGACAACATACACTTTACAGACAAATCATAAAGATATGACAAATTGCTAAACAAGTTCACAGGACAGGCCACAGATAGAATAGTTTGAACAGATTGAACAGTTTTTCCAGCTTTATGTTGCATTTCTGCTAGAGGTCTAATAGCCTGAAGAGAAGGTTATTAGACTGTAGAGAGAGATGGAGCACTTTTAGTAATTTACTGTGGCTTTACAAATAGATATTTGAATCACACAATTGATGCATTCCCAATTCTAAGCAGGCTAAACTGTCCCTTGAAAACGTTGTCTTGCAAGAATAACACTGCACAGATTAACCATGCCTGGAATCTCTGAGCAGTACACAAGAAGTGGCAACACCAGGACAAGGTTGCAACCATCTGTCAAGCCCCCATCTAATCCAATGGGAGACAAAGCTGGAACAGCCAAGCCTTTACCCCATTCCAGCTGTGTACACCAGCCTTTTTCACGGGGCACTCAAGGTATTCTGATGAGACAGTACTTTTCTTTCATTTAACTCTCAAGTTAATTGCTTCTTGCAAATAAGCTCCCTTGAACATGGTTACTACACATTAACACCAGTGGTGGCTGGCAGAAAGGCAGGTGGAGCTGCACAGGGGTGACCACAGGTGCCTTGCCATAGAGCCATGGTCACAGAAGCCAGGAGAGAAATTAAAGAAGCCAGGCTCAAATCAAACCTGGAGTCATGTTAATATTTGGTTCCTAGAATGTCATATTAACGTGTCATACTGCTGCATATTTTTTCTATATCGTTTTTTATATACCAAATATAAATATATATCTGCATTACATGCTCCTCATTATCATGTTTTTCACAGAAGTAAACAGAAATAGAACAGTTATGAAAGTACTAAACTAAAAAACAAGGGACCTCTTCCTAGAGCTGGGCTGGGAAGATGGCCAAAGCTGGAGTGCTATTACTGGAGAACTGCTGATGTCTTTTGTCATTTGTTTACTGAACACAATTTTCTTATTTGACTCAATGGATTAATGCAATATGAAATATGCCAATTAACAGATCATATTATATCAATTCAAGATTATTAAATGTGTCTATTGTACCAGTGCCTACCATAAGTAGTGCTGAACGTTAAGTCATCACAAACCAAAAACAAAAACGAAGAAGAAACAAATGTACACAGCAGAATCAAAGCTACTTTGACCAAACAGTTTGGGCCTCCAACACATTAAACTGAAGATTTTTACAAGTTATCTTTTTCAGTGGTATTGTGGTGATTTTCACCATGTATCTCCTTGACCTATCCACGCAGTTGTGGATCCCAGGAGAGAAGAGATACTGCAAACATCTCTAAAATTCTGAATATTTCGTTTAACATATTCCAGTTCATACAAATAAGTAGAACAAAAGTCAACTGTTAACATAAACAGAATCTAGGACATTGTTTCACTTTAATTATTCAGAATAAAGAGATAGTCAACATTCTGATGTGCACATTAAAACTAAAAAGTCTGAAGGCCTGTGTGGAAGGATAATGAACATTATATGAAACATGTTTTTTGTTTCCAAATGGAGCCTTGTCTTCAGCTGAATGAAATTAATATTATTGTCTATAACATTAATAGACAATCTAACATTAACAGACTAACTCCTGATTACTGAAAGCATTACTCATAGCATGGTTTAAAGCCCTCCTTATGACATGAAATGCAACATTAATGTGAGTCCTCAAACTGAGACACTGCAAGAACCTCCTTTCCCCTCAGCAGTTTCCCTGATTTCGTCCATTTTTCTGAAAGAGTTATTCTAGACTTCTAGTTCACTCACACATAAGCTATGAAGAAACAGCAAACCAATGAGTTCTTATAACAAGGCTATTACCTAATAATTTGACTTTGAAAGAAAATAAACTCTGAAATTCAATTCAATATGTGCTTTTCTATTAGGGAGACAAAGTATAGATCACTTTTCACTTATAAGATGCACTATGAGCTAACACACAGAGCCATTCTGTGAATTTAAAAAGCCCACTTGACTAAACCATGCAATGTGGTTTGACAATTGTTTCATATTTAATCAGAAGACCTAGCTGCCACAAAGAATTTTGTTGCTTACAATATTTAAGAGCTTTATGTTTGCCCAGCATATATATAAATGACATTTAACTGAATTTTCCTATCAGGAAATGAAATATTTAAAGAACACTAATCAGAAGTAAACTATTAAAAATTTACTTTTTTGGTGACATGTTTTTCAGCATAGTTCATAAAAATGAACAATTTCTTTGGAAAAAAGAAAATGCAAACTGAGCAGAATGTCTGATATTTTCCCCTTTAACACAAGCTCTAGAAATATTAAAGTGTGTTTTTGCATAGAGTCCACATCTCATGACAGAAAACATTGTGAGCACAGTGTGAATCCCAGAGAGCATATGCACAATAAAATCAACAGCCCCATCTGTATGGAATGAAGTTTTACAAGAATACATATTTATGTTCAAATAGAAAGATAGAGTACTCCACTAGATATCAAGTGTGTCTGTAACTATTTGGATGGTTGCCAAATGTGTCTCATTCCAGCTAGGAACTGTTCTCTTAAAAATATCAGGGACACTATCTTCTCAAACTTTTCAATTGGTTAACTTCTGTAAACTACTGTAAGGGAATTGGATGAAGGCTGAGAAACAGGATAAATACAGTGGAGTGCATTATCTTGCAGGAATTGTTTCCTAGATTTAAACCTACTATTCTGTTAAGCACTCCACACCTCAGTGTTGGGATGGGGGAAAAAATAAGAGGTGAGGGTGGGTGCAAACTTCGTGGCTGCCAGTTAACTCTCACTACACCCTGCATTTCTCACTCCCAAATGCAAGCATTGTATAGAAGCTATCTATAGAATAACAGTTTCTAAATATAGCATACTGCAAAAATCCTAGGCAGTTTCAGTTTTTTTTACTGTCACTCTGCAGAACTCATTTTAAAAGACAAAAAGCAAGTAATTTTGTCTGGGATGTGCATTTAGAAAATCACGTATGAAACTGCTGGCATATTCAAAAGCTTGTCCAATTTGTTGTTTCGTTCAGTATGCCATTTATTAATTCCACTTCCAATACCATACTTGATTATGCTTAAGAGATACATCCTAACTCCCACCATTTAGCATCCACCAACACACTCATACTCTTCATGTCAGTATCAAGGAGGAGACGAGGAGCCCCACACCAGAGCAAGTGGATGCCTGAGAGGAGGCTGTGACCCCATGGGAGTCCTGTGCTGGAGCAGGGTCCTGGTAGGAACCTGCAGACCTCAGACCTGCAGGCCCAAGCTGGAGCAGGTTTCCTGGTAGGACTTGTGACCCTGGGCTAGACCCATGCTGGAATAGGCTGTCCTTGGAAGACTGCACCACATGGAACAGTGACCCATGCTGCAGCATGGGGTGTTGCACACGGGATGGACTCACATTGCAGGAGTTCACAGAGAACTATTCCTTGTGAGATGAACTCATGCTGGGGAAGTTCGTGGAGAGCTATCTCCCATGGGAGGGACTCCATGCTGGAGCAGGGGCAGGACTCCTCTCCCTAACCAGTGGGAGAAAACAACATGCAACGAACTGACCTAACCCCATTTGCTGTCTCACTGCACCACTGAGGAAGGAGGTAGAGCTGGGAAGGAGGGAGGGGTGGGGAGGAGGGTGTTTCTAAGGTCTTATTTTACTTATTATCCTGCTCTGACTTTGTTAGTAATAAATTCAATTAATATCTTTAGTTCTAGCCTGTTTTGCCCGTGATGGTTTTGGTAAGTGATATCTCTCTGTCCTTAATTCATGAGCTCTTTGTTGCATTTTCTCTCCCCTGTCCAGCTGAGGAGGGTACAGAGAGGCTTTGGTGGGTGCCAGGCAGCATCAACCCACTACAGAAGTTTTTACTAGCAGCATGGGGTGCCATGACTAACACAGTTCAAGTCAGATTGAAACTCAGGATTGATTCCCATGTATAGGCATTAAGGGATGCTAAAAAGATAATTTTGCTCCACGCTTCATCAAGTGCATGATCATTTAACATGCAAATGTAACTGGGATATTTCACTTGAACTTAGCTCATTTGAAAAGCTGACAGCAGTTACTGCTTTTGCCAACATAGCTTCACCATTTAACAGAATGCCTGACAGTATCACTTCCCCCCATTTATCCCTGACTTTAAAAAGCCCTAAGGGAAAGCCAGTTGAGCAGCCTGTAATGAACTACTCAAATTACTTAGGAGTTAATTGTCTCTAAGCTGAGTTAACAGTCGAATGATACAGCTGTGTTTTAGGCAGAATACTACTTCAGCTGCCCCATGGCACTCCCTCGATTCAAGTACCACAAGTTTTCCTTAGTCTGCTGGCTCCAGGCACAGCACTTGCAGCAAGCCTCATCCTTGCAGAGCAAACTTTTATTTTCGAATCCTTCTCTCAACTAGCCTCCAGGAAAAGCCTGACTACCTCTGTCACATGTGTCACAGACAGTAAAGCAGAGCTGTTCTGTGACAATTAAATTCAAGAAAAAAAGACAATTGCTCTGAGTGAAATAACTGTAATTCCAGAGTAAGTGGAAGCATGAGGAAAAATGTTTATTGTTTCTCCAGCTCTGAAGAGCAAGGTAAGTAAAACCTTGAAGTTGCTGAATAATACATCTTATGACAAAGCAAAGCTTACTAAGTAGGCACTTAAACTGCATTGTGCAGCAGTCGGGACTCAGTTTGTGTGGAGAGAAGAGACAGCAATGAAACAGCAGAGCTCCTGACACTCATCAAATGCCAGATCTATACAAAGACAGATCTAGAGTCCCACATACAAACAGTGTCATTTCCTTAGCTTAAGCTATCTGAGATCCATGTCAGGGGGAACATTACTTTGGCAAATATGAGTGAAGGACAATGTGTCCCAGAGGCTTGTTCCACCATGAATTACACAAGAAAATATTCCCTACAGAGATGACAATATGAATCTGAAAGTGGCACTAACTTACACAGATTCTTTTTACTGACACCTCTGAAGGTCTGAAAATACATACTTGTGCCATCTCCCTCCCAGCCTCAAGTCTAAAGGTTCCCAAACTGTGAAAAGCAGGCACAAAAATGCTCATGCCATTAAAAATCCATGATAAATTTAGAAGACAATGTGATGTTTTTACAAGTAGTATTCTCACACTGAAAGCGAGAAAAAGCCAGGTTTGGCATTCAGGAAAACTTTTACTACCATTGAGGTTTGTGCCAGAGAAAGACCAAAGGTCTTACTAGCAGATTTTCAAGACATCAGACACACATGAAATCAAATCTGTCCCTGCTGCAGAAGGCAGTATCAGTAACTAAACTTTCCATGCTGTAATCTCTGTGTAGTTACAGCTGGTTTATAATACTCAGAATGTTTCAAATATATCAGAACAGCATAGTGAGAAAAGAAACATATCAAACGGAGAAGCAGGGTGGAACACAATATACAATAATGACAAAAAATTAGATTGAACAAGACCATGCATTTAGTCTCCATCTTCACACACTCAGACATTCCACATTACTTATCAAAGTACTCCTTACAGGTGGAGAATATTAACTGTATTTTTCACAGTAGGGTATTTAAACGTGTGTTTCTCTGTTGTAGAAGGTTCCCACAGTTTGTAAGAGGGAGGGGGTAGGATAAAATGAATATAACATGCATGAGAGTTAAACTTTAAAACCCATATTCTTCAGAATGAAAGGGAGAAAATTAGCTTTGTTTTACCCGAGATATACTGCAGGGAGAGATGGCAGGAGCTTTTTGTCAGCTTTGCCATTCTGTCACAGCAAGCAGATGACCTAACTTGTCAGAAGGTTCTTGGTAGACCTTATTCCTCTACCACTTTCACACTGGCAGCATCATCACTATTCAGCCTTTTAAAAAGATCACATTCTGTCATAGGCAAGACAACTGACAGAAGGTATAGATACGTCCATGTACTAAACTTTTCAGAAATAAAGGGTTGTTTAAATTCAAAATTATATTAGTTGTATGTTTTCCAACACCTATGTTCCAATATACTCAGATGTACTGCTGTGTTTTATCTTCCTTCAGGTCAATGCCAACTTGAAAATATGAACTCTGGTGCACTCATAATTAATAATCAGATTAGGAATTCCTAATTAGTATTTTTAACTCTCCATGCTTTATGTTTAGCATACCTAATTAGTTTGGCAAGTCACACAAAACTGCTCCATGAACGCTGAAGTTTTTCAGAACTTCAGCCCTTTAATGATTCCCTATAAAGGTCCTGTGCTCTGTTGGAAAGGTGGCATCACCCACCATCAAGATCTGTGGCAGAACTTGCCAAGACTTCAAGGTTATTAGAGAACTAGTCAACAAACAAAGGAAGAAAAACCTCACTTCAAATGCTATTCTCAGCGATTGATGAAAGAGGTACCAGCATGTGACTTGCAACTGCATCCAACCAACCAGGAGCAGTTCAAATAAATTAATAGAATATCCTGAGTTGGAAAGGAACCACAAGGCTCACTGAGTGCAGGGCCAGCCCAAAAATTACACCATGTGTCTGAGAGCATTGTCCAAATGCCTTTTGAGCTCTGTCAGGCTTGGTGCTGTGACCACTTCCCTGGAGAGTCTGTTCCAGTGCCCAAACACCCTCTGGGTGAAGAACCTTGTCTTAATACCCAGCCTAAGCTAAAACACATTGTTCAAGTGAACTACTTCTGTGACATTCAACCATGTACGGTGAAGCTACTCAATTCAACTGCTTCCAAAACTGACAAACTAAGTTCTTACAATTAGCATCATACTGCTGTCTTACCACATTAAAACGTTACTCCTCCCCTTAAAGAAATCTACAGTCTTGAATCCTCTCTCCACAACCAAGATTTCTCACTGTTAGCAGCACGTTGAATAATCTTCACATACCAATTGTGAACCATCAGCTTCTGCACAGCCAGGAGTGCATTGTAACGAACTTGTTGGTCTTCGTGATGCATGTGGTTCATGACCAGCTGCTTACCACCAAGTTGTTCAATCACTCTGAAAGACAGGAGGGGAACAGTTTTTTTGACATTACTTTTACTTCTGGGTAGCTATCCTATCCAATCACTTCACATTCAAGGCATTAAGAGTTTAAGTTTAAATTATGTAATATTTATGAAAAATACTTATTTCCTAAGATACACATCTCATTCGACATGTTGCAAATACAGATTATCACCTACTACCTATGGATATTTTAAGATTTCACAACATCAGAAAGTGTTTGTACTGGACTCCTGCTTGCTACTTTGAAATAAACAATCAAGGAAACCATTTTCAGAGAAGGTAATTTACTTTATCCAGCTCTCCAAAGAACTAAATATTTGCTTGAAAGGCTTGGCAGGGTACAGAATTATTAATTATTAGGTAGGAGGAGGCGGTGCCCTCCCCTCCATTAATGGATGATAACAAAGTCACTCCATATTTTGCAAGCATAAAACCCCAATCTAGTCTGGCACTAGAAACAGAAAAAAACACAGAAAAATGCTTGTAATCACATCAAGACCTATTAAATCACCCACCTCATACACATTGTGCTTTCTGACATTCAAACTGTACTAGAGCCACAACTATTCCTGCACAAGATGCAGAACTGGCTGTTAAGGTACTATTTAAGAAAAAGTGCTTCAGCTGCATCTTTCACTACAAACTTCAACACTACAGTCAGCCATAGCTTTTTAACAGCTATACCACATCCTCCATGAATTACTGATGAAACCTTGTATCACATCATTAATATATAATTTCTTAATAAAAACAATGGAAGGCAACACACTTAAAACCTGAAAAAGTATCACCATCCAGACGACTTTACATGCAGCATTTCAGTCTGTCATAACAGCAAGTTTGGAGAGAATTTGCAAGGAATATATAAGCTGATTATTCACTGACTTTCATATGTTTTTTTACATCAGTTCTCTCACAGGTCACTGAGTAGTTAGAACATGCTATCCTGTGAAGATGCTATCATTTGTATTACACTTAACCTGACACTGTCCTGCCATTCTAAGCTTGTATTAGCTACCTGCATTTAGTACTGCTCTTTTCATGGCCAAATAAATGCATTGCTGCTGCACAACACAAAGTATTTTTGTAAACTGCAGAACAGGTATGAAGACACAGCATGGAGATGAAAAAGAGAACTCTCCATTTCATCTTGTAACTCTGTCAAAACCATCCTTAAGACCACAGGGAATATTATTTCCCAATAATATTAAAACATTTGTTTCATAAAGCAGGAATGCATTCAGAAAAGTGCAATTATTTTAAGCTGGAAAATCCTTGCCAAGAATTCAAGAAGATATCAGTAACGTAACAAATTTTAAAAAACCTTTATGCTTGCCTTATGCTGTCTCACATTTTTAATAACTATTGCGTACAAAAGCAAGACTATGAAATACAAATAATAATTTTTTCTTTATAATAGGGCTGATTTTAACAGCTGGATTTTCAAGAATTAAAAAGATGTAAAAAAGGCATTAAACCGAAAAGCTTTCTTATGCTAAGAGAATGCAAGAACCAAAATGAAAAGTTAAAAGCCTATAATCACAAATGGTAATAGGCTCTTTCAGATGACAATACATCACTGAAATTGCGGCTGAGAATACGAAGAGTTGAAGAACAGCATTATCATTCTTGCATAATGCTACCTACAGGTACAAATCACTTCCCAGCCATGGGTTTTTGACCCAAAGGTCTAAACTGTGAAGAAGGTTCACAGTGAATCCTGTTCCTTCAAGTTCCAAATGTGTCCAAAACACTACATTTAGTTCTGTTTCCCCTCTCCTCAACTTCTGCTTACTTTACAGCAGTAGTAGAGCCCAGTGGAATTAGGGTACGTGCACATCTTCTGCAGTGCCTGTTCCCCATAATACCACTGCAGTGAGCAAAATAGTGGCATTTCAAAAAAGTTTCTGGATGATGAAGATCCAGGTTTTAACATGACCCATTTAAAGGGAAAAAGAAGAAACAGAAGATAAAGACAAATGAGAACAATGTAGACTTACAGCAGAAGACAAACATGAAATCCACATCACATATCTGAAAGCAGGCCAAGGTGACAAAGGGAATGCAAGTTGATTCTGAATCACGAGTTAAGGAAGGGAATGGCTATGGGTGCCCACCTCTTGTACATGTAAAACACAAAGTCCATGTTCATGGCATTCAAGAGATTCAAAGTGTTGATACTACGCAGCAATATCCCTTGAGCCACATGAAAGCTGTGCTGGAGGCCTGCATTCATCTTCAGTGACAGGAAGCACCAGTGCCATACTTGATTTTTGCTGCTACTGTCTCAGAAAATGCATCTTGGTGAGCCTCATTAGAAGCCCACAGTGCTATTGTCTTGACAATTTGGTCCACAATGTGTAATTTTAAAGGCAACTTAGAATTATTTAAACTGACAGCATTGGGGAACAGCCAAGCAAAACCACAGTATTTAGTTTAACAAACATTTTCTTTTGTCAAAAGGAAAGATTAGACAGAACTGTAACTCTAGGTCTCTGCTGTGTGCAGCAGGTAGTCAAGAAGTTTTAGGTTCCAATTCATCTCTGCTACCTTCAAAGGCTAAAGGACAATCCAGCGAAGAGTTGACAATAAACACTTAAAAAGAAACAAAAGTATTTAAGACACCTGCATTCTTCTACTCTTCCAAATCAAGGAACAGTATCCATTCTTAAAGTGAGTCATGCAACGAGAGTATGAAATACCAACCATGCGTGGGAGCAGTAAACGACTATATATCAAAAAACATCACGATAAGAAATGGACTATTATGCAGGAACTGACAGATAATCCTTAGGTATTTTAATATTTCAGTTAGTTCCAAAATTGCTGAAGTCCTATTTGGTAAAAATACACTGGATTACAAATAAAATCCTTTAAAAGAAAGAGATGGAGACACTTCAGTTTGCTCACTGGAACAGAAAGCTAAATAAGCCAAGTCTGTAAACAGAAAGCAGCTAAAGTATTAGAATTTGAAATAAGAATGTGGGTTAGAATAGTATCTAGGACATTTCTTATTTGTTGATGACCACTCCCTTTGAAGGCTGACACATTTCTGAA
This sequence comes from Climacteris rufus, assembly GCA_013398175.1. Taxonomy (NCBI): domain Eukaryota; kingdom Metazoa; phylum Chordata; class Aves; order Passeriformes; family Climacteridae; genus Climacteris; species Climacteris rufus. The sequence goes on from VZRZ01004923.1 coordinate 754,216, forward strand.
TAGGCTTAACAGCCTGGGAGCTGAGTGGAGCTGTGGTCCCACCAGCTATTCATTTTCCCAGCTACAGACAGGAGGACAGAGGTCCTGTTTATTCACCCTTCTGATTTCATAGCTTTGGTCCAGCCACTGCATGGCCATAATAGCCCAAACATTCAGGTAGATGCATGCAAGCTGTTTAAAGATTACAGCAAATGCATAATAAAATTATTTCATACAAAGAGCAGCTCAAAGCAAGAACAATCAGCATTAGTCAGTCCTTCAGCTTTGCCACTTACAGGCAGCACTCTTAGTTTCCACCTGTGCTGGTTTTGCAGGGCCTGGTTTTTTGGTAGTGGGAGGGCCACAAAGATGGCTTCTGTGAAAAGCTGCTTGAAGCTTCCACAGACATCCAGCAGAGCCAGTCCCTGATGGCTCTGAAGATGCTGCTAGTTGTGGCTGGGCCAAGTAGAGGTGGAGGTAACACCTCTGTGATAACATATTTTAGAAGAAATCAATACAAAATTGGCTGCACAGCTTTAGTTCCAGTCAGACAAAGAGAAGGAGTGAGAACATGGGAGAAAAACAAAAATGGAGACACCAAGGTCAACGAAGAAGAAGGAGGAGGAGGTGGTGCTCCAGGCACCAGAGCTGAGCTATCCCTGCAGCCTGTGGTGAGGACTGTGTTAAAGCAGCGTTCCCCTGCAACCATGGAGGCCCACAGAGATGCAGAGATCCACCTGCAGCCGTGGGGAAGGTGCCCACACCAGACCGGGAGGGCTGGATGCCCAGAGGGGGCTGTGTCCGGTGGGGTCGGCATGGACAAAGAGGCCTTGCCCCCGAGTTGGAGCAGCCTGTCCTTGGAAGGACTGCACCCCGTGGCACAGTGACCCACAGCAGGAGTATCAGGTGGGACTGTTTGCTGGTGGGAAGGATTCACATTATAGCAGTTTGGGAGGACTGCTGCTTGTGAGGTTTGGACCCACACTGGAGTAGTTAATGGAGAACTGTTCCCATGGGAAGGGGATTGATGCCACGGTGCTTGCAGGGAACCGGGTCCCTCTCCCTAAGCAGCGGAAGAAAAATCCCGGGTGACAAACTGACCATAAAAACCCCACCCCTGTTTCCCTGTGCCATTGGTGGGAAGGAGGGAGGGGCTGAGGGAAAAAAGGTGTGTTAAGGGCTCGTTTTACTTCTCATTATCCTCCTCTGATATTTTTTGCAATAAATCCACTTAATATCCTCAAGTTGAGCCTGTTTTGCCCTTGATGGTAATCAGTTTGTTTTTTTTTTTTTTTTTTTTTTTTTATCTCAAACTCCGTGAACTCTTCATTACAAGTTTCTCTCCTCTGTCCAGCTGCAGAGCAGGGGAGGGTGAGCAAGCAGTAATTCTTGGGTGCCTGGCATCTGGCCAGCTTCAAACCATGACACCACCTTACTGAAGGGTATCTTGCCTCTCCTCCAAATACCTTTTCAGCTCAAGGTCCTTAAAAGACTACAAGGGCTGTGAGTATTTCCGGAGTCAACAAATCTTTGTAGCATACATATGGCCTGAAGTTTCAGTCTGTTGTCCATGATTCTACTAATGTCAAGACAGAACAGGAAGTGTTCATTAAACTCCCAACAAGGCCAGACTGCCACTCTCATCTTATCTACCATGCTGGTTTTAGCTGAGATAGCTCATTTTCTTTTTTGGACTAAAACCAGTGCGGATTTCATTATTGCTGAGCAGCATCTGCACTGCACCAAGGCCTTCCCTGTTGCTCACCCTACCAGCAAGGAGGCTGGAGGCGTACAAGGAGTTGGGACAGGACACAGCCACGGCAGCTGACCCCAACTGAGCAAAGGGATATTTTATACCATAGGGCATCATGCTCAGTACATAAAGCTGGGGGAAGGAGGAGCAAAGGGTGAACATTCAAAATGATGGTGTTTGTCTTTCCAAGTACGCATTACGCATGATGGAGCCCCTGCTTTCCTTGGGATGGCTGAACACCAGCCTGCCCAAAAGAAGCAGTGAATTAATTCCCTGTTTTACTTTACCTATTAAATTGTCTTTATATCAACCCCCTAATTTTCTCATTTTTACTTCTGTTTCTCTCCCCCATCCTGCTGTGGGGAAAGAGTAAGTGGCTCCATGGACCTGAGTTGCCAACTGGAGTTAAACCATGACATCCACTAAACCCTGTGAAGAGACCAGGAGCTGACCACTTTGCTACAAAAATTAAGTCATATGTCTCTGTGTGCATGATGAGCCACATTCCTGCAAAAAACAAAGGCCCTTTTCTCGTTCAGTGGTCTCTACCTTAGAGGTGAAATTATTCAGTAAACATCTTTGCTCACAGGCTCTTAAAACAAAATAAAGCAGGAAAATATAGCAATGTCTGTGTGTATCTCAACAGAAATTTGAGGTTACAATAAACATGAACACTTTCACCAAAATGTCTATTTTTGTAGCCAAAAGAAAACATGCTAAAATAGAAGAATGGTAAGTGAATCTGTGCTAACATCACTGAAATTACAATAGCAATTGTTTGTGAAAAAACTTTAATAGTCTTAAGTCATAAAAGAGTCTTTATCATTGTTGGAATAGTCCACCTCTACTGTAAGTCCAATAATTATAGTCCAATTAGTCATAACAGAGAGGAAACATTATACACTGATTAAACTCCTGCTAGTTCTTCCAATTTCTTCCGGTGCCTGGCTTCTGCTTTACTCTAAACATTGTATTCAATATTTACTTTAAACATTGGTTCCCTTCACCATTAAGAGACACTGAAATATATTAAGTCAAATATCCAGTTTGCATTTTCTCATCTGATCTAGTTTGTGCCTTCTTATCTTCCCAGTGACTTAAACTAAGCATAACCTGCAATCCCTTTGAAGCACATTTTAATAAAAATAAGCCAAAAAAGACACAGGCACAGTACATACTCCAGCTACTCTCTCAAATAACAACACACTGGCATTTTCCTACCGTTTTCCACGGGGATAGTGTCGTACATATTCTCCCACATCATGAGCAGCAACAGCCAGCACTTGTGGATCATCAGAAACCTCCAGAAGTTTTGTCAGAATTCTAGAAAAATATTTGAAACAATCACGTCCCAGGTTTTGGGTTGGTTTTTATATTTTTGTTTTGGTTATTTGTTGAGGGTTTTTTTCATCAGTGATAACTTAAAATAACAAAGCTCATAATCATAAAAATGCTTTACAAGTCACCCAAACAGCAAAGCTAGAACTTTTTCTAAACATGCAGTTGCACTTACAGAAACTGAGAACCTGCCTTAATTAACAGAATTATTTAAGCATTCACTAGAGTCAGTTTAGTGAACTATATACACAAATAAGCAAAATAAGCAAGGTTTACAAAATCTCTCCCTTTTTTACACTTTGGCTTCAAGACCACCAGTTCTGAGTTCAAGGTAAGCAGCATTGAAAAGCAGCTCTGTCCTAACTCAAAGACTGAGAAGATGAAAGCTATACTATGCCTTGCAAATACTACCTTGACTCCAGTGCCATATATTAGTTATTTTCTTAGCATGCATAAAAACACAGAGCTGTAAAAAGTAGAAAACAGCTTCTCAACTCTTAATACTGTATGCATTTTTTAACTAAGTAGGTAAACCACTTTTAATGGAAAACAGCTACAAGTAACACTGTTCTCTAGCAATGCGGAGAGGGAAAAATGAAAGATTATGAAGGTTAGGCACGGTTGAAAAGGTTAAATATACAGATCACTGGAAGATTAGATTATTTTACGCTTAGTGAGATGACAAATGTGTTCTAATCACAGAAAATTAGCAACAAGTTGACATAGGTAGGCTAAAAATTCAGCTGGAATTAAAAAGTAGAACATTCTAGTAAAACTAAATTACCACAGCCACTGCCTCCATAGAGGCCAGAATGATAAAGTACTTTTCAAATGAAAATAACTTCTAATTTGGACAAGAAGCAGAAACTTGAACGATAACACTAATCAGAAGACACGAAAGATCCATACAATATTGTTGAACAAAATATAAGTCCAGCATCAAAATAGGCAATAATGGCAAAAGGTATGACAAACTTTAACAATAGTGTAAGAGTATTTAGAAAATTTTAAGAGATTTAGAAAACTAATAAGCAGTCAAATAAGGAAAAATAAAATTATGTGGCTGTGGTGGTTTGACAGGGTCTGGCTTTTTGGGTGTGGTAGGGGCCAGAAAGATGGCTCCTGTAAAAAGCTGCCAGAAGCTTCCACAGCTGTCCAGCCAGGGCCAATCCTTGATGGCTCCTGAAGATGGACATGCTGTTAGCCACAGCTGGGCCAATTAGAGAAGAAGGTAACGCCTCTGTGACAACAGATTTAAGAAGGAGACACAGTAGTACGCATGTGTGCGCCATGTAGATGTAGTTATGTAGTTGTAGATAGGCAGGGGAGAAGGAGTACAGCATGTAGAAGAAACAACAGATATGGACACCAGCAAAGTCAGCCAAGAA
>VZRZ01004923.1:758960-813220 GCA_013398175.1 Climacteris rufus
GCAGGCTGCTTGCCAAGAGGAAGAAAAATGTTTTGTGCAAAATTGCCACAGTGATTGCAAGAAGGGAAGAAACGAAACTGCCTCCTCTCCAGATATTTTGCCAAGAAGAAAAACATCTGAGGAATGAACCGACTAGGGGAAAAAAGAAAAAAAACCCTTTTCCCTCCAGTTCTCCTTACTACCCTGAGGGAAGGAGGGCGAGAAAGAGTGTTTAAAAGGATGTTTTGCTTACTCCTTTAACTCTGTAATAAATTCACTTACCACTTTTCAGTTTTGAGCCTGTTTTGCCTGCCTGGGATAGCAGTTTAAATAGACCTTTTTTTCTCTCTTAGTGTCTTTATCTCAGCTTGGTAAAATACATCATTAAAAAATTCCTCTCCTCTGTCCATCTGCAAAGGGGAGAGAGCGGCTTTCATGGGGGCTTTGGCGTTTGGCCAGAGCTCAAACCACCAGTGGCTTAAAGCAAATAAGTATTATCTATCAAATGCCTTAAAATGCAAAAAACAAAGTTCTGAGGTGCAAGAATCTCCCCATCATGTTGTGGGGGAGAGTGGATCGGTTTTTTGCAGGTTGGTTTGTTTGTTTTGGTGTTGTGGTGTTTAGTTCTTGGAGGGGTTTTTTGAGAGTTGGGGGGAACGGTCTTTGTAGCAGCACAAGCACAATAAATTAAGTCCCAGAAGAAGGAGAAATAAATACAGCAAAACACTGTAATCACTACAGGAAATACTAAGCCTCAACATCAATTTCATGCTGCAGTTGTCACAATCTAAAATTTTTACGTCCATAATCCTACATATTTAGCAATATGCCCTCAGGGAAGAATTTATTAGACTTGCTTTGGTGAGGTGTCAGGGCAGCTGAAATGCTTATAAAGCTCAGGATCACCTTGCTCTTGCCATGCCTTCTAAAATCTCACAAGCTTCACTCAACCTCCTGATTTCTGTTAGGTCTGGCACTTACTAGCAAACACTGAACTGAAAGAACACTGCACATTATCAGTTAATGACAATGACATTAAACAACTAAAAGCCAGGTACAAGCCACTTAAGACCCAGGCATCCCTTCAGGACATAAATTCATATGCCACTCAGTCAGATCTTGACTGCAAAAGAAAACATGAGCTTCAGGTTCACTTCATCTAACAACGTATGTACTCCAAACACAGACCCAACACAAAATAGACAGATTGCAATACAATGCAATAAATCAAATTTTCCATGGAACGGTACCACAACTTTCAACTCCAAAATATCCAAGACAGGAGTTCATCACCATACAATACAAAACTAAAACCAAGATATTGTAAAAACATTTTTAATCAAATCAAACCTGCATGCAAGTTAAGCTAGAGATATTCCCTCTAGCATCAACACATTTTGACCAGTAAAAGCAAACAAAAAACCCTGCTTTTGAACAGAACAAACCATACATGAGTAAAGACCATACATTTTCAAGTAAGCAAGATGTTCTGACTTGCTTTCTTTCCTAACACTACTTTGTGTTAAAATGTAAAACCTACATTAGATTCAGGTTCATCTAAAAACAGAAAATATTAAAGAATTATGTGGTTCAAGACTCGAAAGCTTACTTGAGTAGTTCGTAGTTCTTCTCGTTTAGTCTTACAGCATTCTCCCGCCAAAACTTCTCAGACTTGTGCACAGGACTCCACTCCAGTCTTCCTGACTTTAGCTCAGAACTGTATTCATCAAAGGAGCTGCAACACAAGACCTAAATGAGACATTGGCCAAGTTTCTATGAATAGTTTGAACCATATACCCAACCCTACCCCTAACAAAGGTGGAGCACAAATTGGTATGACATTTGGAAGTCAGTGCTCTGCAGAGCATGAGAACCATAGCCTGTCTCAACATTTTAAGAGAAAATGCATGAAAGGCATTTTGGAATTTAATTTGCTGTTTTGCTGTTTTTTTACATTTTAACTTCCCCAAGCAAGGATCCCATCCAATTAAACTTTGGACACTACAATATGCACTTCAATTTAGGCACAAGAGCAAGAATTAGGTAAACACTAGCAAAAACTTGAGTTAATCTGGACAGCAAAATGTGTTCTACTCAGGCAGTCTTCAGCTTTGATGCTTTAAGTCCTTTAACAATTTATCCATTACAAAGATCAGATATTTAAGTGAAGATGTATTTTCTCTTCAGCTTCTAAATACTCATCCAGCATATCTCTGCATACTCCACCTTACTAAATAGCATCTACATATCACAGCTCTGCAGATTATTTAGCCTTAGCAAGAAAAAAATTCTACGAATGTTCACATAACTGCATGTTTTAAAGCGCACACTGCAAAGCATACCTAAGGTCCTGCACGCTCTCACCAAGCTTGTCCAGTAGAAATTTGATATCTTCACTGATGTCTTCATCATCATATTTCTGCTGATCCAAATTCTCTAGCTGCTTTAAAACCTTACACTGAATCATGGCTAGAGCATACTCTTGGCGAGTTTCTCTCTCAGTAGACTTCTCTAACAAATTCTAGGGAAGTAAAAATGTATTTATTTTGTTTGTTTTAAGAACAGACTACTTTGAAACAAAGCAGTATTTTTAAGAAATTCTTATTAGCAGTTTTTAATTCAGCAGAATTGACAAAATTTGACCATTTCCTGAAATAATCTCTCTCTCTTTAATAATAGAAAGTATTAGTTCACCTGTTTTGAACATTTTTCACATCAAATTGCGGTAACTACAAAGACTGTTCAAACAAAAAGGGCAGGTTTATATCCCAAAAACCAGAATCTCTGCCATAAATAATTACTTTTATCTTGGATTATCAATTTAGCTTTCTGTGCAGCAATAGCATAATGCAGAGAGTCTTAAAAAAAAAAAACCCAAAACAACCTGAAGTTGTATTTCCAATTCAAAGTTACCATCTGGATTAGATCAGCTCTTTTTACATTTGGGAATATTCCAACCAGACATTTTTATTCAAACAGAAGCTTTTGGTAAGACTGGAATTACAAGTACAGAATGCAATCGTCAAGTTCCAATATTCATTACATTTCTACTCAATTTAATCAGCTTCCCATTATGTTGTTCAATCACAGCTGGCCACCTGCATTTTTTGATAAAGCCAAAAACACGAATTTCATATAAAAGACAAACTCTTTAACAAACAGAACATGTGTTCATATGAATAAGGCTTAACATCTACCCGAAATAAGCCCTGAAACTATATAGAAGGAATCTGACTGCATCACTCTTGTCACAGCACTGTCACACTTGAGATTTCTTGGATATCAGACACCCTATTAGTTAGTAAGGTAGAACACTGCAAATCAATGCTAAAACCTGCAAACTAAAACTGTCATATTACTGCTTTTAATTGCCATGTACCACTAGCTTTAATGTGCAAAAAAAGCCACCCCACTTTCTACTTCAGTGAGAGAGTGAAAAGGTAATTCACAGAAAATAATGCTAATTTACTTAGAGTTAAAAGTGCTAATGAGAGTAAGTGAACAAATAATGAATCTTAAAAGACAATCCAACAAGTTCAAGGAGCAGGCAGATGAAGTTACCAAAGAATTCCTATTTCAGATAATTGCAAGCAGATGTGAAAGCTCCTCCAAATATTACTACCCACCTCATACCACAGTGAGATACTCAAACTTTTCCTAGTGAACTTGAAAGGATACATTAACAAAATACAAACACAAACACATGACTATACAGAACGGATCAGTAAACTACTCGGTGCTAAAACCCAAAATCTTAAGGTGAAAAACTAGTTAAAGGCAGGAAACAGACACAAAAGACAATGAAAGTATGAAAAATGAGGGGGAAAAAATAATAGGGAAAGAAAGTAATAGATTCAAAGAGACAGAAGTGCTCAATACTTGTTCCTTCATAGGAAAAACAATTACATTTGCAGTTATATACTTCAGGTAATTAACTTTACAAAAAGGTGAAATATGTCAAATTAGGAAAAATCAAGCAGTAGAGAAGTTGTCAAGACTCATGGAGTACCTTCAGTAAGGCACAACAGATTTGGGGAATCAAGCCTAGTCTTTCATGAAATTCCCTTTTTTTTCCCCTCCCCCCATAAACTGATACTGTGACATCTCACCCAGGAAAAGGGCTATTTTGCCTCTGCTACCTATTTTAATTTTTCTTTAGAACTCACTGCTCTGATGTCTAATTTCTAATCTATTATGTTCCTGGCTGCCAGTTAAAGACTCATGTTCACGCCAACACAATTCTTTAATGTAGGAGAAAGGAAACAGCCAGAGTTACACTCCCCAAAGCCTGTAATAAAAGCAACATATTCTTTCTTAGCCTTATTATTAAAACTCAGCTTCATTTTTCTCTCCTCTTCCAAAACACAGTAAATCTAAGAACTAGCAATTATTTCTCCTGTTTTTTATGACTTGAGACTTGGAAGAAGCTGCTGAGAAACTGCTGAGTTTCTCAACTTTTTTGTATTTTTTTTCCAATGTCTTGCTATATGTCCCTGCTTAATCCTAATATTTAGATGCTGAAGAACACTACAACATCTACAGATGATGTAGTAAGAATAGCTCCTACTGAACACCTCATACCACTGTATTCCTTCAACAAGACAAATAACATTCTCATGATCTACCTTATCCAGATTTTTTTTTAGTGACAGACATTTTCAGGTAGAAACTGTTTAAGATGCAGAGTAAGCACTTTCACACAGATTATTGCTAACCAGCAAGCCAGCAAGCAACAATACCCCTCTCAACATCCTAATTTGCTTGCAACACTTACTATTGGAACACAATTCACATCCAGGAAAACAAATAGCTTCCAAGACCTACACTTCCTACCTGGGATACAAGTGCTGTTTTAAAACAGAGCTGTCCTGTATTACTCACATGATACTTGACAAGCATGCACATAAAACTACTAGCATCCCTGAACATAAAGTGGTACTCTCACGTTCAAAACATCAAGCCTAGCTACTCAGCTATTCCTAATTATCTTAAATACAACCAGTGGTTTTCAGGTAATGCAGACACAGTAAGTCAACTAATCACTCTTATATGGATATTCTCATTTGTCTTGACAGAGCCACCAAGAAAAGATTTTTGGACTAGTAGATATAAACCATTTTTCAATTGGGCAAATGTGTTCAAAATAATATTTTTTTAAATTATGGCTTCATGAGGTAAAACTTATCAGATATTAATAACTACAGTTTGACAGTAGTACCAACAGGAAAAAGAATCTTGAATTAAAATAGGGAAATCACTAGTGCCTGTGTTAACACAGGTTTTATAGTCAACCTTATTTTAAGAAGACATTGAATAGCAGACATCTATTACTTGTAAAATCAGGTCTATTGCCTGTAGCAAAACTCAGTTCACAAAAAAAACCCCAACCAAACCAACAGAGAATTAAGCTTTCAATCCAGCTTACTGAAAATGAAACAGCTGTCCATCAACAACATTTGACAGCTAGGAACTTGTGAGAGAAGCACAGCATGTCTGCAGCCACCAGATCCTTACCCGAAATGCTGCAAGGATGATTCTGGTTACTTTCTCTTTGACAGATTCCTGAAGAATATCTGACAGCACGGGGACAATATTATACCGACGAAGATATTCACACATTTGAGGGCTAAATGCCAGCAGCCACACACAGAAAATCATCTGATACTGGAGCTGAAAACCGCATTTGTTGCTCAAGACACCCATGATGCTAAAAAATTGACAGAGTACACAGTTAGTTTTTAAATAATGATTGCATAGTTTGCATTGCTCCGCTCTGAAATATTAAAAGAAATGGTAATAGGAGCTGATGGGAAAGAGTTGCTTCACAGTTCACACACTTCACAGTATCCTGCATCACTATTTATCCTTGGATAAGCAGCTTGTTCAGAAAGCCACCTTTTAAAGATAAGAGTTATTTTCTCCTTAACCTTAGAGCCATAAAGCAGCTTTTCCCATGTGAACTCATGTGGTACTGTATCCATCTTCATGTTCACCACGACACTTTTTCTACTGACATGTTTAGAGCATTATTTGTCATTCTAGGAGGAACAGAAACACACAGCTACTCCTTTAGACTTAAGAAGGAATAAATAGACAGAACAAAATCTACACAAATTGAACTTCTATCCTTAATTGTACTTGTCCACAGGAGTTTCTGAAATGAGCTGAAGCATTCATTATTTAACAACGAGTTCTCAGAAAATGGCTCATAGATACAAATACACAAAGTACTGCTAGAAAAAAAATAGACCTCCAAGAAGTAGTCATGCAGAAGTTTTGTTCAGCTGAAGTTTTGAAAATTTAGTAAGCAACTTACAGGTCCATTCTGAAATAGCTAACTCAATTTAAAATTTAAAAAACAATCTATGTTCAAGATCATTCTTATCAAGTTTAAGACAAATTCAAATCTGGTGAAACACGGGTTTATTGTAATGCTTCTTGATTTAAAAGCTCCTTTGGTTTCAGTAATGTCATCTTGACACATGAACGTTACTTGAAATCTTACTTCACTGGCGATTTTGACTTTCTTCCATTTCAGTGCACAGGGGTATTTTTCATTAAAGTGCAAATTATGTATCAACCACCCCCAAAGAGGCATGGATGGCAGGAAAATTATTTATAGGCAAGCACTTTTTGAATAAGATTAGTGCCAACATCCTAGCCTAATGCAAAGCCATTTATTAAGAGAACTGGATAAAAGGATGACCTACTTGAAGCCATACGTGGAAAAAAATTGATCTTAGCCCCAAAAAATGTTTCTCCTTTCAATAATACTCTCAGATGGAACAATTCCAATTCAAGGACTAGGATGATGAGCAAAAACTCATTTCACTAGTCCTTCCTCTATTAAATAATAAACAGAATATCTTCAGCTGAAGACAAATGGTTAGATTCCTGTTCAGACGCATACTTAAGCAGTTCTTCTTGAACAGGAAAGTATCATTAAAGCCTCAACAGCAGCAAGTTTCATTTGTCTATTTGACTGGGTTAATGTTTGAAAACCAATCTCTTTTGTCCTCAAACAGAACAGCTATCTATTACAAGAGAATTCTATTCCAAAAAAAAGGTCACTGGGGTATGTACTACTGTAAGTGCAAGTATATCCATATAAATTGAAATAGATGCTCACCAATTTACTCCATCTGCTTCTACCCACGCAAAGCGGTATTCATTGACCCTGAGCATCAGCTGCAGACATCCAGCAACACATTGTACATACTGGGAGCTCTGGGTAAAAAGAACATCACAAGAAGAGTCAGGTAGTAAGTGCTGAAGTACAGTTTTCCAAATTAGGCTTTATTGGCATAAAAGGAGAAGAGGAATACTAACGAAGTGTTATGCAAGTGATACCACTTTACATTACCAGAACATTTGAACATGCCTTCCTTCAGTATCTATGAATGAAAGCTGTCTTCTGTTTGAGTGCTAGAGCATGTTTTTCTTTCTTCTTACTCAATTGTCACCATTATCTTCACTAATACTAATCATATATTAATCAGATATGCTGCTGATAAAATGTGGCTTGTTTTTTGTCTCCCTATAAGGCTTTTCCTTAACTGTCTTGAAAGTCTTATGGTAACTCACTCACATAATACAAGATCAAACTTTTTGAACATTCAATGAAGTAACGAAGTTAGGAAATCCCATATGAAAAGAGAAGAGACAATAAACAGAACTGAGTATAAGAATAACTCATTCTGGGTCTCTCATGAGAGATTTAAGTCCATTATGCAAAAAACTAAGCCTGTTCATCTGGGCTCAAATCACCTAGATCATTAATTTCCCTGGGAAAGTAGTCACTTTCACACCCCACGCAAATAAACCAATCCATGTACTACTGAACTTGGAGTTTTCTTTTTAAAGAGTCTGTCATTAAAGCATTCTCTTCCAACACTATTATAATTGAAATTTCATCATAGATTCCAGCCCTTATTTCCTGTATAAAATGCTACAACTGCATCTCTAATTTATTCTGAAATTAGTCAGGACCTGCTTGAAAATCATGCAGAAGCTAGATCTGAAATCTGAACATTAACACACTTAACACAATACTTAACCAATTTAATTATCCTAGACCATATTTGCACTCTCAGTTCTGCTGCTCTGGGACCCTGCCATGGCACAGTTCATCCATGCTACAGTGCAATGGATACAAATTTCTAAACAAGTCAGAAGAGCTCACAGCTCCACAATAAGTGGTGTTGTGTGCTGTAGAGCTGTTTACTCTTTTAAGGCTCTATGACAGAGGGCTGTGAAACCTAACACTATGGCACACAGATCTGCACATGAAATACTGAAATACTTCAACTTCTATGCTCAGGCCATGGTTTTATCCCCTACCCATGGTCATGCATAACAGTCCTTCATCTTTTCTACTTTAAACCCCAGAGAGGTGGCAATTTAAGAGGCTCTCCTCTACAGGAAGCTAACATTTTAAAGCAATGACTACATTTGGAAGAACAGCAATTCCAAGTTAAGTCTTCTGAAAAACTGTGACCACTTTCAGACTGCAAAAGGAACAAAAGACCAAACTGAATTCTACTCCACATTCAAGAACAGTGATAAACCACCTCATCATGCCACACCACCACAGAAAATCCAGTTAGGATGATTAGTTGCATTTGTTATACTGCTGCAGTTCATCTCCAAGCAGCCATTATAGCTTCATGATATTTAGTATAAAAAATATTGATGCAAAAGGACAATCCATTTTCCTCTGAATTCAAGCTGTTCAAACATGAAAAGTTTACAGCTTTGAAAGCACTCTTGCCATTTCATGCTACGTTGGTTTAGGGGCAATGTCTGCTCTAATATCTGATGTGCCCTTTCCTAAGTTGTGCAGAGCACAACAGCCTGCTTCTCAGTGTCAGGTTTCTCCCACAGGTCCGACAGCTCAGTGGTAAACAGACAGTATTGAATCACAGAATCATTTGAGCATGAAGAGACCTCTAAGATCACCAAGTCAGCAAATTAAAATTGTTCAAATATTATGTAATTTTTTCCATTTTTAACAAAGAGAATCCTACATACATCTACAGCATTAATAACACAAACTAACTTATAAAATATATGCTTCCACTGCCAATATTCTAAGTGAAATTAGTGTTTAAAATACTTTTGTTTCTTGGCGCCATCACCTGGCACTCTGTTGTACAGTGCTGATTCCAAGTACTTCTTATCACTGACACCAGAAGAGATCTGCAGTTTAATCCAAGGAGCGGGTATCACCTGCCCAAAATAGCAGATTGACAGGTTTCAAAGTTATACTCACATCACTTGTGGAGACTGCTCCTGTATCCACAGAACCCCCCGTACCACGCAGTTTCTAGCAAAAAAAAAAAAAAAAAAAATTTAGAAACTTTCAAACCACAGTTGTTCTTCCCCCTTAAGGAAGAGTTGTTACAAAGTTTCTTTCAGTTCTCCAATCTATGGAGATTAATTCATAAAAGATTTAGAATCTGTTAGATAGTTTTCCTGCTCAATATATTATCATAATATATTGTATTTATTTCCCACATACACTTGTCTATTCTGGTATATCAAAATTTAATTTTTAATTTTTTAAGCATGGATTTAGTCAAGACTTTTATTCATGTTAGAATTTACAAACTGTACTCTTAAATTTTTCTGAAGGAAGTTCCAACTTTGAGATTCTTCTTCCAGAAGAAAAAAATATAAATCCTTTTTAATAAGCCCAGTTTAGAAAACTCTGAAAAATATACCATTACTAAATCTACTCAATGTTTCTCCACTCTCCAGAATCCACTTCTGCTACAACACTACCTAAAAGAATGAATACAAATCATTGGGTTTTGAAGGAAAAATCTCCAAAAGAGAATGATTCATCTTTGAAGGACAAGCCAGAAGTGGTTCGTATTCGGCTAATACCATAAAAACATGGCCCAAGTAAGTCAGAATTTATCCAGTTTCAAGAGACAGAACTAAAAATGAAAGCTTTCTACTACAGCAAACTGGAAAAAAAAATCAATATTCAATTTCTGCTGCCATGTGATCTTTCTTCCCAGCAAAAATAATGATTTCTGATAATCAGAACAAGAGAGGCAAAACAAAACCCCTTTAGCTCATATTTTCACAGTGTCCAGAAAGAAAATCAGAGTTAACCAACAGAAAAGCCAAAAAGCTTTTGTTATTAACTTACATTTCAAGGACTAGAGTAGAAAATTTAAAACACTAAGTTAATTATGTACTTGAATAAAGGATATTTAACTTTAAAAATGATGAAGTAAAATTTCATTTTAAAAAAACAAAAACACACCTCGTTTCCACATATATACATTCATAATCTTGAAAAAAACTTCCGAAGTCACTGTAATGTTTAAACAAAAGCAGCTTTTTACCTGTGAACTAAGCTGAGTTTTAATCCAGTTAAAATAGTAATTCAAGTCACTGCCTTCCATAAGCTCCCTCCCCCAAGCAGCCAGTTTGGCAATAATTCTTGCTGCCTGAAAAAGAATGCAATAAACAGATTTTAAAAACACAGCAATTTCAGAATTCCCTGAGAAGTCCTGTATGCTTTGGAAACCAAAATTAGGTAAAAGATGATCCCCTACAGAAATCTACCTGTTTTCTACGCAGGGTACCCTTTGTGTCTAGTAATTTTGTCTCTTTACAGCTTTCTGCTGCTTCTACTTCCACTAACTGTTTTGTTTTCCCAACCTTATCAGTTACCTGTAGCTGTTGAAGTTCACACAGCACCAATGAAGAACTCGGAAGGAGATGGATGGAAGTTATCAATGGCTACTGCTGTAGGACACCATCAGAGTCAGATATCAATCAGAAGCAAGACACCTGATGGCCTAACACATGTGAGCAGGATTGATTTAAGCAACTATGCCATATGAAACAAGTCATCTTCTAGAAGGAAAAAGTTTCAAGCCCAGAAAAAGAAAAGCAGAAAAACTAAAAGGGAAAGTAGAATTTAGGAATGAAGTTGAGGTGTAAAAATGTGGCCAGGTTAAGAATTTTCATGATGCCTATGGCCCAAGAATACTTAAAATAAGAGTATATTTCTATGTCAGTCTTTTCAAATGATATTTGAAGTAAAACTATGCTGCAGCCTGCAGCTCATTTGCAAAAACATTTGAGCCAGATTATATATAAAGGGGCAGTGCAACCAAGAAATGACTGAAGTAGAGGTTCATTGGCCTGCACACAGCCGCCTGATAAGTGAGGAGACCATTCCAGCCACCTTACCATTTTACTGCATTCTCATGTGCAGCAGCAACACCACTGATTTCTAGAGAAATTACAAGTGTGAGTCTAGAACAACAGTCTCTACGCTAAAGTGTGTCAAAGCCCCTTCTGAATGCAATTAAATAACCCTACAAAATCCCTCCAGCTTTAAAACACAAGGTATTAGCTCCCTAGTCTACCATGCTCCTGAGTTAAAACTGCTGCCTGGTCCCCAAATGAGAGACCATTTACACATGGCAGAATTTGAGCCTGGACAGATGATTAATATTTTTATCTGGCTAGGCAGATGCAAAGACATGGCCTCAAAAGTCTTACAGTGTGCATAGTAAGGAGGAAAATAAATAAAATAAAACCAACAAAAACAACACAATCCTGAAACTTGGTTTTGAAAACAATCAGGTGCTTTAAAAAAAAACATACAGAGAGAGTATGAAAAGGCATAATAAGGCAGTAAACTTAGTTATTTTTAAGTGGATTCACTTCCTGTGAGCTGTTAAATTATTTCTATATTTTTGCAGTACCTAAAGAAAACAATACCCGAGTAACACATCTCTGAGTAAAGAAATGTTGATTATCAAAATTTCTATACAGTACTTTTAAAAGTCACCATTCCAGGGACACTTTACCTGTATACTTGGGAAGTCATTATTGTCTGAGCTTGCTCAAACTGCAGTTTTGCGGGATGGGCCTTCATTAGCATTACGGCCAAAAAAAAACACAGTCACAAAAAAAAACCCAGCCACCTCCTCCCTCAGCTACACCAAGAACCCTGCTTCACATCTATGCAGTCAATCAGTTAGATTTAAAAGAAATAATTTTTTAATTAAAAAAACAGACCAGGTCTGGCATCTTTCTTGAGAACAGGCCAGCTCACGGTTCAAGCCACAGCACAACCCCAAACACAGTTGCACTGGCCACACATAAGGGCAAACAGCAGGACTCGCCTGGTGTCCTGGAATCCTTGTACCAGTACTGCCACCACAGCCTAATGCAGGCCAGGTATGTGTTTTGCAGTTTGAGCCTCTGATTTAACTCTACCATATCATGACAGTATAAACATACGCAGTAAAGAACAATTCACAGCTGTGCAGTTTTCTCTTCCTCAAGCCATCGTAAGTTTCACTGTTGGAAACTGTGGTCTCCACTAGGAATTTACAGTAATACAACCAAATGTTTGCCCCTCAAGGAAAAGAAAATGCTGAGATGAAATGGCCAGTTCTCACCACTGATGACAGAAGAATGTTAAGATTCCAGAAAAGTTACTCCATCTACATGAGCAGCACACAGTAGCTCAGAGCACAACAGGAACCATACACTGCACATGGCTGTACTGGGTTTGCCTGGGATGGATTTCATTTTCTTCATAGCAGTCTATATGATGCTGTGGTTTAGACTGGTGTCCAAAAGAGTGCTGGTAACATATCAGTGTTTTAGCTGCTGCTGAGCAGCACTTGCACAACATCAAGAATTTCTGTATCTCACTCTACACTTTCGGTGAGTCAGCTGGTTATTTGAGCATATGAGAGAATAAGGTTCACCAAGGTAAAGATATTCACCTTGCACAAGATGAGAACCTAAATTCTAATATTTGTACAGCATTGACCAGCAGTTGTAATAAAAGTTAGTTTTTCAGGTACGCCTTACTTTACTTAATTAATTCTAAAATCCCTGCTTTTCTGAGTTTTTAAAACCTGTCCTAATCTCCCAGAAAAAAAAACCAATTTCAATAAACAAGGTAACTTTTCTTTTTAAAGCATGGTTAAGTGAAGCTTGTATTAAGAATAACTCATCTAGACTGCAAGAGGAAAACTTCCCAGTCCAGACAGAAATTAAGCTTCAAATTCCAAAATCTCCTGAAGAAAAACCGAGCCAGCAATTTTCTCTGCCATCTTCAGAGACAGGTTCATTTAAAACTTACCATATGCACAGTGAAGAGATCTTGTCGATTCAACATTGGCAGAAAATAGGACCATGCAGTGTTTTTACCACGTTTTGCATAATCAAAGAAGATGCAAACACGCTGATGATTTTCCTGTAAAAATTGGGAGAGAGGAAAAGATGACAGACTTGTAAAAGCATTCAATATAAAGTAGTTATTTGCTCCTTGCTATGTTGGCACAGATTATCAGAGCATATCCTGCCTTATAACAGCCCACGGAAATTTTTCAGTTTGACAATTCCTTGTGGATACAGCTCATTTCAGCCCTCCAACATTAAGGTTAGAGATTTGGGGTGGAGGCAACAGGCCTTGAAGCCCTAACTGTATCCCAGCCAACATCTGCTTGAGCAAAAACACATTGCTTTTAAACAAGCAAGAGGAGTAAGAAATGAGAAACAAGAGGAATACTGTCCTTTTTTAACAGAAATCTCCAATAAATTATACTTGATTTAAGTTCATACAAAGTCTTCCACACTTTTCTACTTCCACACAGGAGGCTGCTGTTCAACTTGTGCTACAAGTGAAATTTTGGGGGCATAAACTAGTCCTGCTTTTTCATTCCTCTCAATGGGACATGAGCTCTTCTCTCCCAGATTAGGCTGCTACAGATGCATGTTATCTCAAGCAACCTGCATATCTACAAGAGGACAGAGCCATCAGAAGTCTGTTCTCCAGGGCTTCTGTGCTGAGCCACAAGAGACCACAACTACCTGAACCCAGGCACCATGCAGTCTTTAAGTATTTCCCCTAATAATCACTACACAAAGGAGCTTATTACACTTCTTCCTAGAGTAGGCCAGAGAACAGGCCATACAAACATGAAGGAGAAAGAAAAGCTCTGCTGTTTCCTGGTAACCTACAAAAAAGACAGTCTCCCAGAAAAATCTTACACTTGAATTCTTGCTTTGCCTCAAGCATTTCCATATGCTATCCAGCTTGGAGGACTGTAAGCTTTCCTTCTGAAGTGATGTCTCCCCACTGAAGTCAAACTACTACAACCAAGTAAACAATTCCTATCAAGGAAGGCAAAACTGTATTTGGGAAACCCGCAAGAGGACAGTATCTCAGTCTCCACTATCCAAAGACTTTAATTTTCAAACTCCCTTAGCTAGAAAGACTTTTCTCCACCTACTCTGCACCCTATTATTAACCTGAAGGACCAAGAATCAGCTAGGCAAGCCTCCTTGTTGGAGTATGATCCACTAAGAATAGGATGACCTGAATGTATCCATGATCTAAACGGTAACTGTTTTTACCTAAAAACCCAAGTCTTCTCACTTTTACTCTTCTCATTCTCTTCCCCATCCCACTGGTGGATGAGTGAGTGAGTGGCTGTGTGGTGCTTAGCTGCCAGCTGGGGTTAAACCACAACAGAACTGTACCACATGGGCTGCAAATTGCTGCCCTGTTCCCTGACAGGGGAAGCTCAGGTGTCACCAGTGATCTGCCAGTTATAACCCTTACAGTGATCTAGTCTCTATATGGCATGTGCCAAAAAGCACCCAGGAATGGTCTCAAAATTTGGTGTTCAAACTATGAAATAGATAAAAAAAGTAAGATCTCAGAAACACAGTGCCTTTGGTGGAGAGCTTTCACTTTGTTAGGGTTTGTTTGAGGAAAGATGGCAGTTCAACCAAATAAATCGCTGCTAGCACCTGCTTGTGCTAAACAGTCTAGCTAAAAAAGATCAAGAACAACTAGATCAATGAGTACAGTCTACAACACAGCTAAGGAGACAGACAGGCCTGGAAGTAGAAATGCTAAAATAACTTCAACATCTTGTCAATCAGAAGGCTCATCTGGCCTGCTGCTAAGGTGTAGGATCAAGACAGAAGGGAAGAAAAACTCCCTGCAGCCCTGAAATATGTAGTGTTGCATCTTCCCAGGAAGCTACTGACTTCACTGATAAAAAGAAAATCCTGAAGCTCTCACATCAACAGTTGAATAATTTAGCAGCTGTCATTTCTGAAGAAGCTAATGAAGTTCACTTGGGTGGTACTGCTACCTGCACCAACTACAATGTAGGTTCTTAAAGATTTCATAAGTAACAGACTGTGCAGTGTGACGAGATCAATAATCCAAAGAAATTGTTCCAAGAATTTATCAGATGAAGAGAGTAAGAAATGTTTCCTCCAGGACACCAGTATGCTAACATTCTCCACCTTCAGAAGTAAGCAGAATGGTGATACTCCTAAAAGGTAAACACCACATTAATTTCACATTTGCCAGTGTTCAAAAGAAATCTTTCTTAGAAAGATCATTAAATCTGAAAGTAGAACTGGTGGAACAATCCTAGACACCCAAGGAGGCTTTTGGTGAGCTCAAAACACAGTTGACATAATTTTTACCACCTCACAAGAAAAGCATAGAAAGGTAATAGAAGAACCACAGTCAGTCATTATCAACACAGACAAAAGCTGGATAATGTTACCTGTGATCGTTTCTAGAAGTTTCAGCTATCAAAAGCACCTTCAAATATTATTTGTTCATCTCATGCAACTGCAGCAAACATCCTTGCTTAAGGCAAATTTTACTCAGAGTCAATGGCACCATGACAAGCCATGTCCTTGAACAATTTCTTGTTTAAAATCCTTGAATGTACTGAATCAAGATGAGTTAGGCAAAGACAGGAGATTTCATATCCGTTACAGGAAAAAGGGGCAAGACTATTTACAGGAGCATGTATTGACAAGACAAGTGGGAACGGCTTCAAACTGGGAGCAGGTTTAGATATCAGGAAAAAATTATGAGGCACTGGAACAGGTTGCCCAGGGAAGCAGTTGGATGCTCTATCCCTGGAGGTCTTCGAGACCAGGCTGGATGGGGCTCTGAGCAACGTGGTCTAGCTGAAGGTGTCCCTGCCCACAGCAGGGGGGTTGGAACTAGATGATCTTCCAGATCCCCTTCCAACCCAAACCATTCCATGACTCTATGATACTGTGGATTCTTGTGCCCAGGCAGTCTGCAGAGACCCTGCCCTAAACTCACAGTCACAGAGTCATTGGTCAATATGCTGCTTTCTGACAAGAATCTTACACCTTAAAAATGTGCAACCAGGAGTCCATAAGGTGGCACTGACAGTAAGTTCCACCACCTGAACACAACCAAAACAAAAGTCCTGTTTTGGCCTTGCTGAGTGGAGATGTGGTAGGTTAGGAAACCCTGGAATAACAAGATCTGCTAACACTCACAAGAAGTTCCAAAGAAGGGCAAGTGAAATGGTTACTTCTCTGGACACTGATGTCTTGCACAGAGAGCAAGACCCATTCCTCACAAAAGTAGCTACAATAAACAGAATTCTCACACATGGAGCCAAAGGTTGTCATCCAACGTGTAAACTAAAACAAGGTATTCCCAACTCAGTGTCCTAATCATAGAATGACACTGAGGGTCATTTTTGTCTTCTCTGCTTCTCGATGTTTGTGTCACACTGGACAAAAGTAAAACTAAAGAGTGACCAAGCTATAGATGAATAAATTGCTGCTATCACCACTAGCTATTATCCCATTATCCTAAATGTTGGAGCACTCACTTAGCTCTAATGTGCAGACAGATGCCTGAAAGAACACCACAGTCCCCACACTACACATAGTGTGGAGAGGTTCACACTTTTCATCTTGCCTGTTGAAATACCGAATACTCAGAGCTGGAATTAGAACTCACATGGTTCACCTTCAAGGGCAATGCCCTAAACCAGTATCACTAGACACATTTCACTGTAGTCTTGAATCAAATATAACATAAAACAGGAGAAGAGAAACTATCAAACACAGATAGCTTATGTGAACCCCAGCAAAAAAAAACCCACACAACTCACCCCATCTTGTTTCATCACTTCAAATACCTTCTCTTAGTCTACTTCAGAAAAAGGAAATATAAAAGCAGAATTATCTGACTGAGTAAAGCCTCCTCTTGAGTTGTCCCAGTCAGCTCAGCAGTCCTGAGAAAAAATTTAATAGCCTACTCTTATAAGCCACTGTATCCCATATCTACAAAGAGTTGTACTTTACATGGAATCAAAAGTTCCTGGTTTAAAATTAAACCATGCAGAATTTCAGAACATGTTTTTCTAAACCACCTAACTTATGTTGGAAACCTGAAGCTGCAGAAACTGCACCTTCTTGCTGAGGGTGGCCAAATTAACGCCTCCGTAGGAAAAGCTTCAACAACTTCAAGTTAGAGGTCATACCCTCCCCACTCAACAGCAAAGGGCTGAGGTCACAAGTCACACAAGCTCAGAATCATTTAGGTTGGGAACCACCTTTAGGACCACCAGATCCAACCATCAACCTAATACTGTCAAGTCCACCACAACATCAGCCAATACATCAAATGCAGGAAGTATTTAGAAAAAAATTTTGCAAATCGAGATCACATAAAATGAAACCACTACACAACATCAGCCTAAACATACAAGTTTTGCATTAAACATGGTTGAGAACAGACAGACAAGCATATAACTTTGTTTTACTTCCAGAATTTGAACATATATATACAATACTGTTACCCCTACAACTTTAGGTGTAATGTTTAATCTCTGAAGACAAGATCTGAAAATTTGATAGAACATTTTTAACACAGTATGACAAACACCAGAAGATCCATGAATTAGGCTAAGGAAACATTCAAGCATGCATTTAAAGTCTTAAAAATAATACAGATTATTGACCTACTTGAAGCATATCATCAACCATAGTCAGAATGTACTGAACAGTCTGTTCCTTGGAGATATGAGTCATCAAGTTTATAAATGTTTTAGCACACTAGAAAAATAAGAGACATTAAAGTTAGTATTAGCAATTGTCTTCATCCCTTTTGATAATATAAAACAGGATCTTATTAATTCACAGTTAAGTCTTACATAAGCACTGAGCATCCTAACATCTTATTCAATTGCAGTAAGAGATTAATACATTTGACATTATCTCACAAAGAAAATTTTCTGTCACATTGATTGTTACCCTTTACAAATTGTTTTATGGCTTTCAAATGAAGTAAGTACTCTCTAGAGAAAGCCACCAAGGTGCTTTGTTGAAAGTTGGATTAGAAGAGTCTCCCTCAGCACCCTTTTTATGGTAGTGGGAAGACCCAAGAAAATTGACAGAACAGCAACAGTCAGCCATAGTACAAAAAAAATTTCAGCAACTTCAATGGGAGGGAGGAAACCAGGTAGCTCATCTGTTCACTTACTATACCTTGTAGAGAGATCTTTGTTCATGTCTGAGCTGTGCCTCCTGAATGATTTTACAATTACAGCAACAGATATTACAGGCTGAAATAGTTATAACAGTAATTTTTACACTTCCTCCTTCCCCTTCACCACATTCAACTAAAACTGAAAGAAAAAATGGAACTCTGAACTGCTACATCATAATTATATAGTGATATATAAGGCATGCCATATATGTTTTTGTTCCTATAGTCAAACTATGATCCATTACATAACAGTAACACAATACAATTTGGAGAGGAAATAAAAAAACAAAACACAGAACAGCCTAAAATTCAAGTAGAAAGTGACTAGAAACTTCTGTGTCTTGAAGGCACCTACTTTTCACCTTCCTCCCTGCCTCCCCCAATGCTCCTGAGATCTCATATTGTGTGCCAGAACCTCAGGCTTTGAAGCTGAGATTCTACTGATTCAAATATCATTGAAGTGTCTTTGGGTATACTGTCTGGACTCCATAAGGGCAAAGGGCTGATTCAGTTCAGTTCAGGTGTCTCATATCTTACCATGCCTAAAGTGACACTAGACACCCATGTTTAACTGAATCCACCTTAGCAGTCAGTAGACTCTATTGCTGTAACTCAATCATAATTGCTTAGCTAACTAAGCAGCTAACCAGCAATCTTACTGGTAGCAGCTGTCATCAATAAACTATAAGGAAAAAAGCTAAAAAAAAGTTATACAAGTGTGCATGATTAATGCACACAGGGATGAAGAAAGAATTTAGCTAGCTTGTCCCATAACATAGTCAGTCAGATGATATTTAACAATTATTTAATAGGTTTTAAAAATAACAAAATAACATCCAACCTATATCTAGGTAAGGAAAAATAAAGTAATCAATAAAAGATCCATAATATCTTAACTATATAGAGCCAACAACAAAATAAGAGTTGATATGAAAATTTCCTTCCATCCTCCTCCCCAAAAGAGAGATCATTGAAAGAAAAGAAAGTTACTTGGTTGCCTTCTGTCTGCAACAACTCCTGTTTTTCTTCTGCATTTCTTTTCTGTTCAAATCTTTGAATAAATTCACAGTCTTCACCTGAAATCATCTGACCTCTGAAAAACAAAATATGAAATCACAAGTAACATGAACAGTAAGTTTGAAATAACTGTACTGGGTTCATGTGGCAAGGTTTTGCTAGTGGGGAGTTGCATGGGTGGCTTCTATGAGAAGACACCAGAAAAGGCCTCCATGTGTCAGACAGAGCCAGGACAGACCCACTGCTGGCCAAAGCTGAGCCACTCAGTGACAACAGTAACACCTCTGTGAAAACCTATATGAGGAGAAAAAACTGCTGTGTAACAGCAGCCATGAGAATATGTGGAAGAAGCAACTCTGCAGACTGCAAGGTCAGTGCACAAGGAGGGGGAGAGAGTGATCCATGTGCCAGAGCAGAGATTCCCCTGCAGCCAGTGGTGAAGACCATGGTGAAGACCCCCTGCAGCCCATGGAGGCCCAAGGTGGAGCAGAGATCCACCCACAGTCCATGGAGAATCCTGAAGCCAGAGCAGGCAGATACGCCTGACAGGAAGCTGCAGTCCACGCAGGGTTTTCTTGCAAGACCTGTGACCTCAAGGGGAATGTATGCTGGAGCATCCATCCCTGAAAGGCTGTAATCTGCAGAAAGGATCCTTGCTGGAGGAGTTTGTGAATGACCATAACTCACGGGTGGGACACCTCAGGACTGAGCAAGGGAAGAGTGTGAGAAAGAAAGAACAGCAGAGACTGAGTGTTACGAACTGACCACAACCAAATCTCACTCCCATACACCACTCAGAGTACGGGGGCAGAGAAGTTGGGAGCAAAGTTAAACCTGGGAAGAAGGGAGGGGTGGGAGGTGGTTTTTAGATATTTTCCTGTTTCTCATTAACCTACTCCACTCAGCAATAAATTTAATTTCATCAAGTAGACCCTGTTTTGCCTATGATGATAATTAGTGAGTCATCTCTCTGTCCTTACCTCAACCCAAGAGCTTTTTATTATGTTTTTTCCCCTGTTCTTTTGATGGAGGAAGAGTGTCCTGTCCTGATGGGCACCTGGTGACTTGAGGTATCGTAGAATCATAGAATGGTTTGGGCTGGAAGCGGCCTTGAAGATCATCTGGTTCCAACCCCTCTGCCACGGGCAGGGATGTCATTCATAAGATCAGATTGCTCGTGGCCCAACCTAACCTGGCCCTGAACACTTACAGGGATGAGGCACCCACAACTTTCTGAGCAACCTGTTCCAGTGCCTTACCAACTTCACACTAAAGAACTTCTTCCTAACATCTAATCTAAACCTGCCCTGTTTAAGTTTAAAACCATTGCTCTTTGTCCTGTCACTACCTGCCCACATAAAAAGTCCCTCTCCCTTCTTTTCATCAGCCCTGTTAAGGCATTGGAAGGTATCCCCAAAGCATTCTTTCCTGCAGGCTGAACAATCCCAGCTCTCTCAGCCTGTTTTTGTAACAGAGGTGCTACAGCCCTTTGATCACCTTTGTGGCCTCCTCTGGACCTGCTCCAACAGCTCTTTCTTGTGCTGAGGACCCTGGGGCTGAACACAGCACTGCAGGTGGGTCCTGCAAGGGCAGAGTAGGGGGGTACGGTATCAGCCACACCACTCGACCAATGCTGTATCCCACAGTAAATGTAAAGAGCTCCTTTCTGCCAAAGGTCTCATTTACAAAGAATTTAAAACTGATGATAGAATAACCTCTCTAAAGCCTTCCCTATGCATCCCCTCTGATCAATGACATTCTCTAAATAATTCTTAAGCTTGCAGGGGCTGACTGCAATGTCAGTGGTAATAGCTATAAGAACTGAAATACACACAGCTAGCATGTTACGCCAAAATTATAATACGTAACATGAATAACAGTCTAATGCCACCTGAAATAAGTGTTGAAAAAGAAAATTAATTGTTATTTTAAGTTTGCCATGAGCACTGAAGAAAATTACAAGGAGACTAAAGATCATGGTTCCTAATTTATTTTTATCTTTCACTAATTACAACATTTCAGTTTTTCCTGGTAGTTTAAAAACTGATATGCATGCAAGTTCATCCAAACACATAGCAAGGGGGCTTGATACAGGGATCTGCTGTAGACACCTACAAGCTAACAGATGTCTACTCAGTCCTCTCTTCAACTTAATATTCAAGTGGTTACTGCCATCATCAGTGCTATTTCAGAAAGCTGTTGACTCAGCTCAAAAGTCACACAGAACATTACTGGGGTTTTGTTATAATACAAAACTTCACATCACAAGAAACAAAAAACTTGTCAAAATAGTACAGTCAGGTACTCTGCAGGTAAGAAAAGTAATTTTAAATCAAGTAATCCTAAAAATATCCAAGACTAGTCACCAATAGGTGACTAGGTAATACCAGGAGTGCTTCAAGAAAGAAGAAAATCACACACATCATCATCAATACAAAAGTCACAAGGGATGAAAGCATTAGATATTCCTGTTTCAGTTATTTCCAATACTCCTCTCCTCTTTAACATTTCCACCTAATCAAATGCCTCTTCCACTCTGCAAAGCTATGTAGCATGGACTCTTCACCCATCTTTTCCATATTCAAGGTCAGTTCTCAATGTTCCATGACTACAGGTTACATTAAAATCCTTGTACACCTTACAGGATGCATTCATTTTTCAAGTGGCTCACCTGGATTCTTGAAATACAGAAAAAAACCTATGAGGTGTTCTTATTTTTCCTCTTACTTAAACGATTATGTCTTGAGCATGGCCTCACCACAGAGTCATCTATTTACTATTTATTTTATTTACTATTCAAGCAAAGAACATAAGGAGTCCAGTACCACATGTGCTCTTCCAGCTGCTTTGTTAGGAGTATCCTTATATGCACTGAGGAAAGGCAATTAAGACTTACTAGATGAAAGACTCCTAAAGCCAGTGGTAGGGTAGTCCTTGCCTAACTTCTACTGAAACTTAAGTCATTATAGATGAATTATACATGATTAGCCAATTATGATCATGCAGCTACCACATGCCTTTTAGAATGACCTATATTCTTTCTTGCCTATTAAGGATGAATTTGAATATTTGTAGAAAGATGGGGACAATTCATATGACACAAATGCTGGATTTAACAATCCATAACTGGAAGCCTCTTATGTTTCAAACAATGCTGGCCAGCCAGGGACTCTTGCATCATTTTGATAAAAAGTAACCATAAGATGCTTGTTTACGAGAATATTGCCATTTACAAAACACTTCAAAGACAACGTAAGACGAACCCTTCATTTTCAGCTTTAATGATGGAGAAAGCCTCAGCTTGTGAAGAGGGATGTTTCTTTATAGCCCAGCTAATAGAAGAGGTCTGCCAACTGCCAAGGAAAAAAGCTTTCAAGCTTTTGCTTTTATCCCACATTAGACCACAGGAAAAAAAGAAAAATTACGTGGGAGTTCAGACTGCCTTGAGAAAAAAAAAGACATTAAGGTCTACTTTTTATTGCTTTGTTAGCACCATTCAAAAAGACACTTTCCAACTCATACAAAGCATTACAAGAGATCTGACAGCTTTTTAAACAAGCTGTTAATATTTTATCAAGGAACTCATACATCTGATTAATAGTTTTAGTAATTTCAAATGCATCTATTTTCATTCATCTCATTTTAAAATTGAAATAACTGAAAATACAGTAAACCTTAGCAACCACTGGGTGGGGGAAGAAGAACCAACATGAGAAAGTGCAGAACAGCCTCAGACAGCTGATACTGGGTCCCATGATGCTATTACACATTTACTTCATCCCCTCTTCAAGCAATAGGAATTTCCCAGGACCTTTTAGCAAACAAGTAACCAAAGCTTCACTCCCTCTCTCTTGCTAGCTGCCATTTAATTTGTTATTTTCCAGGATGTATCTACAGTCTTTTAACAAGAGAGAAGTCACTTTGAGCTTCAGCTGTTAATATTCTTCCCAGGAGCTGGTACAGTGCTGTGTTCTAGATGTACTATGAATCCTTTATTTTTATTATTTTTTATTATTATTTTTCCTCTTCATTTTCAGTCCTATTAAAATCTCTTTATCTCAGCATATGAATTTTCCTTTTTTTTTTTTTTTTTCTCCTGTCTAAGCATATCAGGTTTAGGCCAGAAGCCTGTAACCACATTGCAAAGCTCTATGCCTGAAATACCAAGACCTACCTCCTGAGCATTTGCTACAGGAGATTAAAGTCAAACTCTAAGATTAAGAAAGCATGAAATTGAAATATCGCCACTCTTTAAAAGTCCTGATCTCTCAATATGATTCAGAAACTTGTGACTCCTTCTTTTAATTATGCATTTCCTCCAGCAGCTGTTGTTCCTTTTTTTTGTTTGAATGTTTTAACAAAAGACACTGTGGAAGTTATGATATTTTTGGGTGGCTTTGTTATTGTTTTGGGGAGTTTTTTAATATTAAAAAATTGGCTACATCTGGAGGAAATATGAAGCTCATACGAAGCTAATCACATCAAGGCATAGTTTCTTTTATCCAAATGCCTACAGTACTCTGTCTGTACCTAGAGACACTCAATTTATCCAATTGCTCAATGGTTTTAACATTACAAAATGAAAACCGCAAAACAGGCTGAATGGACTCTACAAGACATCCAGATTTGAGAAGAAAAATACACACACACACTATAAATTAGGAAACTGTTTCCTTTAAGACAAGACTGGCTTTTAAAGTCTGAGATATGTAACTCTTTAAGATGTTTTAGATATTTAAACTTTAGAAGGTTCCTCCACTCCCAGGAAAACAGAACAGATATTTTAGCATCAGAATTCACAAATATGTATGCGAAGTATTTGAAAACACATGGGAAGCTGTGTACAAAGTAGCCATCAGGTATCTCACCTGATTAAACATATTGTCAAATGCTGTATACCTAGAAAACCCACCGTGTAGCAAGCTGCAAATTAAACTCTGAAACAAGTTGATTTTTCCACAGAACTCATTGATTACCTTGGAAAGCAAAACCAAACCTGCTTCAAGCAAGCCAGCACACCCTCCCCTGGCATTCTGACACCCTGAAGGAAATGCTGAAAGCAACCACACAGTGCACATTAGTGACCTGCTGTATTTTCAACTCACATTGACACCTCTAAACAGCTACAAGTCTCAAGATCCAAAGGCAGCAAGGTCTGCACAGAACTAACAGCCTCAAATATCATGTAGTTTCCAGAAGGCAGGCAGACCTATGTAACACCTTCCACTGTTCCAAGCTTTGCTACTTTCTTCTCCCTCAGACACAGATCCTAACTGGCCTTCAACACAAAGAAAGGGTAAATTTTAACACCAAAAAACAAATTACTTTTTTCCACAGCCTAATTTTATAGGGAGCCTACTGGCAAACTGGTAATACCTGCAGTTGTCATATCTAAGTATTTCACTTTTGTGCTAACAGTATACAGAAAAAAACATCAAGAGTCAGCAGGTGTGTGTTAGTCTAGTTTGACACTTAGTTTACAGATACAACCTTCAGAGATGGAATAAACACTATGTCAGTTAATCTTTAGCTTGAACTGACTCTACATGAGAAGTCAGGCTACTAAAGTCTGACCAACCACTAGTAAACCATTTTACTTTGCATTATAGAACAGAGAGAGCAGAAAAGAACTTCAGAAATGCCCTTCTGTGTGACCCACACTCCAATGCTGTTGCAAGTGATGCCATCTTTAAAGCATCTGTATACATATACAACTGCCCCAGTCAGAGAGGGGAAAAAAATTCTTCAGAATTTCTTGCGAAGTTCTTTGACTTTAATGACATAAATACTAACTCTAGTTTAAGGAGCATAAATTATATCATGCATGAGTTGATGTGTTAATTTAGGGAAAACAAAAATATTTCTTCTAATTTAAAAACATCTGAAGATCTGAAGGCCTTCATATATTTATATGCAAATTTATCACACTAAGTGCATAGACTGTCAGAACAAGGAGCACAAAAGAAAGAATTGTCCTTCCAGGCACCCAATTTTCCTTCTGAAATGACAAACCACTGTGACCTGCCTCTAATAGGTGCATTGAAGAAAGTAGTTTCCACTCATTGAATAACGTGCTTCATTCCAGAAATGAGCCAATATAGCTGCACTGACTGACTTTTCAAGAAACCCCTTAAAGCTCAGCCTCAAGGACACCATCACATTCAAAGCAGTCCATTGTAAAAGGACATGTCCAAAACACGGCATGATTTTATTTCCTCTTTAGAAGCACCAAAACTCTGTTGATGTTTTTCAATAACTAATTATAAGGAAACTCCTCAGCCAAGGAATTAGTTATCTTCAAGATGCTCCACAAGCCCTCTGGCACCATTTAAGTCAATCCCTGAAGCCACCTTAGCCAGACAGCCAGGCTGTTATCAGTAAATATAAGACACAAAGATTACATTTATTTCAGAGCAATAATAAAGAGGACACACTGTTATTGACACACAAAGGGCACCAAGTAGTCTCACAATGGGATCACAAACAATAGTCAGAGGCATTGCAATAGCCATTAAAAACTGGCTGATTCAAAGAGAGGAAATAACCAGTATTTTTTATTCCGGAATCTATGAAAGAAGAACAAAGTCAAATTCTACAGGTACAATCTGAAAAAGAACCCTCGCCTCTGGTCAAAAGAAGTTATACAAGAATTTGCTGACAGATTTACAAACAAAACTCCCTGGTTCTTATACAGCACCAGAGAAAGAGAATCCCAAGCACTAATGAAAAATATTAACAGTAGACCACATAAAGCACGGTCAAACAAATCATCCTATACAACTCCTTATCAAATAGAACCATCCCCAATACTAACAAAAGCAACAGATTAATCTCACCAGCTCCACAGAACCACCAGAGAAGCAGTGCAAGACTCTCATACTCACTTTCATGAACAGTGAACAACTGTACTCCCACTTTCATCCCCAGTAACTGCAAAGTAGCTGTTCACTTGCCACTAGGACAGCACAGGAACAGCTGTTCAGTTATCCTTTGGACACACTTCCTATCAGATGGATAATAGGGCACACAGTAACAGCAAAAGCCACTTAGACCATCTGAAAAGTGCTTGGTAGCTGGCGCTGTCAAGTTACTACACCAACCTTCCTCTTTTACCTGCAAAGCCACTGAGTACCACACTATAAACTGAACCGGGAACTGATGCATCTTGAAAATAGCCTAGCAAAAGGAAGTTTGCTTGGAAGATTGGTTCCTTTATCCAGATTTATCATGTAGAAATACAGTCACTAAATAAAAAATAATACAATTCAATGAATGGAATAAGCAAGTCTGAAATACAAAGGACAGGGCAAAGCAGGTGGTCATTAGCAAGCTTCCACTGGGTTAGCATTTCTCAGCTTATATGTGTACACTTTTCCAAGGTTGTTTCAATATATGACATATATTTACATATGCATCACAGCAACCTGAAAAAATCCTATTTTTTTAAGCGGTATAATGTTGATTAATCACAAAGCATCATCAGCATGGTTTGTACCTCTACAATCAGGAAGATTTCTGCCACTTTAGTTACAAAGCAATGAATTATTAAGCAATTCACTATTATACATGGATCCTCAGGAGATAACAGTAATTTACACTTTGTCAGTACTTTTCACTGGTCACCTGCCATGAGGAACACAGAGCTGCAAAAAAGTTGCATTTCACTTCAGAGTACAGAGGACTAGTGAAAGTCTGTTTCTTCTCCCCATTCCCTACCTCACTCATAAATCTTTTCCTCAGCTTGTCCCTATATCCTTTTAGAACAATATTTCTCTTGCTGCTCCTAGTGCCATCATATCCCATGTCAAAGGAAACTCTGAGATTATCTGCAACAGCAGCACAGCTCCCTCCAGACTGAAGTATTTGTTTCATCTATTCCCTGATTTGTTTGCTTCAGTTGTTTTCCAGTATTATTCTTCCTTTCCTTAAGGTACAGCTTATTTTCCTGGAGTGCCACTCCAGCTTTGCCAGTACAATTTGTATTCCCACAAAAAGCACTTCAGCAACAGACATAACTACCTACATGTAAAACAATTATTACCGCAAACTTTTCTTAACTCAGCTGTGATCCAATAAGGCTGATCCAATAAAACTGAGAATGGTGTTCAAATTATGAGGAAAAAAACCAGACAGTTTTGTCACGCATTTGTGCAAACTTATACTATTTGCTATTACAGCACTCAGCTGACAAAAGCAGAGTTCCCCTTCTGGTAATAAGTCATAAGAAAATTTTCCACAACCACTTCCATTTAACACAGACTTTTCCCAACTACTTCCATCTAGACAGAACATTCTTCATTGCAACCTAAGGCTCCACTGTAGCCTAAAATCTCAAAAAGTCTAACACTTAAGAGGGGAAAAAAACTGTGGGAAGTTTTTACTTACTGGAGATATGACTGCCAGTTTACTTTGTTTGCCCGAACTTCAGCAGCTTTGGCAGCAATGATGTTTGTTGGGACAGCAGCATCTACAGCACCTCGGATATCCATCTTGACTGATAATTAAAATGTACCTACAAATGCAAGTCAGATATGAGAACTCTTAATAAAGTATTAACAAGCAGAGAAATAAAAAGAAAACTCTGTTTCCAGGTGTCCCATTCTGAGAAATCAAAGTTCCATAAAGTATTTAAAATGTGGCTTGCGGGAAACAAACAAAAATAAGCCATACCTACACGCTAAATTGTAACCAATCACTAGTATACTAAAAATACTCAGACCATTACTAAATAACTCTCAGTCTTGTAAATCTTTACACAATTAAATTATTTGAATAAAGGCAGCTCTTCTGCAATGTTCAAGTAGCCCTACAGATAATCAGGGTTAAAATTCAGTGCATATCCTCCCCACCCCCACACATTAGGACTGATTTACTTCATGTATTTGCCTAAGAGTGTTTAGACAAACATGCAGATGACAACTTCGGGAAAAAAATTCCACAAATATATAAAGGAAAACTATGCTATACAGACTAACAAGAAAATTAAGCAGATAGCAAACTGAAATATAAATACGAGCAGAAGCGCTTCATTAGGATATAGCACAAACAGTGACCTTCACCACTTCTTTCTCCTTCCTTTTTGGTTTTAATCTCCACCTGACTTTGATGCCAAAACAAAAAATGTGTTTGCAGAGACTTCAGACCCAGCTAGAGCTGGAATTCCTTACAACCTAAACTGTACCCAGCCTCTCCACGCAGCCTATTTCTGGACTGTTCTGGCCCTTCTTACAGAGCAGGCAAGAGCAAACTGGCACATTCAGGCCCATCGCTAGCAAGCACAGCTCGACTGTATGACTGAAGCAAAGTACGGTTCTAAAGAAAAAAAAAAAAAAGGAACTATCCTGAGCAAACGGGGAAGGACAAATGCCTTCCCTTTGAAACCACTTCTATGAGAAGACATCCACAAAGACGGCACCACTATGTCCTTCGAGGACCACTGAAGGTTTCCAGGCTCTTACTGACCCACCCAGAGCCATTTAAACACTGCCCGAGGGCAGAGTCGGCAACAGCGCTTCAGGAGCTGCAGTTAAGCCGAAAAAGCCGAGAGGCGCCTGGGACACGGGGGAGGGAGAAACCTGGCATCGTGCTGCCGCCCCCCGTACAGGCTCACCGACACGGCCGCCTCCCGCGGGGCCCGGCAGAGCCCAGACCCTCGGGGAAGCAGCGGAGCCCTCAGTGCCCCGCCAGGCCGGCCATAACCCCCGCAGGAGGCCATGCGGCGGCACCCCGGGACCCACCGCGCCAGGACCCGGGGCAGCTCTCACTCACCGCAGGGGCGCGCCGGCGGCGGGGGACGGGAGGGAAGGAAAGAAGAGCGAGAGGAGGCCGCGGGCGGCCTGGGCAGCCCGGGCAGCACCGCGCACCCGACGGCCCCGGCGCTGCCGCCGTCATGTGACGCTGCTCACGTGAGCGCGACGGCGGCCTGCGAGGGACATCCCGCCCCGCCCCCTCTTGCGCGGTGTCACTCGTGTGTCTGCGGGGCTGTCCCGTGTGTGTGAATGTGTGTACATGAATACATATATATACACATTTATATGTAACTACACATGTCACAGAGCCGTGGGATGGCTTGAGTTGGAAGGGACCTTCAATACGATCTGGTTCCAATCTTCTGCCAGGGGCAGGGACACTGTCCACCAGACCAGGTTGCTCAGAGCCCCATCCA
Organism: Climacteris rufus; assembly: GCA_013398175.1. NCBI lineage: Eukaryota > Metazoa > Chordata > Aves > Passeriformes > Climacteridae > Climacteris > Climacteris rufus. The sequence goes on from VZRZ01004923.1 coordinate 788,471, forward strand.
GCCGGGCCTTGAACACTTCCAGGGATGGGGCACCCACAGCTTCTCTGGGAAACCTGTTCCAGTGCCGGGCCACCCTCACAGTGAACAATTCCTTTCCAGTATCTAGTCTAAACCTACTCTCTTTCAGCTTAAAGCCATTCCCCTTGTCCTTACATGCCTTTATCAAAAGTCCCTCTCTGGCTTTCCTGTAGGCCCCCTTCAGGTATTGGAAGGTGCTCTAATGTCTCCCCAGAGCCTTCTCTTTGCCAGGCTGAACAACCCCAGCTCTGTCAGCCTTTCCTTATAGGAAAGGTGCTCCAGCCTCTGCTCACCTTCCAGACCCTCATCTGGACTTGGTCCAACAGATGCACATTCTTCTTTTGTTGGGAGCCCCAGAGCTGGACTCCAGGTGGGGTCTCACCAGAGTGGAGTAGAGAGGGCAGAAACATCTCCCTCATCCTGCTGGCCATGCTTCTGGTGTAGTCCAGGATAGGGCTGGCTTTCAAGGTGGTGAGTGCACGTTGCTGGGTCATGTTGAGCTTCTTGTCAACCAGCACCCCCGAGTCCTTCACCTCAGAGCTGCTCTCAGTCCATTCTCTGCCCAGCCTGTTTGTGCTTGGAGTTGCCTCAATCCACATGCAGGACTTGTGTATATGTGTAAGATCTTATATAGGGTATCTAATCCCATACTGGGAAGACAGGATAAAGTGTGTAGGTGCCCACCTGTGCTATTTGGTGACAAGAAATGGCTCAGTGTTTCCCCAGAGGCAGCCCGAGGCTGGCTGGGAAGGGCTGAGAGAGTCTCCTTGGCATTGCCCCGAGGAGGGGCAACCTCCTCCTGGTCCCTGGGAAAGTCCCTGTGGGTCTCCCCAGCACCCTACAGGGGCGAGGAGTCACCGAGCTTAGGAGGGAGCCATGAGAGGTGAAAGGGCTGGGCAGATGGCAGGCAGTGGCCCTGGCACTGAAATGCCTCCTTGTGCTCAGCATTGTTTTTCCAGTATCCAGCATTTTCTTTCTTTCTGCCTCTCATGCTACAGTGGAAATGCAAAGGTTGCTCTTTCCTACAGCAGGGAAGCAGGCAGGTGTTCCTGGCCCTGTGCCCACCTGCTTGTGCCAGCTGTGCTGTGCCAGCCCACAATCCACCATGTCACAGCCCCAGAGTGGGCATCATGTTCACACCATTTCCTGCCTTCCAAGTCATATCTCAGTGGAAGATACACCCTGCACAACTCATTCTTTTTTTTAAAAGTGACCTATTTATGTTGGCTTAGCCTCTGCAGAAAGAAGATGCAGGAAATTAGTAAGACTAAAAGCCCAAGGGTTTCAGAAGCTCTGTCTTAAAATTCCATGTTTCCTAGAAAAAAAAAACTTCTTATTGCATTCAGTTGCTGAGTTAGGTTTTCCAGTCATACTGTGATGAAGTGCCTGGACGTACTACTCCTGGTCAGAAATTATCCCGAAGGGTAATTCTGCTAGCATATAAGGAGAAAAAGCAGAGAAAACAGAAATAAGCAGAGTTTTGTGTGTGAGCTGATCAAGACAGCCAATGTAGAGCTGGCTTAGAACTGGTCTACAGTTAACTTAATTTTTCTAGGCTTTCTGTAACTTCTGTTTAAAGGATACACTAGTCTTTAAATTATGTCTGTCTAAGTATCTCTATAGGTGGTTTTTTTTAACTCAAGGGTGGTTGTTGTTGCTGTGCCAGTGATTTATACTTCCTCCATAGAATTTTTTTTTTAATGGATCTTTCCTAATACCACAATAAAACTGTTTCTTGATAACACAAGCTTAAATCCCAGGCACAGTCCAAGTAACAGCATTTGCATTTCTTTACGCTTCATCAGAAGAAAGTTCCCTAAGCCCTGTGCACACTCTGTGTCATTTAGTCTCTAGTAAACACATCCATTAATGTGATTCTGTGGATCACCCTCTGTGGACTTGGAGGCTTAATCTAACAAATTTGTGTTCTTGCAGGCTGCTTACATACAGTGATAAGAAATGTTGGCACAACTCTTGATCTCTAGCATACAAATCTCTGCACAATCTCGAATAAAAACCTGTTACTTCAAAAGTTTATTTGAATCTGATTTTTGCTTCATAGCTGAGAGATAGAATATGGCCTTATTTTACCCTGTTCCTCTTCTAAGAGATTGTTTGTAATTTCTGTCTCATGGCATTCAGTATTTCCTGCTTCTACTCTGTCTTTATATGGCAAGTGACCCATTCGAGTCCAGCATCAGGCATCTGGAATAAACATATTCACCTTTTCCACAGTCATTTTAAGTCATGTTACTGGTGATGATACATAAGGCTCTACCCATTTTATAAAGAAACCAAAGCCAAAGGTCTTGCAAGATAAACAGAACAAGATTTGAAGCTTTTTAAATGCAATTTGTGTAATGAAGGCGTGTGCTGGTTTTGGCTGGGATTTAGTTTCCTTTATAGTAGCTACCATGAGGCTATGTTTTGGATTTGTGCTGAAAACAGCAATGTTTTCATTTCTGCTGAGCAGGGTTTGCACAGCACCAACGCCTCTTCTGCTTCTCACTCCACATCACCAGTAAACAGGCTGGGGGTGCACAAGCAGTTCAGATGAGACAGCCAGGACAGGCGACCCCAACTGACCAAAGGGATATCCCATACCATATGGCATCATGCTCATCATGTAAAGCAGAAGAAGAAGAAAGAAGGGGGGAATATTCTGGGTGGTGGTGTTTGTCTTCCCAAGTACCTGCTATGCATGAGGCAGCCCAGCTTTCCTGGGATGGCTGAACTCCTGCCTGCCAGTGGGAAGTGGTGAATGAATTCCTTGTTTTGCTTTGCTTGCACAAGAGGCTTTTGCTTTCCCTATTAAACTGTCTTTACCTCAAACCAGGATTTTTCTCACTTTTACTCTTCCATTTCTCTCCATTGCATTGGGGGAAGTGAGCAAGTAGGTGCATGATGCTTATTTGCTGGCTGGGATTAAACCAGACCTATAAAGCAGTCCTACAAACTACCATTCAGCCCTCATCTAGCTGGAGGCACATTACACTTTGTTTCCATGAAACTTCCTCAGTTGTCCACAATGATACTTTTGCCCAAACCCCAAACTGTCCCAGCACTGAAAATATTGATGAGTTTGTGCATTCTCTTACCTAGGCCAAGTGTGGTGTTCTTCCACCTTCACCCTTCCAAGCTCAGTCCAAGAGTTTCTCTCAGAGTTTAAGTAAACCCTGGGAAACTGCATTAGCACCTCTTGATGTGCATTTCCAGCTACCAGTTTTAAGACTAATTGAGTTGCTCCCCATCCATGTGCCCCTGTGTCTAGCATGCTAATGTCCTGAACTCTTGCTTAGGTATGCAAAGCTATTTCTTCTGCCAGGGATCAACTATTTCAGGGACATCATCCAAAACGCTGTAGTTTACCTTGCACAGCATATTTCACCCACCCCTTTAGCACACTTCTGGCTTAACCCAAAATAACTGCAGCACTCTGTCTGAACCTGAGTACAACTGTGCACAGGATTGTGGTTCTCTCACTTCTAGTTCCTGCTCCCAATATTGTTTCAGGACTTTATAGTAAGCAGAGAATAATAGTTCATGGTTTCAGTTTGGTGCCCAATGTGATCTCTTGTTTGGAATATGCATTAGGTCATCAGGGGTCTTTTTTTTTTTTTTTTTTTTTTTTTTTTGAGGATTTTTTTTTTTTTTGTAGCAGACTATTTTTTTGCTTAATTCCACCACCTGCAAGAGTCTAGGACCTTTTATCCTGGGGTCTGATTAAAAGAATATGGATTGCTATTTGCAGTCAAATTTTGATACTACAGCAGCATAGTCATTTGTCTATAGAAAAGAAATTTCAAAAGCTGTGATTTAGCATAAATGGCAGATTCTGGCTTTACTATTCATTTTCCAGGCTGTTGAGAGGCTCCAGTAAAAAATATTTTCCTGTAACTTTTCTGCAACCTTGTAGTGAGGCATAATGGTTAAAAGTATGCATCTTCTGAATTAGCAGAAAGAGAAAGGCAAAGAGAGGAGAAATAATTGTAATAGCAATTACTTTCTTTTTATTTTAGCAGGAGTTCCAGGGGGTATTTAAGGAACTATGAAACAGTAAGCATGACATATATGCCAGGCAAGGTAAGAGAATCTCTTGCAGAGGAATCAAATTAGTGAACCCAATGTGCTACATTAAAGATTGCAAACAATACATTGTTCCTGAATATACCTACATAAAGATACACTTGATTTACATATTATTCTATGCCATGTAAGGGCATAAAGGCAAAAGTCACTATAGTCAACAAAAAACAAAAAAGTCACTATGCCTCTGTAAGTCACAGGCATGTCTCACACCTCTGCAGGAGTTTTTCATGTGTGTAGACAAGGTGTGTACAGGTAAGACTCCAAACAACAACTCTCCTAGGTTAAAAGAAAAAGTCTGTGCATTGATTCATAACTCTTGAATGAGGTACATACAACAGAGGGTAGGAAGAAATTAGCAACTTTCACAGTACAGCAGGGTCTTCAACAGATGCAAAAAACATCTGGCTGGAGTCTGTTCTGTTCAGCACACTCAGAGATGTTTGAGAAAGGAGGTAAATAGTGCAGTGAAAACTTTGCTGGTGACAGTGTTACTCCTTTGACAAGTGCACAGTGAAATTGTGAACCACCTTGCCAGAGGATGGTGGGCAAGCTGCAGATTCATCTGTGCTCTTGTCTCTCATCTTCAAACACTTGGGCACATCTGAAAATTTTCACTCAGTGTGGGTCCCATGAGTCACTCTCCATGTTAAAGAACTTCATTGCATTGCAAGGGAAAGTTTTGAGAAAGAAAATCATTGTGTAGTCGTTACAGGAGCCGTCTTATGTGTGCTTGTCATCTCTACGACAGCAAGAGGCAATTTTTAGCAACCGGTACAAATCCATCCTGTGTCATCAGCCTTGAAGCATCTCATGGTGCCTTTTTCATGCCGGTTGATTCTCAATCTTGCTAAAGGTAATGACTGTAAAAGTGCTGTGCTCCTATTTTTTGGCAAGCATCTATCCTTTAGGATTCAACTGTGCAAAATAATTCTTTTAGCTATTTTTGGTCACATCAGTGCTTGTCCATTAATTTCTGGCAATGCAACTTCACTTGAAGTTGCTATGTTTAGATGACTTTATTGATGTGTGAAACAGAGTGAAAAGTGAAAAACATATCAGCATGCAGGAATAAAAGTAATTAACTTCCTGGATCATAAAGAATAAGACTGCTCAATAGTTTAATACTAGAAAATTAATGCAGGTGAGTCATCCTCACAGTAAGACTACAGACAGCTGGATTGTGAGAGTGTTTTTCTGTTCTCCTTTCCTTTTTGTAATAAGAACAATGTATCTATTGTTTATCACATATTCTCCACATTACAGAAGCGTTTTGCATACCTGCCACTTAACCTTTCAGCATTCTGTACATCACCTGGCTCCTGTGTGTCTGTGCAAGTATTTAACATGTAAAGAAGAAAATGCTTTGAAAGTTTATCTGAGCAAAACGTATTTAGAAGGTTAGGAAAGTGAACACACTTCTCTAATTCACAAAAATGTTGAAGAGTAACGTTTCTTCTCTCCTGTCCAGTTGTGGAGGGTTATCATTGAAGAGGCCTCCTTGCACAGAAATGGAAGTTATTTTTCAATATGAGGCGATGTCGAGAGTTTACTGCATGTTTTTCCTGAGTAATTATAGCAAGATTGGCCCATTGTGAACTGGATTTTTACTACTTCATCTGTCTTTGTTTTCTCCTCTTATTTTATCAGCATTTTATTGTGTGGAGAACATTATTTTGTGAGTATCTGTTGTAACAAGTAAATCCTGCTTCCTGCAACCAATATAGACTCATCTGGCTTCTAGGTCACAGAACTTGGATCATTTTCTCTTTAAATTAATCAGATTCTGGCCCAAAGGGTCTGGCAAAGCTAATATGTCACAGTTCTGGATATGTTGTAACAGGCAGCCTTCTGATTGCTCCACCACCTCTTTGAAATTAAGTTTTACATGTTCAGTGAAGGCCCCCCACATAACTTATCCTCAATAGGAGTGGTCTTTTTGAAAGAAAAATAAACTAACATTTTATTGTAATAAATACATCTTCTGTTTTTTCTCCTAGTATAATGGAACAATGCTGTAATTCTGGAAAATTGGAAGTGAAGTTCTGTGCAGAAACAGGAACAGAAGGACCAGTGCAATACTATTTGTAGCCTAGAGAAATAATGCATCTAGGGTTAAAATAGTAGAGTATATTACTTTAGGGAGTAGGGACAAGTGTCTCTGTCTCATGAACATGCAAGGTCTGTCTTGCAAGGTAAAGGGACTCAGAGTCTCCAGCCCCTCTTTGAGCCTGCAGCATCTCCTCCCCTCACCATCAGTTTCTGCTGCTTTGTGCCAACAGGTTTTGCCTGTACAAGGAGGTCCACACCTGGAAGTATGGTACCGGGTGAAATAAAGCTCACCTCTAGGTTAAATTAAAAAAAAAAAAAAANAAAATATATATATATATATATACATATATATATAAAAGTGCAATAGATCATCGAACTTTATCCTGTCTCACAGGAAAAGGCAATGTCAGAACAGTAGCTTTTTAAAGAAAAAAGAAAATGCTGAGCCACTCAGTGCTGCTGATGGTAAGCCTGGCTAGAGGACAGAAAAAAACCCATTGTCTTCATAAACCTGAGTAGCAACTCTGCTGCTTATAAGTCAACCTTTTACCAGAGCCTATCCTACAGCTTTCTTACTGTACAATGACTTCTAGTGCCATTTACCTTGTCAAGCCTCATTGTTCTTAGTTTTTGTCCTCAGCACTTACTGATTTTTTCTGAAAAAAAGACAAATGCGACCAAGGCAGCTCTTCACATAAGAGAGTGAGGGCAGATTGTGTTATAGCTACCTTGTATCTAGAAGGCTGAATTTTTGAAATTTTGGGCTCTCAGTAGAAAAAAAAATCTTGGGTTAGACATATTTTTCAACTTGAGAAAAGACGTAAACAATGGCAAATAGATGTTGGCAAAAGCCTGTCAGCCCTCTATATAGCTGGGAGAAAGAGTCTATTAATAATCTACCTGGAGCCTTAGTCTTTATATTTAGTTTTTCTCTATCCTGAGAGGTGGCTGTGGCTCGTGTGCTGTTTTCATTGGCGCTGCAAGGATTACCAGCAGACCATCTGTTCAGCTGATGAGGAAAAACATGTGATTGACAGGTTGCACTGACCTAGGACAGACATCTCCATTTGGTGCTGCCTGCAGAGTGTAACCGTGTGTTGAGTTCCTTCTTCTTTCAAGGTGTAAATTAAATGCATTCACTTTGAGGTGATAAAACATGTCTGATGATTGTTACAGTTTGTTTCTCTGACATGCATTCAAGCACTATGTGCCTGCCTTTCTCCTTTTCAATTTACTAAAACCTACAAAGTTGTAAATCTAATCTCTAAGCTGGCACATGCTGAGGGGATGAGACACTGCAGATATCTGAGCATGGATAATCCTGTTTGTCTCCAGAACTGTGGAAGCTGCAGGAAGAACTGGTGAGCTGCAAGAGACCCTGACATTTGTCCATCAGTGTAAGGACGAGCAATCTTTATGTTGTTGTCATTCAGCCCAATGTCTGGGATTTGGTTTAGTTTCATCATTAAATAAAAGTGGTGCTTTTCCAAGAAAGGTCATTGTAAAATTTGATTCAAGAACAGCCTTTTTATTTCTCAATGTGGAGGCAAGTTGTGCTCTACTTCAGGACTCACAGCTACCATGCAGACAGCTGTCAAGCAAAGGAGAATCTCCAAAATGAAGATGAAGAGGATATTAAAGCAGCACAGTGGATTTTCAAGGTAAGAAAAAAATGCAGGATTGGTTATCCAAATGCCCTGTAGGAGGGGGTGAAATGGTGTATCTGGAAAGAAGGAGAAAGTGTTGATGTCATGAATAACAGCCATAGACTGTTTATCACAAGACATCACTGTTCATGGAGTTTTCCTTTATTCCTGAGCCTCATCCTCTGCCCTCTGTTCCTCAGCATGTTGCAACCACAGTGACAAAGGAGGTGGTGATCCACCTTCCCACTAAGTGTCTGCTTTCAAAAAACATGTTAAACACATCCATCTAACTCATAAAAATTATTCATGTTTGTGAAGCCAATCTGTTGCTAAAAGGGTCAGGGAAAATATGTTGCTTCATGGTGTTTAGACATTGAAGAGGTCTGCAGTTTTTACTGATACAGTGTCAGATTATTTTTTTGATAGTTGACGAAAGAAGATATGCCAAAGAAATCAAACACATAATACTAAAGTCTAGCAAGCATAATACTAAAGTCTCTTAGGGAGTTACAGTAAATCCCCTTTAGTGAACCTATAGAGTATTCCTTAATTAAAAACCATAGTCATGTATCCTCTAGATTTTGTCAAAAGCCTGGAAGCTGCCTAAGGGGTGAACTGATGTTATTTATGGTGAGAAGCACGCTCCTATGCAGCAGAGTGAGAGACAAATGCAAGAAACTATCTTATTAAAGCTTTGGGGCAGAACTGGTGCACTCTGGTGCATGATAGGGAAAAATCTGTGACAGCAAATTCCTGTACTCTTGGAACTGCCAAGTTTATCTTTTTTCAGACTTAGAACAAGAGTAGAGAGGGGCTAAGGCATCCAGTTGAGGTTGCTGACAGGCTTGGTGAAAGGCAAGACAGGGGAAGAAGCCATTCCCAATTCCACATCTGTCTTACAAAGATTCAAGTTAAAGCTAGAATTCACTTCACCATGCCATTTCCTTAGCCAAAGCACGTCCATTTCCAGAAGGCCATTTCATTTGAATTATAGGAATGCATTAATCAGAAATCCTAAATTACTTTCATTGCTTTTGCTGAAAGTGCTCAGCCTGCTTTGCTGCTATCAGAAAACTGTTTCTGATGATGATCATAGTACACTCTGTTCAGAATTTCATGTCATTCTGTCTTGTTATCTGTCCATCTAGCAGATGAGCCTGGAGACTTCTTGGCCCTCTTGAAGGCAAAGGGGGTTTTGTCGTAGCCACAATGGCTCCTGAAGTTAACCATTGGCAGTCATAGTTTTGAAACCCATATACTGAGTTCTTCATAGCTCATGTCCCCAGACATTTCTAATTTAGCCATACTTTAATGCACTCCAGATGCATTGTTCCCTTCAGTTTGCTGATTGCTTTTACAGATGTTGCCTGAAATTGTGGTTTATTGCTGAGTCTCTGAGTACATGGTGCACAGGACTGAATCAGGGACCTCACAGAGGACAACTTATTATTTCTCTGTTCTGCAAAAAATTTGTCTATAGAGGGACCTAAATACCACTGGAAGGTTCAGAGCCACCTACTGCCCAGAGTTCCTTTAACAGCAGTGTTGCCAGCTTCCCTTCTGCTGCTATCTGTCCCATTTACTTTGTTTAGTGCTTTTGTTTCCAAGTACTGCCACTCTGCTGGTGTGGCTCTCATCTCTGGTAGCAGAGACAGCCTGCAGGGACTGCCCAAGAGATTCTCTGTAATCACTTCTTGAGCTCAGTGGAGTTGAAATTGCTGTCATGTGGAAACTTATGTGTGAGACTACATTCTCAGGGGAAACATGTCTCCAGAACTTCATAAACTATATCAGCAAATGGTCCTTTCACACATGTAATGTAAGCAATGTTACTGGTAGCTAATGAGTCTACAAGGATTCTGTTAGTGATAGAAAGTTAGCAAATTTTCCCATCTAGAAGTGTGTACAGCTCTAAGGCTAGGGAACTAAAAAAATTACAAGCTTTAATTATATAGGAAGGAAATGCCTTTCTCTTTTACTGATAGGGAACTGTGGCACCAAGAGTTTACATGATTTCCTTGTAGTATTTAGGAAGTCAACTTGAAGTTTGTAAGGTTCAAGGCCAGTTTGTCACTTACACTTCCAGAACAGAGGAGATCCTATTAAAACTTTTTTTTTTTAATTCCTGGTGGCATTGAAGTGTACAGAAAGTTCATATTCTTTTGCTAAAACATTTCTATATGTAACACTAGTTGCTATAAACAGATTGTGTTCTTAGACCTGTAATGTGTGTGACTGACAGGGTCCTTGATCAGACTGATTCCACAGTCCTCATTAATTCCCATGTTCCATTACACTTTGGGTGAGATTTGGAATTTGATGCTTCTCAATGTGAGCAGTGGCTGCATTAGAGAGTAAGTTGGCATCTAATTCAACATGCCAAAGTGTAAAAAAGCCAAAATATCAAATAAAAATGCTCGTTAAAAACCCCCCAAACAGCAAAACAACAAACCCAAATATTTTACAGAACACTTGAATTAGGTTTATTTATTCTTGAACATGCTTTCAAGGAGAAACTGAATTACAAGAGAAATGTTTTTGAAAAGTGGTAGGCAGAGCTTAAAGGCCTCTCAAATTCTCTTCATGACATTTAAGTTAAGTCAACGAGTTGTTTGTTTCTAATCTGTATTTGCATTGCTTAAAAGGCCTTTCCCTCTGGCATGTTTGCATCTTGATTTATAGAAATGTTAAAAAGCAAAAGTGTTTTTTTACCAGTCTCAGCACAAAGATACAAGGCCTTTCTTAACCCAGAATTAACACAGAGACATTCTTGTGTGGTCCTAATGAGCTTTTTGCAAGTTAACAAAATAAACACCCCAGAAACATTACACTGCATAGGAAGATAGTTCAATGTTTTCAAAAATATAGTTTCAACGTTTCAGTTTTTTTCCTATTCTTAAGGCCGGGCCAAAGTCCTGTTCCACAGAGCTCATTGCTATCCTTTCCTCAGAAGAGTGAGAATGTTCTCCACAGAGCTGCCACATTTTAGTTCATGTCCAGGTTACACCTGGATAGAAACTGTTTCACTTCTATAACATAATGATGATTTCTAAGCATACAGACTCCAGATTTGGTGGGGTTTACATGAATAATACACCTAACAGACACTAAGTGTCTGGGCAACTACAGACAGGACGGCAGTGTCAGGGCTCTGAGGACATTTACAAGTGTTCCTGGTCATGACCAGCCTCAGCTGCAGCCTCCATCCTCACCTATGGACCCAGCAGCTCTATTTAAGTTTAGCCCTGAGGGCATGTTCCCCTGAGCTGAGCTGAGCTGAGCTGAAGGAGTGATGGTCTCCAGCCAAGTGACAGCCATGTGGTGGAGCCCTTAACACCCACCATGGGCTGACTTCCTGCTTCCCTATCAGTGTGGGCTTGCCTGGTGGTTGTGAGACCTGCTCTTATATCTGATCTGAGGAGTTGACTTCCACCTTGCTGTGATCCAGTCTTTTGATCTGGATGTTTCATGGATTGTCCCTATGTCCCGTTTGCCTTTCTCAAGTACTGTGGTGTGGGATGTGGGATCCCCTTGCTTCCAGCTCACCTTCCCTGAGGGAGCAGCCCTGTTCTTGCTAGGGATTGAGGCAGAATCCTTTCCAGCTTCTGTTGAGATTTGCCTCACCTGTAAGGCTTTGCTTTCCTCCCCAGTGCATGGAGCAGAGAGGTGAAGAAAAGCATAGTGTTAAGTGAGAAGGTGTGCCCCAAGGAGGGGCAGGGAGCAAGTATTAAGCCTCCATAAACAATAAGCTGTAGGCTGAGGCATAGTGATACCCTGGTTATTCCAGCATGGCCCTTCTGCTGGCCAAGTCCTATCCATTTGAATTCTGAGTGGGAGACCAGCCAGAAATGGAAATAGCCTCGAGCATGCTGTCTGAAGGGACAGCCCCAGGGAAGGATGGCATCCTTTCTCCTTCATCTAGCTGATCTCAGCTCTGCAGGCGTCCTTTGGGCCTGGAGATGTCCAACATTATTCTATGAACTGCTTGCAACATGAAAGTCACTCATGACCATGCATAGCTCACCTAAATTATTTGACAACTGCTATGAATCATAATTTCTTTGATAAAGTAGGAATCCATTCACAAACAGTTCCAGAAAGGTCAAAAATCATAAAAGTTGCTATTTGCAAAGGAAAACATGCCAGTTGAATAATTGCACTGTTTTTATCCAAGTACTCTGGTGTCTTCAGCTGACGAGTACTGTCAGTCATTAATTGCTATTACTCTTAACAGTCCGTCTAAAGTCGCATGTTGTCTTTATCTTTTATAAGAGTAGGGAAGGTCTTGATATTAGTAAATATACTCACCCTTTTTAGTCCATATAATCCCTACCAAGTAATTTTCATGTCAGGAGTGTTTATTTGGTGCAGTATGTTTTTCATACTTAGTCACAGTAGCATGTGTGTTTCTGAAAGCTTGTGATTGTGTGAGAGGGTGTTGAGAACAAACCAAGCAGTAATTTAAACCGAGAGCACATTCCTTCTGTTCCTTTGAACAGGTGTTGTGCATAGTTTAACAGGCTGAAACATAGTTTAACAATCACATTGTATTGAACTCTTGTATTTGAGATGAGCAGGGGATGCAAACTATATGGCTATGCATTGAATCACTTGGCAGCCAGCATTCTTTGTCTATGCCAAAATAGTTATTCTTACACAGCAGATGTAAAATTTGAGATGTGTTTGATGCTCTGTTTTATTCAGGAGCAACCTTTCAAAGGGAGAGAGAATTCTGGGAGAGATATAGCAGCATTATGGGGCATTTAGGACCACCAAATTATGAGCAACTAATCTTATTGTCAACATCTTTGATGCCACAGTATATCGCTGGCTCCGGGGGCCTGCTTAAGGCCGCTCAGCGATAATCTGGGAGTGACCCTGGTTTGCCGGGGGCTGCAGCTCGCAGCTTCCCCAGAGACAGGGCATCGTCCGGCAGCTCGTTAGGTGCTGGCTCCTTTGTGACAAAGAGAGCCCCGGGCTGATGGTGCAGGCGCAGACAGAGACAAAGACCCGAGGGAAGGGCCCTGGAGTGCTTTCCAGCTCTTTATTTCCCGGGAGAAGCAGCAGAGAAGGCGGGAGAGGGTCCAGGGTCCAGGAGAGGCGGCGCAGGGGTCCGGGAGAGCTGAAGGTTCAGCTACCAAGGACGAGGTTTTAGGGACAGCGGGAGAATTATGGGGATACAAGCAGGGAAAGTAACCAATGGGGGTACAAGGATAAAGATATAACTGATAGAGAACCGAACTGTTATGAAATTTCCAGAACATAAGGTAGTAACCAACCGAAATATGTAAATGAAGGTACAAGGGGTGCTGGGGGTGAACCAAAAACTCTCCCTGAGCAGGTGGAATGCCTCAGACTGTGGCAAGCTCAGGCTGTGCCCACCAGTCTTGAGCCTGTGGGGCTGTGGCTTTTGCCACACACGCTGCCACAACAGTATACTTTTTGGTAGGGAAAACAGTGGGTATTTTGCTGAATAGTTATAGATTAAGATAATAAGATAAAATCAAATGCACTTAGTTTTAAATATAAGCACAATTATTTCTAGGACAAGCTGGAGAACATTATGTCTCTGTGATCTGCTGTGGTTAATTTTGTTTCCTGGACATGTATCCTTTATAACAATGGTATATCCTGTCCCTGAAGTGTTTTCACTAGTTGAGAAAGGGCTACTCCTCCACATTTTTAGACTGTATCAATCCTTCTGAGACTTGCAAAGTTGTCTTGCTGGAATAAACTTAATTTTCTTCTTAGTAGCTCATACAGAGCTGTGTTTTGGATTCAGCATGAACTAACATTACCAACATACTGAAGTTTTAGTTGTTGCTAAGCAGTGCTTGCCCTAAGTCAAGGGCTTTTCTGTTTGCCATGTTCTGTCTGTGAGCAGATGCTCAAGAAGCTGGGAGGGAGCAGGACCAGGACGTCTGACCCAAACTGGGCAAATGATATTCCATACCATGATATGGAATGATATTCTGGACAGGATGTCCTGCCCAGTAAATAAACTGGGAGCAGTTGGCCAGGAGAGGCTTATTCAGCTCTGTGGGTCCTACTGGGAGCAGTGGAGGAGCACAATTTGCTGGGAATGGGGCACCCTTCAGTACACCTAGCCTTGGAAGACATGCCATGAGCCACTGGCTTAGCTTTTGTCAGTGCTTAGGTCTCATTTTCACCACTTGCTTGCTACCCCTGGGCAGCCTCTCAGAGACCTCTCATGTTAGGTTTGGGGTCTTCTTCCCATATTTCCTCCGGATGTCCATAGTATATTAGTCAGCTCCAGACAGCTCAAACCGTTAAATATAACTCCTTTATAAACATTATGTTTTAATCTTTAGCATTACACATGAAAGTAAGAACAGATAAATGTGGCTTAAGCAGGAATTATTCTATCAGACAGAAAAAGTTGTGTGCTTTTATTGTGGGGGTGGTGGGACAGGTTGCCCAGAGAGGTTTTGAAGTCTCCATCCTCAGAAGTATTCAGGCCCTGCTCAGCACAGATCTAGGCAGCCTGAGGAGCAAGAGGCAGGACCAGACAATATGCAGAGGCCCCCTTCCAATCTCAGCTATTCTGTGAAAAAAAGAGCTCTTCAAAGAGTCTTTAAACTTTTCTGTAATTACATGGCATAATAATATTCTTAATTCATAAATTCATTTTCTTTTGCATCCAGAAACACTGTTCAGAGAATAGCAGGAGGTATTGCTCAGCATTGTCTACGAGCCAATAATAGCTGCATAGACAGCAATCAGGGCATTCTTTTGTAAAAGTTGTCAAAATAATAATGTACTGCACATTAATGAATGGATTACTTGCATATTAATGGTGTGCAAATTTTCTAGTCCTCACAGATAATTTGTATTAATTTGCAATCATGTGTTTTTCTAATTTAGTGATTTACATATTTTACTATTGAAATAGTCCTAAAGCTTCCTTTTCAGTCGTGCAGCTTTGAAACAGGAAAAATGCGGATTCCTGGGCTGATTAGGATATTACTGTCAGAAATAATTTAATGAATGCAAAAACTGAAAGGCAACCCGTTTTTTACACTAGTTCTGGAAGTTTTTCAGCAAAACAATCCTAGACTGACCTGAATTAGAGATTGTTTTTATTAATATACAGTGACCTCCTTTAAGTGGAACAAAATGTCAACTGGAACTGAATGCATAACAAATCAAAGTTGAGCCTTTCCCCTTTTTCTGTATGGGTTCCTCAGCATATACCTGACATCTCTAGTCAGCCTAAATCTAAATCAACTCATTTGAGATATGGGTAACTTTAGATTTACAAATACATTAATTTACTATATCCTTTCACCAGCAAGAAGTAACAATTTAGGTAAAGAACACTGGGAAAATCAACGTTTCTGTGGAAGACCACGGAGACCTTCTCAAAAATACATCTGGTTTGGGTGTCTGGGAGTCAGAAATCCTTTTTTTACCTTTACTCCATGATATGGCTCTCACACCCAAACTGATGAAAGTAAATGACTTGTGGTAAAATACAAAATTAAAATGACATACCTTTCTGCATCATCAGCCCAACATAATGCAGTTGGTGTTGCTCTGACTTATGGTTCAGCCTAGATGCCACAATGTGTTAGAGAAGACCTGAGCACAGCATTCCCACTCTGATTTTTTTCCAGCACACCTCATGCCTAATTGAAAGAGGTACTGGTGTATGGGGCTTTTCAGCTCAGATTTCTCAGAGATTTCTGAGTGCCAGAGGAATCCTGAAGTAACAGAATAAGTTGCAGGTATCAGCCAGTCCAGTCTAGTTAGCAAATCCTTCCAGTGACCAGGAAAATTATGTGGGGTGCACTAATCAGAGGACTGAAACAGCTCTCCTATAAGGACAGGCTAAGACAGTTGGGGTTGTTCAGTCTGGAGACAAGAAGGTTCCAGGGAAACCTTAGTGCTGATTTCCAGCACCTAAAAGAGACCTACAAGAAAGATGGAGAGGGACTTTTTACAAGGGCATGTAGTGAGAGAACTAGGGGGAATGGCCTTAAACTGAAAGATGGTAGGTTTAGATAAGATATGAAGAAGAAATTCTTTACTGTAAGGGTGGTGAGGCACTGGAACATGTTGCTCAGAGAGGTTGTGCGTGCCCCATCCCTGGAAGTGGTCAAGGCCAGGCTGGACGGAGCTCTGAGAAACCTGGCCTAGTGGAAGGTGTCCCTGTCCATGCATTATGGTAGTGTGGGGAATTGGAAATACATGATTTTAAGGTCCCTTCCATCCCAAATCATTCCATGATCTATGATTATCAAAAGTGGTTCTGGATGGCAGTTTGAAAGTGTCCTCTGACCTTTGCTGCTAGGATCAACCTAAATATCCCTGCCTGCTCTTCAAATTTATTACTCCTTGCTGTATATGCAGTGAGCATGAGGAGTCATTTACTCCTTCTCCTTGCCTGTTTGTATACCATGCATTCTACCCAATATGCATTTCCCACGAGTGGTGCAAAGACACAAAAATCATTAATTCCACACGTGCTTTTTCACAGTAATTTATTTCCACAAAAATTTCAAAGACTCTAAAGAAATTAAATGGTTTTTTCAAGCCTTTTAATGCTTACTTGATCCTACATTTTGATTGTCCCTTCTATACAATAACAGGACAGTTTTTTACTCCCATTTATTTGCATTATTTTTATAAATCAGCTGCAACCAGTCAAAGGAGAGATGCAAAAAGACATCAGAATAGCCTATCACAAATACCTTAATTTCAAAGCCCAGCTCCATGTTACTAGCTGACAGCTAGGTGCATCCTATAGAGAGGTCAAAGCCAAAGCCCTCCCAAGCCAGGAAATGCAAGGGAGAGACCATCACTCTTCTCCCCTTGGCCACATGTGGGATGAAAACACCTTGTTTATGTAAGATAAAAGTAATTCTATGTTTCTTCACAAGAATTACAATTTAAAACTGAGGCAGGCAGAATGTTATTTTTCCATCAGACACATCCAAAACTTGGGCTGCAGGGTAATATTTGGGAAATGGCAAGGATCTGTGAGCAGGTGAACTGATGAAGCCTGGCTCACAGCATGTCTGTGCCTGCTTACTGACTGTTCTGGGTGTCTGAGAAGGTTTAGCCTTTCCCAAAGACCCTCACTGTCCTAACACTGATTCCAAAACTTTTAGGAAATTTTATGATGAGGTCTTTGATCTAACAGGTCTTTATTCTTACACCTTATGTGTCTGAAAACAGCTCGGGAGGCTAATTGCCTTCAATATTATACTTTTAGTGCCATTTTCAAAATAAAGCTAATCTAATAAAGCTATCAACTGTTAAAGGTAAGAACAGGCTGCAATAAATCAGAGCTGCCCAGTAATGCCTGCCAAGCAGCAGCTGATTGTCTTACAAAATGTCACATCATTTTCCCTGGATTACTCTTGCAAGCACTAATTACTCTCACAAGAAGGATGAAGTTATTTTCAGGAGCCTAGAGATGTCAGGTGTATGCCGAAGAACTCATACAGAAAAAGAGGAAAGGCTCAACTTTGTTTTGTTATGCATTCAGTTCCACTTGTGAACACAGCTTAATTTCAGGAAGTAGCTGTGATTTTTGCTGTGACATTTTGTGTGATTTACTTTAGGACTAAATAAAGAAGGAAACAGTTCTCACTGTTCCGTTGACTTCACTATTCCCTTTGAGGGTAATCAAGTTAAGGGCAAAAACAGTGTGTCAGACCAAAATGGGATAAATTATTTGTTCTTGAATGGTATAATAATTGTCATTTATTATGAGAGGCAGGCAGATTATAATATTTTAAAGTATTAATTTTCTCGCATTGCAGTGCTTAATTTTGTAAAATCCATGCTTTTCTCTTTTTATTACCCAACTAATTTGTTTAAACACAAGGATTCTTCTGAAACAGGTGTCTTTGGGGAAGAGAATCTGCTTTTACGGATTCCTTGCCAATTCTGTGGTTTAGTATCCCAGACAAGCTTTGGCACTCACACTCTTTGTGCCTTTTGGTACCTGAAACTTGTGCTCAGATTTGCACAGGTGCTGAGACTGTGCTGGAGAAGTAGCTGAGTTGCTCCTCTCTGACCTTTTGTCCTGTTCTTTCATTTGCATATTCTTGCTCCATTTACTGATTTACATTACCCAGAATTCTGCATGAATACATGGGACATCTAGAACATTTGTTGAATATGGGCTCTAAATAAGAGGGTTAGAGAGTGTTTCTCAGTGTACATCCAGATCTTCTGAGTGGTTTGGCATGGAATAGTTTTCCAGTCAGAAGGCTGACAAAGTGAGTCACAGCCCTTAAAAGCCAAGGACATTTCTTCAAAGTAGCATTACTTAATGTTCACTGAAATGTTTGATTCTGAAGGATGGTTGCTATTTTTATGACAGACTAGTCTTCCTCACTGCACTGCATTTATTCTGTTCTTACAGACTCTGTGCAGATAAATGAATGTGCTTCATTTCAGTACAAGAACAGCATCATGTTGAATTATTTACCTGGACAACAATGGCATGTTCAGACTATAAAATTGTTTCAGACTCTTAAAAAGCTGTGCTTTCTCCATTGTCCTACTGGGTTCTAAGCAGGCACACTTTAAACAGGTTCTTACCAACTTTTCCAAATCATCATCAGAAATAAGTTAAAGGTGTTACAGATCAGAGAAAGAAGTTAGACTATTGCAGACAGGACATCTTCAGTCCCAGTTTGTCTTTTCTGTGTTTGGTCAGGAGGTATGTTTGCAATGAACTGCAGGAAGGAGGTTGGAAGGGACATTTTGTCTGCCCAAGAGGAAAACATGGTCTTTCAAAACAGCTGTGTAACAAGGAGAAACCACCTCAAGTGTGGTCTGTCAGTGAGTTGTTTTGAACAGCAATGCGTAAAGATGGGATACAAAATTAGGTACGTCCAAAATTCTGTGCATCTGGAGTGATGTTCTCCCTCTCTCAGGACAATTCTAGAATCTGCAGCAAAGTGTAGTGCAGGGAAATATGACAGACAGCCCTGGAGTGGCCAGAGGCAGAATGGACAGCCTGCAGAATGGAGTGTCAGACTTTCTGCACATCAAACAAGAGAAATGTGGTTTCATGGGAACACATCAAGTGCCTCCCCAAAAACTCAGTAACTCTGACTTGTTTTTCTGTTGGGGTTTGTTTGTTTGTTTGTTTGTTTGTTTTTTCTGGGTCATTTGGTTCGTTGGTTTTGGATTTTGTATGTTTGGGTTTTGTCTACCTGAGATCCTCTCTGTCTTTAACTTGTACCTTGGTATCTGTGGTGTCAAGGGACACCTGGGAATTGATTCCATTTATAAGTATGCTTCTAAGCCTAGAGCAAGCATGACATTCAGCCAGTAGCTTGGGCTGTCTGTAATTACAGTCTTTCTAATCTAGGCCCTTCCTATATGGGCAAGTTCACATAAAGCATCTCTGAAATAAATGTTAGCTCCAGCCCTTTCTACTCAATTCCACAGGGATATCTACATAACAGGGATAACTTGACCTTTTTAAAAGTGTATTTGTTCAGTACCACTGATAAATCAGTACACTGGGATAGATAAGACCTGAAGTTTTCCCTTTTTCAAAATATACCTTTTCCTCACTGCCATTCTTATCAAATCAGGTCCTTTTCCTGTCATCATCTGTCTATTTAAGATGCCGGATAAATACTTCTGGTCACCACCTCAATCTAGAAACACAGAGTTTTCTCTTCATAGCAGCACCAGCCTACAACATTCTCATTGATATTGCCCTTTAACCTCATACTCTTCAGCAGTCTCTCATTGCCTGTTCTTTATTCTTTTGTTCTTCTTTTTCAAAGGAACTATAGTGCATTCCTCCTTTCATGTTCTCTGCCACGTCCTATAAGTGAGTTATATTTTCTCCCATCAGGCTTTTAACATGGCTGCATAATTTTCCAATTCATCCATATTTTATAAGGTCCAAAACTTGACGAAAATTAATGGCAGAAATCACAGGAATCTTCCTCAGGAATCTCTTCAAGCTGGAATGTTACTGTGCAGCCACGTTGTGCCATCAGGCTTTCAGATTCACTTTGAACTACTCGACTATTCTGAAGCTTCGATCTGTTCAGGAACATTGGTTCCAAACTGTGCTCTCTATCTTCCTTTCTGAATCAGCTCTGGAATGTAACTACAAACTGCTTTATAAGACCTAAAAATTGCAGTCATGGCAGTTTTGATATCTTCTTTAATTTAACTCTTTTTATTACCTAGCAAGCATGTGTGTCAAGGATCCTGCGTAATAATCAGGTTATGTGTGATCCAGAATATCAGGAATACTTCTGCAGGTCATGGTTGCATAGGTACCTCTTAAGTCACAGTGATACTATGAACATATTTTTACTTTTCTAATAATGAAAAAAGAAAAATATTTTTCTCCAATTGATCATTTAATTTCCGTTACGAACAGAGAAGAGGAGCCCTCCTAGCACAAGGAGGAATAGTGCTTTGGCACTAATCCATAAAAGTTGAGGTTCCTCATTCAAATTGTAGGTGCACAGTGACACCTTCTGGAAGCTTGTAACGAGCGTTCCTGAGCAGCTTCCTCCATCGTCTGGAAAATCACAATTTTTGTACTTAGAAACTAATCTTTTTCTGGTCAATATTTTGACCAGACATTTGGTTACAGGGTCTATCATGTTGTCGGGACACACTAACAGAACATTGTCTTGGTGTCACAAACCCCACGGAGCCTGCACTCATCAGCTGGACTGGGGCCAGAATGGGGAGTAGAACCATCGCTGAGCTGACTCTGGTGCTCTGCCACCCAACATTCAGTGCTATTACTGGAAAACATACCCTTATTTCTAATATTTAATGCCATCTCAAATGTTATTTCTCCTTAAGTTTCCTCTGCTTTAGCAGTAACAAAGCTATGATATGTAGGAGTGGAAAATAAACAGGTTTGTGAGTGGAGACAGCGGAGGCTCATTCCCAGACTTCCTGCAGCTTCAGAGCAGAGAGTGACTGATATAAATACTAGAGAGAAGGGTTTTGTCAGAACACACATATGGGACTGGACAACCCTGAGAAAATACATCGCCCTAGAAAATAACCTTGTGGTGCTGAAATAATTATCAAAGCACTAAGCAGAGCCACCAACTGCAGCGTAAATGTAAATGTAAATGTAAAGCAATCACAGGTTGTAGCATCAGACCTTGAGGAAACTTAATCCTCCAGCAAAAGGCAAAGAGACACCCTGTGACAGCATGAATGATATGATAGCAGGACTTTCACACTTTGGCTTACAGTAAATAAATCCTACTGATTAAGTAACGCACCGCTATCAATGTTGATGAAAACTTCAGTACTAAGAGGCATCCCTGCACATAGGACAACTTAGTTCATGCTCTGTGGGACCATGCTACTCTATGCCCTGTTGTTGGTCTTACATGTTTGAAGACTCCAGTTTGTTCTGCCTCCCACCAGCATTGAACCTGTATTTCCTGTTTGAAACCAATACTAATAGATCCATGACGAAAAGTTACTTATGCCTGTAAGAAACTGATGCTGAAAAAATACAAATATTTTAAAGTTCAGCAAAGCTGATTCCCATAATACCACTGATATTATGTTCACTTCAAAATATGGTTAAATACATCTTTTATTTTATTTTTCTTTTTACATTTTTAGTTTTTGTTAAGGGATAAGAGAAAGCAAAAGCTAGAATACTGCTGACATATAAAGAAAATTGAAGTTCAGCTGAAGTCCCTGGAAACTCATTCTCCTTCTGAAAATATCTCCTTTCCCAGAAAAGCCTATCAGTCTTCAAAATGATTTGTAACAAGCACACTTTAATGTCAATGAAAAAAGTCAAAAATGGCTTCTTACTCTCTGTTTGAATTGCTCCCTAATTCACTATGAATCAGCTCCATTCAACGGTCTAGAAACTCTCTTTTTAACAATTTAAGAGAGCAGGAAACACTGAAATAGACTAGTACACAGAAGCTGCCATACAAATGTGTATGACCTCTCCTTGGGCAAGGAGCAGAAGTTCAGGTATGAGGGATAATCTGCCCTCACATCTGAAAGCCAAACAGGCCCCAAAAGAGTCAATATGTGCATTATGTCACCCATTGGAGTGTGACCACAATTGGAATATAATGTTTTTAAAATAGAGATACATGTTCTGTCTTTCTTACAGCCTGTTCTTAACACTGAGTAAAAATTTTAAAACAAAAAAAGGTGCCATACAAGTTTTCAGTAAAAATTAAAAGAAAATAAAATAAATAAAAACAATAAGATTCCTTCATTTTCACAAAGGCAAAAAATAGAAAAATATATTTACTGGACAAGGTTGGAGAAAGAGGGAGGGTGAAGTCTAAGAAACCTTTAAAGGGACAATATTAAATAGAAGAGCACCCTCAGATAAATTAATTCCTTTCTGATAGAGTAAAAGAGAACTACTGCATGATGGATAGACTTCCCTCCTAAAAGTTTAACAATACCATATGTAGACTAATGTGAAATGTTCAGGAAAATCTAGTAAAGGGTGGAGGTGGGTTTTCTAATGTACTGATGTACTAGTAGATAATACCAGCATTGAAACTGAGTGCTGATTTATTATTTACCTTGTTACAAAAAAAGGTACCACTATATGGGATAATTATATTAAATACACAGTTCACATGTCAGCTCTCAATTTTCCATAACTTATTTTTTGGAACAGAAAAAAGAGCCAGGTTAAATACTCACATGCCTTGCTAGACTGCCATTTTGCTTTCTCTCTGTCCCTGTGAAGTTGAATTAACCTGAACAAAGTAGAGTAGTAGTGGGGACCAAGAGCAAGGTCACAGACACATGTGCAGAGCAAGCTGCTCTCATAACTGAGGGAATTTTCTTTCATGCATGAGAAATGCATGCTCACATTCTCTTAGCGAGAGAAAGGGTTTCAATCTGTGTCTCAGCTGTCTCAGCTTCAAACCCCATTTCATCAAAGTCCAAGCACCTATTTATGCAGTTCTGTTTCATGCAGCTGTACATCAGCCTGCATCTATCATTCAGGAAGAAAAGAGAAGAAGATGACTACATTAACAATTCTGTGAGAACTTTCACTCACACTATTCAGCTGTTTCAGGATGTGGTTGTGCACACATTCAGTGATGCAGAGGTACCTGCCTACAGAGCTAGACAGAGTTGCCTACAAACATCAATCACTGGAAGATAGTTAGCTTAGTTGGCTTTGTTTATCTAACACCATTTATGTGAGGGAGCAGAAGTATCATGTTTTTATACAATATTACACACCATCACCATGCATCATTAATTTTGAAAAAAAAGAACAGCCTTCTTTAGTAAGGTGTTAGAGCCATGGAATGGTTTGGGTTGGAAGGGACCATCTTGTTCCAAACCCCCTGCCACGAGCAGAGACAACAGATCATGGCTCTCCTGAGACAAATGCAAAGGGTGATGGAGCAAGAACATGCTTTCCAAAGGGCTTGTACTGTGCCAGCATTTTAAACTTGTTCAAGCATTCCAGCTAAGATTTTAAAAGCAACCTGGCATTGTGGTCTAGAGAGGTCTTAGGGGAGTCACATGTACTCACCAGTCTGAGAAATGACTGCCCGTCCTGGTAGAGTGTCTAAGAACTGAATTCAAAGGCCAGTGGTATGAACAGCTTGCTCTAAAGCCACATGAACAACGACCTCGGAACACTTGCTGAGACTTTGTTCCCTTTTCTCTGCCAAAGAGTGAGGCAGTATCATTTAATCCTAATTGTCAAACCCATAATACGTCCATAGGTCCTGTCTGGGTTTTGGCAATTGTAGTTTAGCACAGAAATCTATTTAACATCCCAGTTGTGTGCTTTGGGCCATGACCAAAAGGGCAGAGGTTTGCAGAAGGGCTCGTTGCCACAGGGCAGAAGAAATACTGAGTGGGGTTGTGGGGCAGGAATCAACCTCTCTATTTTTTCTGCTCTCCCAAGAACATTGTCCAGTTTCCACCCTAGTTCACCTCTCCAAACAGACCTAGGGGAACTCTCTGCTGCTAAGCAACAGCAAGCTCTCCTTCTGTGTAGGGATGGCAGCTTTCCCTGCTGGTTTCAGCTCTAATGAGCACCTTCCCCTGGCATCAATGGCGCCACAGCTGCGCTCTCCCGTTGCTGTAGCTGTGGGTCCAGCCTTCAAGGGCCGTGCCATCACTGTGGAAAGGGCTTTTTTCACATTCTGTAGACTTCAGTTCTTCTCTGTCTCTTTGATGTCTGGTTGTAAGCCAGAAATAGGGACAATTTTTTGCGAAGAGCTGAACCTTGATGGAAAAATGAAGCCCTGAACAGGAACAAGTAGAAATCGATGCTAGAGGAAAGGAAGGTAGAGCGGTGATTTTTGTCCGTTCCTACTCCGGGCTCATGCTCTGTCCAGGCGGCTCCCTCTCCGCAGGACAATGGCACTCAGCAAGGAAGGGCAAGGTCACGCTGCCCTGACCCCTGCAGATCGGGGCGGGCTCGCTGAGCTGCCCGGCTACGGCGGAAGGCGGCGGAGCAGGTTCAGGACCCTGGACAGGTCCGGGCGGCAGTGGCCTGCTCCGCTCCCCGCCGCTCCGCCCGCCCGCCGAGGCCGCAGCTCCGTCCTCCGTGTGCGGATGGCTTTTTGGGTGGGGATTTTATTGGGGGTGCTCTTTGCGTGTAGGTTTTAAGTGGCCAACCTCGTCCCCGTGCTCCTCTGGCACTATGGCCAGCCCCGAACCCCAAGGGGCACTGGCTGAGTACCAGAGGTGTCCCACAGCCCTCACTTAAAGGACCGGTTTAGAAAAGTTAAAAAGACAAAGCGTGCATGGCGGGTGCGGCGGCGGCCGGTGGGGGTTCACGGCTGCCACCCCTCCAACCCTCGGATTAGCACCTGCTGGAGGGGCTCTGCTGGGCTGTACAGGGTCTCCGCCTGGCCCCGCGGTGATGCTCACTTTTTGTTTCTCTCTCTCTCTCTCTCTGTCTCTCTTCCCGCCCCGTCCATCCTCTCCCACACCT